>JAOXNG010000052.1:14317691-14334973 GCA_028566535.1 Scolopax minor | reverse complement strand
TTAAAGCCATCTGGTAGCAGCTGTGTCTTGACTGCACACCTGTGCTTGAGCTGAAGTGGGGAAAAGTTCAATAAGGATTAGGCTGTAGGTGCCAGAACGTCTCATTCATTCCAGAAATATCATGCAGTTTTAATATTCCCCCACGACCACTTCCCCCTTAACTGGTTTGTGCTTTCCTCAGAACATACAGATTAGAAAGACAAAGCAATTTCTGGAAAGCACAAAGCCCTTGCTGTTAGGCATGTAGCAAAAGTTTCCATGAATCTCTGTTGATCCTGGACCTGCACTAGCAAAGCTATATTGATTCAGGACAAAAATAGGCCTTTGGCTGGGCACTGTGGCGTTCCATAGATATCTACTCATCATCAAGCCAAAGTAAACTGTACTAACAGTGACAAAACACCATTCTGAGCAATTAGACAATACCAACCCTGGTAACGTCTGCAGCTGCAGGGACCATACAGTCAAGTGCAATCAGGGAGCACTCTAAGGATACGACCTCTGATTATTTCCTTATCCAACCTTCCTTTAAATTCAAGAAAATAAGCAAGCTGTGTATGCAAGACACACAAAAGAGAACCTCCCAACTTGCAGAAGTTCAGAACAGGACAAGCTAAATAGGTCACTAATGGCTCTTCTGTTATAGCATGGCACCACTTCACTGCTGCTGCTTTGCTCACTTCAGTCACCTTTGCAAGAACACACATTCCTTTAAGTACTCTCTAGAGAGAAGCAATCTAAAACATGGAATCTCCCCCATACTTTAATCTTATTACACTATGGCTGCTTGCCGTAATCTAGCACTGGCTTTATGCCACTGACTGTAGCTTAAATCTGTCCCCAGAGCAGCTCTCATCTTGATCCCACCTCCTCTTTATCAATGCAATGCCCTGCAGTTTTCCCTCCAACTCAGTGCTCAGTCAATGCCCTAGCATGGTTCTAAGAACGCTATGCTGTTAAAGGTATTATCATTGGAATAAAAATAACCCCCAAACAATCTGCAGATAGTTATTAATGACCTCATGACATTTTATGCTCCGTCCATCTTTTCACCTCCACCAATCATCAGTAAGACTTTGAAACAAGCAGCATTCCCTCAAATAGCAAAATGAAGAAGCTGAGCAAAACCCCAGGCATTTTTACAAGGAGGACGATTATAAATGTAAAACCTTGCAACATTTCACATCAGGCAACTCTTTTCCCTGATTCTTGCAGTTAATAATTGTGTGGATTTCATGAGCATTCCAACAGCTGGCACAAAGTGCCATGGGACTTTTCAGCATTAAACAAGCTGTGTGAGATACAATTTCCTTCTAAACCTCTCGTCTCTTTATTAATCCATCAAAATGAAGCAATGCAACGATGAATCTAAGTTTAGCTGCTCTCAAAATCCTTCTCTGTAAGACATTAGTCATACTTAGATACCCCCGTCTTTAAAATCCATGGGCACTTCTGTTCTAGCTGGTAGTGATCATCACCTGCAAGAATGAAGTAAAAGTATGCCCTAACAGGAGCATAATCTCTCTAACAAAATATGGTTTTCCAGAGGTTGAAAAAAGCAACTATTTTTATTCCAAAAAACAAGTTTCAATAGGTACAGCAACTTTAAACAGAAAGTTGTGTAATCCAAAATTCACTCTTTCCTTGTCCCCCATGAAAATCTTTTAGCAAAGCAATTTAATTCAGAAAGAGAAAGAAAGGAGGTTTGGTACTTCTCACCGTGATATTTAAATTTAGCAAGAGTCTTGGGTTTGAGCAAAGATGAAGACAAGAAAGAAAAGTAGGCTCTTCCTTGAAGGACAGAATGCATCATATGAACTTCCAAGAAAATCAAATGGGGTTTCCATTCCCTGTAAACAGGGATACTCTATTCTCCCATCCCAAAATGAATACCACAAGACTATAAATGCTATTATATGCAGGAGCCCAGGCAAAAACCCAACATCCTAGTGCCTCCACAAGATTGGTTAAAATCCAAAATGAGACTTGCAAGCTGTCTATGTTTAAATGGCCAGTTTTACATGCAACATCACTGAGCTCTGGGGTGGCTGAAGGAGAGGGATTTTTCCGTTTTGACAAGGTCACTGCCATGTAGGGCCCAGTCTCTATTCTCTATTCTCATGTAGAGCCTAACCTCTGTTCAACAAACCAGTCATTTGCACAAGATTTGCCAGAGCTGAGTTTCCATTCCCCACTGAAAACTACATCTGAGAGCAAATGAGGGAAAAAACAGAAAAAGAGAGAAAATATGTATTTGGGCAACTTACTTCTTTGGGGTGCGCTGAGCTGAGAATCAACCCAACCACCTGCTCCAATTAAGGTTTCTTCAGAGCTGGATGCTATGAAGTAAAGGAGTTTTGATACACCTAATCTCGAATGAGATTTTGCCCCCCCCCCAATTAATTAGATATTTGACTTACAGTTTGACTTGTAACATATCATGAAACTCTGCCACAGAGGGCTACTTTGTCATCACCCCTGGCCTGACTTGAACCACAGGGACAAAAGGAATAGGCATTCACAATACACTTGGCATTCAGTTGGTGCATCTCTTTCATGGCACATTTCTTCTCCAAAAGGCTGTGTTCTCAGAATGATCTCATGATCTAGCTCAAAGACTACATTTAATAAACTTTTACTGATAAGTCCTTCTCCAATGTCAAGATTTCCTCTGCCATACTCCATCTAAAAAAAAGGTATCCTTGTCAACCTCTATGTCACAATCTTCATGAGACCTATGCTATTATTTCTTAGCTACCCAGTGAGCACTGAAGACAGTCTAATACTTTGGATTGAAAGTTAAAAAGTGAAATCTTTTTAACTTAATAGCCAAATTGGTTGAGCAGCACTCCAAAGCCCTCATTCATACAGCGTTTCCATCATTTCCCTTCTTATGATGAGAATGTATGTTTGTGAGAATGAACCTTGGTTCAACCTTGATCTTCATAACTTTCAGTAACTTGCTCCAAAAGAAATGTTAGCCAAAAACGGTATCCATGTACTTCTTGAAGGTTGTGCAATGCCACAGGTGATTGAAACAGATGAGGAATTCTGGCTATTAATTGGGGACAGGAAGTTAAAAAAAATCATAACTATCCATGATATATTCATCACCACAGAACACAAACATCCATCAATTTAAAGTATGTAGGATCTTCTACAACAGAAGTTTAAACCAAAACTACTTCATATGCACTATTTAATTCTATTCCAATTAATTTTTATGATGTTCCATCGCAATATCCAAGTGTGAATTCCCACACCACCATTGTTAAAGGCAACACTACTTTCAGTGCAGTAACTGGGTTGTGGTAGCACTTCTGGACTGGGTCTAGAATTGTGCCCCTGCTGTGCTAGCTCTTGCAGAATGGAACAAAAGACAGACTTGTGCCAATTAAATTATCATCCAAGTACTTTAATTCCTATTATTCGCTTTGTGAAAACTGATTCATGTGTAATTATTCAGTAAGTTAATACAAAGTGGGATTCGGCCAAGCTACAGTTCTTAATTCACTAGTGCTTATAAGATACTTGGAGATCCTGTAATAAGAAATTTCTAAAAAGGACAAGAGATTAAAGTAAAAGCTTTAAGACTGTCAAAATGCAATAGTTGCCATTTGCTTCCACACAGATCTACTAGGGAATCAGTTTCAGAGCCAGTTATTTAATGGCTTACATAGTGTCTTTTTTTTTTTTTTTTCAAAAGCCATTAGGGTTTTGAAATCCCATAGTAGTTATTTGGCATGACTGGAGAACTTCTATGCCAGAAAAACATTCTGCTCGCCAGGATGAGGTAGGGGAGGCTCCTCTTTAATTGGGCTAGGGACCAGTTCTCTTAAGAAAGGGCTTTTACTTCATTATTCTAAACCACTTCCTCAAGGATAAGAAGGAGAAAAATTAGCACATGAGCTGGCTAGTCAAAAACCAAAGAAACAGAAATACGAAATATCATGTCAGAGGGAAACTTTTAATCTGGGTTTCAGAGACTACGTATTGAATAGATGGGGAAAGCATATTGGATTATTTAACAAAAAAACAATAGCTGTATTAAAAAGAGATAAAAAAATATATTGAAGTGATATCAAAGGTACCTAGAGATGTTCCTTCCATATTAATTTCCTTTCAAAAAGAATACAGTTAGCTTGATTGTACAGAAAGAAAAGGTTATGCCCATATTTGTAAAGGTGCTTACAAGATTCTGCTTTAAACGTACATCTTCATTCTCAATTCCAACATCACCTAGAGCACTGTTAATTAAAAAAAGGTCAAAGTTCATTGAAATCAGTATTACCATAGTTACATCACAACCTGATCAGAACTGATATCTGATTATTTAACTCCAGCTATTATATCATACAACTAAATCATAGTCTTCACTTTTCAAAAAAAAAAAAAAAAACCCAAACCAAAACCCTCCAAAAATATTTAAGCAGTGTATACAAATTTAAACAACTGCTAAACTCACAACAACCTGTGATGTGCTGAAAAGTAAAAACAAAAAAACGCAAACAAACAAAGAAATCTGTTCCTTTTCTGTTTTCACAATTCAGTATTTATTTCCAGTTTTTTTCATGGAACTTATGGACAGAAGAACCAAAACGCTGATAGAAGTTGCAAAACTTGGAAGTCCAGATTCTACTGAAGACTTGAGAGATTCCTTTTGTTTGGATTAGCTCCCAAACTCTTGATGCTCATTTTAATTGAAGCATGGCAGTTCTATTCTCTTGTTACTCATGCTGCTTTTGCATCAGTACATGTATCCCAATCTCTTAATTTTCTAACAACATTATGAGCTAAGAACCAGATCTTTTAAGTTCAATCTGTCATGACTTTTCATTGATGACAGAATATTACATATTCTCCTTGCAACTCAAGTCCAGAATTTCCCAGTAATTCACTCAATTCATGTAAAGTTTGGTGGGAAATGGTTTCCTCAGTGCCTCAGCACTTCAAGTCAGCAGAAGGTGGCTCATGAACAATTGATTCATTACCTTCAGAACTTGCAATAAGCTTTTCTGAGTAAGCCCTTTGAGAACAGGCATACCAGAGCAAGCTGCAGAAATTTAGAGGTTGCAGTAAATGTGTTGATTAACGAAGCACTAGATGGCACCCTCGCATTCAGCTCTTAAGAGGTTTTTACAGCCCTTCTCAGATTTGATATCAATACAGGTACTTGAATTTTATTCAGGTCAAGAATGAGGATTTTTAATTCTTCGTGTAGGAATACATCTTAGGAAATACCACCTAATATAGCAGTGCCAGATTACAAATAAAAAAAAAAAAAAAAAGTTAAATCACTATTCTACCCTACATAAGCAAACGTTAGTTCTTCTAAATAAGAAAATGTTATAAATGAGTAAGCAATTCCATTGTTGCAAGCATTTTAAAAGCAGCCTTTAGATTAGCTTGCATGGTACTTTTCTTCTTGCCAGTAAACAGTCAAGAAAAAAGTTGCAATTAATTTCTGAAAATCCACCTGAGTGCCTCTGTAAATGCTGGACAAGTCAGCAGAGCTGATGGTATGCAAAGATTTAGTTTTCCAAAAACAAGGTCTTTGTGTGTTTTGCCAAGCAAGCTGGCATGCACCTATTTCCAGTGCTATTAGGATGCAAGGAGGCACTGTTATCTCTAGACAGCACACCGATAAGAAAATTCAAGCTTTGAGCAATTAAATGATATTGTCAAAACCACAGAGGAAATCTGTGTCAGAGCAAGGAAATGAAGCCATTCCAGGTCAGTGACTTACCCAGGAGGCTGTGTCTCTCTCTTGCTTCCAGCAAGTCTTGGGACTTGCTGAAAGTGCATGTCAAAGTGGGAGCAGGCAAACTCAATTCAGGACTCATACAGAGCATCAAAGGATTTGAAATAAGGTGGCTAGCCTGCAGGTGGATCATGGCATCCTTTGCAGAACTATCTTATGCAACCAATATTAGCCTTTTTTGAAGCAAAGACAGAACAGAATGTTCTATCTTGTCTCAGAATTATTGCCATGAAACTTTATTATAGCAGAGAAAGAACAATACCAAGAAGATGAGCACAGAATTGTAGATACATTCTAGATCACACAGAATAAAGGATCACAGCAGACAGACAACACACAAAACTATTTATGGTGGTATTATGGAAAACAAGACTAGTAGATAAAGAATGGTTTAGGAAGCACAGAACCTGGAAGATAAAAAAAATGTATATATATACAGGCAACAACAAATGTGCTATGGTAATATTTAAAATACTAAAAAGCAAAGAGAGCTAGGCCTTGCTAAAGTTTTAATTAGATGACTGAAATAGGTTTTATAAAAAACACTTAAGTTACACCAGGGTACATGAGGTCAGAATTGGACCCAAAGAACCTAATCTCTCACCATATCAACAAGTTAGCAGGTGGTCAAGACAGCCCAGCTGGAGAATGGGCTCAAATTTTCAGTGAGCTAATACACACTAATCTTTCACTCCTGCAGACCTGGATTCAAAACTTAAGATCATGAACTAAAATTAGTCTGCTGGTTTCATTCTAGTCCCCATTTGTGCACAGCACAAAACCACCATAAAAAGTGTCATGACTGGCAATCTCTCTAAGGCAGGCCCAGTTCTGGAATAGCAGGAAATGTTGTAAGTTAGGACCGAAGCACACTGGCACAGCTGTGTATGGAATTTTATACTCTGCCCACATTATGCTTGCCAAAGCCAAATGTTTTTTCTCCTTGACTTCTGCAAGTGCCACATTCACGCTGAAAAAATAAAAAGAGAGAAAGGAAAGAAAAGAAATACAGAATGAATCATTGCAGTCACTGGAACCAACACTGTACTGCTTCCCACTCTGTACATCTGCAGTAAAGGCAGAATTATTGCATAGCACATAAATTTGCACAGAGTTCATCTACAGTATCCAGTTTTGTGTTTGGTTATTGCTGGTTATTTTGTTTTTCGGGGGTTTGAGTTGTTTTTTTTTTTCTTTAACATAGTACATAGCTTCTTTTTGTCCCATAATAATGGTGGCCATTGGTAAACCAGGTTTATAACTTTTTAACTGGACTAAGTCAAAGTACCATAAAACCAGAAGATTCTCCCACTCAAGCAACTGTCCAGCTTAGCTGAGTAATGATCCAACCTGGAAACATGCTGTATTATTAACATGAATTATTCATAGTTATCCATGACAGTTCACTGGATGAACTCCAGCCACATAAAACAAAGATAATCATCCGCAAGTCAATCAGGAAAAATCTCATTCAACTTATTAGTCTCATATAACATCACGTATTACTACAGGCAGTCATGTTCAATAGTTAGAACCTAAAAGAAGAGCTTCTGAGCTCTTATACCTCTAAAACCATTTAGTATTGAGACATGTTTTTGCAAGTAAAATTTCTCCCATGCATCATGAAACTTCCAGCCAAAACAGGCAATGAAAAATAAGGTCTTTAGTAACATAAGGTAAAATAAAAATGAGCCGTTTCAGGCAGTTATGAGATCTTTAAGATAGCAGTAAAGGAACACACAAGGCTGAGTTTAAAGGAAATAAGAAGGAATCAACTGATACAGGAGCTTAATGAATTGTTCTACTTGACAATTATCAGCCATAAATAACATGACTCCACTACATCACAGAATTGAATGAGATTAGCTGACTGGAATTAAATAAAGCAGAACCGTAACTTTTGCCAGCAAAAACACAAAAGCCAGATAACAGTAGCAGCAGTAGTTGCTGTTAATCCCAGGAAACAGTTTTTCTCCTTTTGCCAAAGCAGCCATTTTCCCCAAGAGCAATTCTCATTCCGAGGCCAAGGTGGTGCTCAAATATAGTAAGTAACAAGCACCTTTCCCAGAAGCTACCTGCTTCCACCCTACCCCATCCAATGCATTCAAACAGGGAAAGAACCAAAACGCTTTCCTTTCCAAAGAGGGACTTTGACTTTCATGCAATGGAGTCCAGACACATAGTTACTAATGTAAAACTGGACAGTCAGAACTAGCAGATTAAAAATTAAATGTTTTATGAATTTACCAGCCTATCTACAGATTACATTTTCTAAAAAAGCTCTACGTTCCCCCTCTAGACTATATTTTGAGAATAGACTCTATTTAAGACAGTTTTTGTTAATGTCTAGATAAACACGACAACCTCTCCAACAGAGTTTTGGGTCCTCACTCACTAGAGTTTGCTTCAGTTTCAAATATCCCAGAAAAGGTGTTCAACAAACATCAATGAGAAATCCAGAATTTACCTCCCACTAATGTATTAATATACCGAGCAGTCCTTATTATAGAGTGGATTTCGCTGGTTACTGTTACATCTTGCAGGTTCCATGCCTCTAGAAACTTACTTCTCAGGAAGAGGAAAGCCTAAGGCAGATGCTTAGGACTGCAAAGCAGGAGGAGACCAAATTCACTTCCAAAATAACAAATAGAGCTTAAAACCACCCACAGAATTGAGATGTTTAAGCTCTGCTCTTGACACATGATCACTCTGTTCCCGTTTAATTTTCTTCATTAAGTTATGTGCACATAAAATCTGGAAATAAATCTATGCTTTCTGCAGATTGAGCAGGTTGGACGATGGAACATGATTTTCTGTAGCACAAGTAGCACTTTTTTTTCCAGATATGTTATATCTGAAAAGATATCTTGACTTTTCCAAGTGAAAAGTCAAGATTTTGGATTCATCTGAACATAAAACTTGCAATGATAAAAATGGACGATCTCATTGTGGAAAATTCCATTTTTATTTCAGGTTCACAGTTGCTAATGATCTTGTATTTATGTACTACATGAATATATAAAAGGGAAAAAGACTTCAAGAACAGAAGCCAAGGAGTTCTACTGATATCCTAATTAGACAAGATAGTAAAAATCCCACATAGCTCCAAATACACACAACACTGTCAGAGTGAAAAATCAGCTAATTAGATTTTTAAAAATATTTCTAGTTTCTATGGCAGGAAACCCTTCCCAGTAGCAGCTCCTTCCTCAGTCACCATGCTGCATAACAGGTTTAGCTGAGCAGTTTTTGGCTAATTCACACCATTCTACCTCAAATGCTTACACAGGTGTGAGCTGCTGAACCTGGCTCTTTTGCAGGCAGCTGTGGCGGGGAAAAGAAAAAAAATACCCTCGGACTACAGACCAAAAGCAAAGCAGGGAAGAAAGGAAAAAATCAATTGACTTCTGCTACCAAGTAAAAACTTTACAGCTGTTTTAAAAAGGTACTGAGCTACCAATTTGCTTTTCTATCACACCAGTTATTAGGCACACTCCTGACTTAAATAACCATTTTCTGCTCCAATCATTTGTGTAATACAAAGAGGAATACAGGGCAAGCAAAACTTGTTTAATTAGAAATGCTGATTGCTAAGCATTCAGAGGAAATTGCAGAATTGTGCGCTTCACCACAATTATATTTAACCTAATGAAAATTTTCTTAAAATAGGATTTGTTTTCCTTACATGACATAAATATCTTTTTCATGTAATTACAGCTGATTCACACAATAAAGCAGCTACCATAAAATTAAAACACGGATATGTGAACAAGTTAGCACAGGGTAAACTAGATTATCAACCTTTAGAGTACATCACCTGCGTGGCAGTAATGCCGTGTAAATATTTTCACCTCATGGTGAATTAAAAGTAGCTGATCCTTATTCAAAGAGCTGTTGAAGGAATTTGTGCTCCATTGCCAGCTAGTCCTCTGGCTTTGAACAGATGTGGTCAGAAACTATATGAGACCAAGTCCTGGCACAAACTACAACTCAAGATACTACCATTAACCAAGAAACAAATACCAACCCTGTTTAAAACATTATAAACCCTGTCACAAGCTTCAGTGAAAACACAACTTTGACTGCTCTTTCTGGGTTTGTTTCTTTAAAACTGATTATTCAATGCCTAGAGAAGTAATGGCCTAGACCTGTCCATTAATCCAACATTTCTGTGGTTGCAATGCAGCAGACATTTAAAAAACTTTGGTCTGACATAGTGCTTTAACTCAAATTGTTTCTTTACAAACATCTTGACATACAGAGAACATTCTCCTGGCAGCTCATGGTAACTGATGGTCTATATGACTACTGCTGTTTAACAGCAAGAAACATGTATGTAGTTAGAAAGGAAAAGTGAAGAGCAGGTTGAGAGTGTACATAGATATATGGGTAAAGTTTCCGGCACTCTCTAGGGAATTTTGACATACAATATAAACAATTATATTGAGTAAGAGAGTTATCCAAATCTTCCCAGATTACCATATAAATGTTTTTCCTCACATGTGTAACATTTTGGATAATAACAAGAGTACTTACTGGAATGAAGAATTACTTCTGTAAGCTTGGGCTTGTGTCTAACATAACTAAATATGAAGCCTCTGGAACAAGCATTCTAATAGCTCAACCAGGAAATTATTACCTACTATTCCTGAAATTTTGAAATTTTAGTTATTTCAGATAGGATGGAAAATATTGTAACTTCCACAGCTATGATTCCAGATTTCAAAATTTCAGATATTCCCTTCATCTTTTTGTAGAAGCAGTTATAGTGCTATTAAGCTTTCTGCCCTTTGAAATGCAACAATTTATCAACAAAAAACACAACCCATATTACCAATCACCTACCAAATCACCTCCTTCATCCAAACCACTTTATTAAAGCTTTTAATGCCTGAATATATCTCACGTTTTTATGAAAATCTAAGCCATAATAAAATACCAGTTCATTCATTTTCATAGCTACACAGATTTCTTTTTAAATTATAGAAATCTATTTTGATAAACAGTTCATGTTTTAGATGAGCATAAGTCTCCAGATAGTGCCTGTATCTGAAACTAGTTACACAACTCAGTTTTGGAACTTTTCTTTACCTAAAGATATAAAGGTATCAGATACTCCAGCTTAGCAATTCTTGCTGAACTAGTACTGTGTAAAGCAAAGATCCCATTATACCTTCAGAGTTTAACTCTCAATATTGGTACTTAAGTGGCCACTTAACTAAAGATGTTGGTACTGGCATCTCAAAACTTTGCTTTTTGAGTTTCACTGATGTCTGTTCATCAGGCTGGGAGAGGGTTGCCTGCTTGTGACAATTTTTTATGCCTCACTGTGTATTTATAAAAGTCCTTGTTCTAGTAATTTTTTTCTAGTAACAATTTTTCTACAGGTCCAGCATCTAACTGAGCTGTTGTCTTCCATTTTTTGCATCACTGATACTTTTCCTTGTTTTCACAAACAATGTATTATTTCTGTAAATCTTCAAACATGTCACGAGTTGGATTAGGATCAGGTATTTAAAGACAAAGTCGTACAAAATTAGTTTCCAGGTTTCATTAACAACAATTTCTTTTAACTTCTACAAGGAATGATTAAAATTCAGTGGCAAATTCTGTGGTCTCCTGGGAGTACCTTTGGTGCTTTCCTGATCTTGATGGGCAATTCAAATGCAACTGAGCAGTGGCACCTAGACACCTATTCCTTGGAAAGGTAAGGGATGAAATGGGAAGTTCTTAAGCTGCAAGATACTGCATCAGACCTAAATAGATGGTCTCCCACTTCTCTCGCTAGTATTTAGCTATGCTGAAATTGATGACTGCATTTCCTGGCACAGCCAGCTTCACAGAGTAAATCCTGCAGCATTCCTTGACTTGGGTGACTCTGTCTAGCCACTCACCTGATATGATATAAATGAGAATCAAGTACACTAAATCAGTTTTGTATTATTTGGACTTGACCAGTTTGACCTCTCCAATTTGGAAATCCCCTCATTACCAAAAAAGTTCAATAAATGTTTCATCCCATTTTCCTTAACCCTTTGACATAGTTAATCTCTGCTGAGAAATCCCAGAGCTTTCCTGATCTCCTGTGTTCCACTGAAGTGGTTTCCTGAGAGGAGGAACCGTAGACCTGTCTTCAACATTTCACACTACTGCAGTAGAGCTGGGTTTTGTCATCTATCCAGATACTATAACAAGCACTATTTGGTCCTTTCTGGGAAAACTTTACCCGTTATTCTACTTCTTCCCATGAAACCTCCAAGTTTAGTCATAATACTTTCTGGAAACGTTTGCGGTCCAAGCATCTCCTGGTTATAATTTCTTCTTTGTGACCTAAATAAGCTGGCAGACTCCAGGGTCTTAGACATTTGAATGAATCAAGACAGGAAATAGTTGATAGAGCCAAGTACTTTACTGCATGCCCTCCCCATTTGCAAAGGTCATATAAAGTTGTATATTCCTACCTGCAGCAGGAATCAAAAGAGTAGCTCACCAACTCCAGCCTCGTTCTCCATAGCATTCACTCCCAAGCACTTATTCCTTCTCAGATTCCCCTTCCAACTTCCCAGAGCTCTTACGACTCAATGTCTATTGACTCCTTTCTGCCACTTCTCTCATCTGCTTTCTGCCTCCCTTTCACCTTCAGACAATGACATTTTGCTATCCATATTTGCATTCCGCACACATTTCATTTGTGGGCCTGTGTTTGGAGGGGAGGCTCCTAACGCTCTGCTTCTTCCATTTAGTTTCATAATGGAGATCTGCTGAAAGCCATCCCCATACACTTTAGTGTCCACCTATGACAGCCTTTGAGCATGCTCATGTTCACTTGCCATGCATGGCTAAACCTACTGACAATAGGCTGATAAGCTGCAGAAAGTCAATTATATTCCTGATCTGAGCAAATGAATCTCTGTCTTCGGGTCTGCTCTTCTTCTGGTAGTAGCACTGGTTGGTGCCAACTTGAATGCTGGCTTTTGTCACTGTAACATTAGTTCACAATCACACCAAACAGAGAGACTGTCTTTTTGCGTTTGGAACTAATGACTGGAGACTGATTCTAAAGCACCTACTCAAAATGATTAAGCTGTAGCAACCCCATTACAACAGTAAGATGAAACACGTTAACTCCTATGGTTTTCATAAGAGTTTAACCAAAAGCAATTTATACCTTGCCTTTCTGACACTCTACATCTATGGACACTGTTGGGTTCATTGCTCATACGACAAGCAAGGAGTTGACCAAATTTACTTGGCTTTAACATGTGCCCAAAAACTATGTTTTTCATAAGCTATACTGTCAGGTCCCTGAGGAGGAAAAAGAATACAGTACTCCTCCCTCTCTGTTTAGGCTGAACATTATGTCCCCAGTTCTGGCCAATAGCATCCCAGTAGTGCATAACTTTCTGCACTAGACTCAGCTTCACTCAATGGGAAAATTAATAATAGTGAATAAAAATAAAACAAAATTATTATTATTATTTTTAGTGCTTGAAAAAGTGAGCATCTCTTTAGCTGTCAGCTCAGTTATTTCTGTTAGGAAATAATTTGTTGAAGTTTCCACAGCTACAGCTTTCCAAAGCCCACACAAGAACAAAATACATGGTGTGGGGGTAAAAAAAGAAGAGAAAAAGTTTTGGTTTATTTCTTCATATTATTTACAGTAGGGCTCAACAATTGGGAAGCATGGATTGCACAAGAACTACTGCAAAATGAAAACCATTAACATGTTATTCTATAGAACATTTAGATACTATGAATATTTTCCAGCTGAAATGTGTCCAGGTTTTCTTCTATCCAGTGTTCTGTGTTTAGTCCAGGAACATTAATGATGAAAATCTAGACAGCGTTACATTGTGTGAACTATTAGATGTACACTGATGATTATACTTGATTTTATATTGCCTTTGGCTGAGTCAGTTCATAGAATTTAAATGATCTGAACTCTGGCTGTTGAATGAGTAAATAGTAAATCAAACTTAAGACTTCATTACAGTCTGTTTTCCTGCAGACCTGGTATACCACCTGATGCAATCAAACACATTATTATCTGTCAAGCATCCAAAAATGAACTAAATGTCTCATAAAAGCAATAAAATACGGTCTCTGCTCCTGAAATACCTTACATTGTAAAATTAAAACAAGACCCCCAGAAAGGCTAAATTCCGGGGAACCAGGTTAGTCCTATGATGGAAAAGAAGAACACGGGTTACAAACATGATAAAGCAAACAGACACACTCCTACAAGGGAGGAAAATGGAACTTAAACTGCGCATAGCTGCATTAGGCTAATAGTCCTGTGCATCTTTTCTCCCACAGAAAATGTGAGTTACCTGTTCAGTAATTCTGTTCAGAATTTTTTCCACTATTCACCTTTCCTTGGGCAGTAAATTCCAGTTTTTCCCCTATATGAAGGTGTGTCTACTTCCCCACTTTCAGTGTAATAACCTACAAATCCATGAGGTTGTCGTAGGACACTCTTGATTTTAACGTACACTTTTTTAGATTTGTTAGATAGTAATCAATAGGTATTTTCAGTAAATCAGTGCTAGTATCTCTTCTGACTACCAGTTGTCCACATACAAATAACTTAATACAGTTGAACTTTGAAAAGTTTAAAGCAAAAAAAAGTCCTAGTTCCATGCAGCAATAACCCAAAAAAAAAAAAAATCATAACTGCAGCTTGTACTCAGCAGGCCTGATTTACAATACAGCCTAATAAAATTATGCCCCATGGAGAAAGGGGAAGAATCTTACTCTACCCCACCATGCCTGGCTTTTGCGACAGACAGCAGCTGCTACTGAGATAATTTGCAGAAGACAGAGTGTATTTCAAGAATGCATTTAAACACCCAAACACAGCTGTACATATATATGACCATACACACATGAAAAGAAATATATGAAATAATTACAGAAGCCTCCATTATACTTAGAACTTACATTTTGCAATTGGGTACTAAGTGTTTTATATTTCAAATACACATGGATTTATTTTTTTATTAGGAGGGTCTAGTAGTCATAACATAAACAATGTGTTTGCATTCTGTTAATTCAGACTTGCTAAAATTAATTACATTTAAAAGTGTAGGTATTTGGAGAACACCAGGCACAAAGCTCCAAATTTCCACTTTTGTTATAATAGCCAAGTAGTACGACAGTGATACTATAGACTGACCCTGCTGGTAATGGCTTTCCTCTTAATAAATTAGACCTTGAGCACCTAACAACTATATCAGATGTTAAATGGCTCATGGTACCAATAAAGAGTATTGATAACAATTTTGAAACAGAATCAGATAAACTTTTGCACTGCATCTTATGAACTCTGAAACTTTCATTATTGCCAAATCATTTTTGCATTTGTAGACATTTTAAAACATTATTTAAAGTTGTCTGAAAAGCATTCTTTATCCAGTACTAAGTACTAAGCAACTCAAATTTTGTCTTATTTCCATTGTTCATATTTTTCCATAGACTTCCTCTGCTATAATCCATGTGAATTCCTTCCTCAGGCCAAAAATCAAGGTCTTCATAAGCCTTCCACCATTATAGAAACTTTTCCTATGCTTTTCACCATGATGCTTCATATACCCTAATTAATCTTGATAACCACTTCATTTAAATGAGTGGCACTTTCAAACAGGCATAGCAAGGTCAAAGATGCTCAGCAGTTCAATGACCTGATTCGAGATTCCCATGACCAGATTTTTCAGAGTACCTACATATCAAAACCATAGCTTCTCTTGCTTTGCTCTCATCAGAGTTGTACACCTTCTCAGCACTTGTACATGACAGCCTCAAACTACATACCTAGAAAGCCATCTCCACACACATTCTGTGAGCCCACCAATTGGGTTATATAGTCAAAGAAAGCAACATGAGAGCAGGCATCAGCACAGAATTCATCTCCAGGACAGTGTTCATCGACTACCAAGAGATGATCCCTAGTCTGCAGCCCCTCTCATCCCTATTCATCAATTCTAACAGCTGCTAAAAGTGAGGCAAAGTTCCTACAGAAAATTAAGCTCTTTAATATCTGCAGAGTCTTTTCCTCAAAGCTGGTCCATCATGGGCACCTTAACAAGCATCAGTCACAGAAGAAAAAAGATAAACTGAATGTACGTATGTCAAAAAGCACACACTCAAGGGGATGGGAAAAACTTTTGTTTGACATTTTATAACTTTTATGTGCTTTAATTTGCAACCTTAATATGTTTTCAATGTCATGTTTTGGAAAAAAATCAGAAAAGTTGACCATGTGGCATCATGCTGGCACCTCTATGATTCATCATCAGTTACAGCCTTTACATCTGCCATACAGACCTCTGCCACCAGAGCTAAGAGTAACTGAGAGTAACAGTGTGTAGATATCTCCACTACAAAAGGGGATAACAGAGACTTACAACTTGGACAAGTATCAGTAGATTTTCACCAAGAAGGAAAGGATACATCTCTATCACAGAAGCAAATGTCAGCTTTCTACATCAAAACAAAGAACTACTAAAATGTAAAAACAAAAACACATGGGGAGGAAAGAAACAAAAAGCTCCCAGAACACACTAGAATTTTTTAGTACTGAAGAAATAACATATTTTTCTTTAGTCTTGTGCACAGAACCAGCAGACCTGTTTTGGCTTACGATTTAAAAATAAGAATAAAAAGGAAAAAAAAAATCAGACATTGATGGACAACTACCATGGAAAATTTAATCCCAAAAAGTTATTATCTGTAAATATTTTAAGCAACTGAAAACATCTTCTAATGGTATGTGTCAGGCAAACTTGATATAATAGGCAGCTGAGCCTGGTTTTACTATAATAAAATTGTTATTCTTTTGTAATTCCACAGCCAAAGAGTTAGCATAATTTGCCTAAAGATACAAATCTTTAAAAATACTGTTTTCAGTATTAGAACCAACTTATATTAAGAATATACAACATTATATAAATGTCAGTTTTAAAGTAAGAAGTGACCACTTAGCTTAGATCAAATATATGCATTTTGTTAACAGCAATAAGACTTCATAAAACTTCTGAGGTTTTAATGGATTTCCTTTCCAGACATTAATCAAACAGATTTCCCTTAGCGGATGCAAAAACCCCCTGCATCTCTAAGTACCAAATTAGTACTTTCACACTAGTAACCAAGAATAAGAAATAAACCTCATCAGAAGACACTGAGATCTTGATTAATAAAACATTATTTTAATATATCCCTAGAATCCCTATATCCCCAAATTTAACTTGGACTAATGCAGTGGTATTTCTCACCAGAAGCAAAATGCAAAAGGAACAGAATCTAAGTGAAAAGTATTCAGCAATTTTTCTTTCTGACGCAACGATCACAAGGCCTGTCTAATTTATCCCAAGTGACATGTTATTCCGGTGATGATCACCCTGGGAGCTTGAGACGGTTTTGTATATACTGTATACATTTTTTTTTTCCTTTTCTTTTCCTTTTCCTTATTATTATTATTATTTTATTACTTATTTATATTTTTATTAAAGTAGTTTAGTTTTTT
>JAOXNG010000052.1:14273269-14286517 GCA_028566535.1 Scolopax minor | reverse complement strand
GGCATCTGTGATTTCCAAAGTAGGATTATGACCTCATTCTGATTATGGCCTCCTTTTGATATTTTTGCTTTTCTGTGTCCTCTGCTTTCTTGTTTTCCTCTGCCCTTTTTTCATCACAGATTTTTTTTTCACTGCTAATTTTTTTACCTGTTTCTATATCCTTGCCTTCCTAAATTCTATTTCTTTCCCCTTACCTCTATCTGTTGCCCTGTCATTCTTTCCCTCTTCCACTGTCATTTGCCTTTTGCAATGTGATAAGGCAGACTTCTCCACTTCTTCTCCACTGCCTTAGCACTAGTCAAAAGGGGCACAGATTGCTTAGGAGAGCTGCTTATTCTTGTATTCTAATCTTCTGTCCACACTTACTACAGCTACAGTGCAACCAGGGGGATGCAATTGCTTGCTAAGTCCTCTCAACCCATGCTCAGTTTATCTGTCAAGTGGGACCACGTGTGTGATGTTTCCATGTTGGAGCTCTGAGGTGTCATGTCCCAAAAACAAATTCAAAAGACTGTCCCCTGAGCGTGCTAAAATTGTCATTTTCCAGATAAAGTAAAAAAAAAAATTGGACAAATTTCAAGTCCTCATTAGAGACCATGGAAGCACTAATATTTCTTAAAAAGACAGACTTTCTTATTTATATATACATATGCACATATATATATGCATACCTACACATACTCCCGTAAACATGGGCAAAACAATATCTCATTTTTTTTTCTAACCCCAGTTAGAGAAATGGCTGAGCATTTTAGAGTAAACTTTCCAAAATATTTGCCCAAGGCAGACAGCACGGAAAATTTTGGCTCAAATAGTTTAAGTTTGGCTAAGTTATGAGCAATAGAAAACAGAATCTTATAATAGAAAGTGTTGGGCCTTATGGCAGACACCACTATTTGTGCTGCTTGTAAGACTTCATTTTCTTTAATAGGAGCTGCATGGCAGGGCTGTAATACCCTGGGGCTTCCTGTCTTTAATTTCCTTTGAATATAATCTTGGTCCTAAGCCTTCCTTCCTAAATAACCTCTGTCTTTAATTATTTCTTTAAGCAAATTACAACTTAACAAGCACACATTCTCCTAAGACGGAGCCTCTAATTATCAAAATGACAGTGCTTCTTAGAATCTGAATTTCACAGTAATTCAGTGATCCATTCAATAGGTCAATAAATAATTATACACCATCACTGCCAAAGAATAACTAAACAGGATATTATAATAGGTTGTTGAATATGCCTACATCTTGCATTACTCAGTCACCTGAACGATCCTTATGAGATGAGTAGATCCTCTGCTGCAGAGAGCAGCAGAGAAGTACATATTGCAGTCCCAAGTGGCCACACAATTAGGGAATATTTGGAAGCTCTATTACATTATTTTTGGATAAATTGAATATTTGGGATAAATTTCTCAGACCTTATTTAGGCAAGACTCACAAATACATGTAAGAGACATCAGGATGTGGCTCACCACTCTTGCATACATCCGATAAATTATTCTGCTAGAAATAATTTCATATTAATTATCTTGCTGGGAATAACTTTTAGATCCTTAGAAAGGATGCAGTCCTCTCATTTTGTAGGACTGGCTTTGCAGATTCTTCAGACTCACAGTACTAATATGTTGCTTCATCCTCTGATAAAATAGTCACTATTTATGAAACCAGCGTCTTTTAAATCTAAGCCAAGTTTGCTGCAGAGTCTTTAACTCCAAAATCTTCCAGGGAGGTACATTTTAAGCTAGAATATAGCATTCTAAATGCCTGTCAGTTCTTTTGGGGTTCTATTGTAGCATCAGTGCTCAGAAATTTCAGTACAATTTCTTTATGCTGCTTAAAGAAATGTGCCCAGCTATGACCCTAAATCACCACCATTATTAATCCATGCATTCCAAACAATTAATACATAAATCACACAGTCATAGCTGAGGGGATGAGACTCAAACAGTGAGCCAAATAAAAGTGGGTACTAACTAAATTACTGGGTATTTAGGAAAGAAACTAAGTCTGGCTAGTTCTGAGGCCACTTACTTTCTGTGATCTATGCTCCACTTCCTTCCCCGCTTTTTGCTCTTTGCTACTGTGCACATGCAAATACATATTAGATTTAATCTAGGAGGAAATGAGACATTTTAGTGGCATTCCCCCTTTGCAGAGACTGTCAAGATTTTAATTTGTAGTTGCGGATGCAGACTGCCTGGGGTGGCTGCAGGCTGCCTCATGAACTTCTTAGTAGCCTTCAGCAGTTATCAATTTCGGACCAATGACAGCAGTTGAACTAGAACTGAAAATTTCTGCATTTTTATACCAAATTTTCCCAAACTAACCATGCAACTGCTCTACAACGTACTTTTAATATTATTCTTCATGTGATATTAGGGGCTTCTGTACGTAAAAAATAACATAGCTTTCCTTTAGTGACTAATGAAATAATGCAGCAATATCCTTAGAAAAAATATTGCCAGTTGTTTCAAGTATTTATTGGGAGTGAAAATTAGTATAAAAATCTTAAATCTTTCCTTTAATTAATCAGCAAAATTATACAATGAAGTTTTTAACCTTCAATTTGAATATGAATGAAAATTCCTGAAATACTTGAGTCACCTTATTCGAGGTAAAGACCTGACTCCACGAAAATTGATCCATCTTAAAAGCAAACTAGAAAAGAAGGGCTACACACATCTTCATGTGTGTTATGCTAGTCTAAGTAAAAAGATGACTAACATCACCCTAGATTCAACTTTCCACAGCAATTAGCTAAAGTATCTCAATTTATCTTTCCCTGACAGTTTATGATTTTAAGGA
The DNA here is from genome assembly GCA_028566535.1 of Scolopax minor. NCBI lineage: Eukaryota > Metazoa > Chordata > Aves > Charadriiformes > Scolopacidae > Scolopax > Scolopax minor. Next base: position 14,283,715 of record JAOXNG010000052.1, on the reverse strand, counting down.
AATTCGAGATGTTTGGGTTGTTAGGTTTTTTTCATTTTAATGGACATTTTAGCACCATCTGCTGGTGTTAAAACTTGCTCTGGAAACTAAACACCAGCTACCTGCTTCATCTTAACTTCCTTAAGGCCTGCTTCTGGCTCTTATTAGGAAAGGTTAATTGCTTGCTTTTCTACCACAGATCCCAGGATTGGATAAGTAATTTATCTGAATGAATCATGCATCCAGATGGAGTATACCTTCTGGAGACTATATATCAGTAGCAATACACTATTAAAGAAATACCTCATCTACAGCTACATCCAAGATTAGATATGAATATTTCTTACAGTGTAAAAACAACAAAAAAACCCTCATTCCTTAAGGAGTAAAAGGTATTTTTTTTCCCCTGATTTCCCCTGATTTGATAGTGGTATTTAGACTAAAGAATTATGCTGTGATATTGGAGATTTAATGTCTGGTGCACACAGTCAAAAAACTGACCTGCTAAAATTACCTATGAGTGTATCCAGTTATGTAATTATATGACTTAGCCCATGCAGTGCCTTTTTTATTTCCTTAAATTGATTCTGGCTCAGTACCAGTTCTTTCCTGTTTCAGAACCTCTTGGGGCACCAATAGTCTGAAAGTGGGGTTTAAGAAATGGTCACATTAGGTCTCAGCTGCTTTTTCTACAGGCCCTGTGCTGAATACATGAAACACCTCCCACATTCAGTACAAGTTTGATCTCTGCCTTGGTTAAGCCAAGCTCACAGAATTCTCTACAAGACTGACAACAGTCAGTCTGACAACATCACAGAACTCTAAGAAACCTGCCACAGACTTTATGGACTCCCCAGAAGGAAGGGTTGAATTCATTTGAACTCATTTGAATTCAGGCAGGTCTAGCAAGTAAATGTGCCAGGCGAATTTCACGTTGTTCTGTTGTGGCTGCTCCTCATATCAATGACTCCTATGACATGAAAAAACTGGAAATGGACCTGGGGATCATTTTTTTTCAGTCTTCCCTTTCAATAGTCAGCATTAATCTTTGTAGCCTATACTTCAGTCTCAGTTCTGCTTGATTATCTCCCATGCACTATCATCACAGTCCTGTCTGTACATCTTTGATGTACAGGTTACTCTAAGGAATACACTCCCTCCCTCAGGTCCCATCAGCAGTCATTAGTCTCTCTTCTCAGCTAACCCTTCTTTGTGTTAAAAACTCTTCCATGCAGAATAGCCATGGTTTAAAGCTGAAATTCAGTTGTCTGAACTGTAATAGGACATAGAGAAACAATCTCTCCAAAAAGCACATTCCAGGATGTCCAGAGGGTAAAATGTCAGTTTAGCAGCATGGTGTGTCAAGATGTTATGGGCTAGCAACAGGGCTAGGAAATGAGTTCCTTGTACTGCAGCAAGGCTATGTGAATCCCTTTACTATATCTATAAGTAGGCTCCAGTATAACAGTACCCTGCCATGGAGACATAGGCAGTAGTTGCCCTAAGGAAGCTAAATAGCCATTAGACAATTTATTGCCATACAGGCAAGGTAAAGCAACACCCAGCCCTGCTTGTCCATAAATTCTCTATCTTAGAGAGTGGTGACTAAAGACTTTTCAGATAGATGTTCTTGGGTAAGTTTTCAAAGTCATGCTTAAAAGGGTCAAGTTAAAAAATAAATCCTGTTATTTGTTAGAAAGATTTGTGTGTACACCTCCCACATTCAGTGCTTTGAAATGGACCCCTTAATGTCTGGAGGAGATACAAAGCCTATGGCTCTTCTAAGGTTTCAGAAGGAGGAAGAAAGGCCATGCCCCTTAATAAAGATTATTCTGCAGAAATAGGACTATTTGCCTTTGCAGAATTTTTTTACAAAATAAGCAAACAAAAGCATAATGCAGTAATCTAAATTCCTTAGGAGCTGTAAAGAATCAAGGAGGACCTTGAATGCATTATACACACTGATGCAAAAACTATGATCAAGAGGTTTAGGCCAGAGATGCTTCCATTCACAGAACCCACCTCTCTGGCTTGCAAAGAGGCATATTTAGCATAATTAGCCCAATGATGTCTGCCAACACTGGTGAATGTCAACTCACCAATTTAATTTCTGAATTGCTTCTTTCCACATTAATATCATTCATGGCTAATTTCCATCAATATCAGTGATATTCAGAAAGAGGTTTATCAAGAAGAGATGATTTCAGCAGGGAGGGGTGAGAAAACTCTTTGCTGTTTCAGCAAAACTGAAACCTTGGAAGCACATTAATTTGGGCAAATTTCCCATTAAAACAAAGCCAAACCCCTTTGAAACTATCCAAATGTCCTTTCCAAAATATTTTGAACAAATGAGTTCCTTTGAATTGCAACCTACTCCTGCTTTTCAAATTTAAATGAATGTATATTCAAATAAAAGGTGAAAGTTGAAATGAAAAAATTCCAGACTTAATAAAATTAATTGCCTTGATCTCATAGATAGCATTAGCGACAGGAAGCCACCCTGTGCCTTGGGAATTCATTGTGCACTGAGACCCAGGCAGCAAGGATCTCCTGAGCTCCAGGGCTCCTTATTCCAGTGGCTGTGGGTACATGGGAAGTGAGAGTGCAATGCACTACTAGACATGTCTTGTAAATGACATTTACAATTTAGCACAATTTTTAAACATCTGAATGTAGCTTCTATATATCCATTAAGAAAGTAGGTATCTGAAATACATATATAGATATAGAATATAGAATTCCCAATTAGTCATCTGCAGTTCTGATTCAGCATTTCTAATGTCTTAGACAAAGGGTGAGATATTGCTAACAATATATGGTATAAAAGATACCACAGATTATTCTATTTGTTTCATTAAACTACCTGTGACTAATTGATTATGGAAAACATTTTTCATTTTAAAAGTATTGACATTTTAATTATGTGAAAAGAATGGTTATAAGTTGAAAATTAAAAAAAAAGACATATTTTATGTGTGTTTCTCATTTCTTTTCTCATCTTACAGGTAGAAGTAAGAAATTTTAGATTCATGAATAAATGTGCACTGAAAATCCCCAAACATCCCTCATCACTGAGCCTCCATCTCAGAGAAAGGAACAAAACTTTGGGTTGTCAGAGGCTAACATGGAACTGCTTCAAGAACTAAGTCCTTTCAATGTTTGGTTTCAGATGTCTTCACTTTGTGAAGGGTTGCCTATCTGAGGGGTTTTTTCTTGTTTTGGAAAAGAAGAATATTTTTCAATGTGTAAAATATTTCATTAAAAACTTCTGGCTTAATTGCGATTTTTTTCTACCCCAAGAAGTGCAAACTTGCTAGGCATTATGATTTTCACAGGCCACACAAAAGAACTTCGAATTACAGTAAAGACTGTTTCTAAGTCCATGGCTTTTCCTGCCCTGTCTTTGGGGCTTTGTGCTGGCTCAGTCCCCTTATCCTTATATTAGGCTACAGACAATGAATAATGAAACAGTTTAGGTGGTTGAAGCATATAGCTTTCAGTCTTGCCAAGGATATGTTTCACTGGATGATCAGGGATAGTATTGGATCAATTCCCTAATACAAATATGCCATTTTGTGGTTATTCACTTTCCACTATTGATTATTAGACATAAGCAAGTAATTACCCATCTTTACCTCTAATTTAACTTGGGCGCTCATCTTCCATGGGTATGTTTGCTGCTACTGGATGAACACAAATAGATATGATAAACTACACATTTCCTCTTTGAACTAATTCAGCTTTCACTGCAGGCAACACAAAAAAGATCAGTAATAAATTATGAGAACCTTTAACCTGTAAAAAAAACCTTTAACATGTAAGAATTGTCCTGGGACTTTTATTAGTTCACTTCCTAACCAGCACTATTGCTCAGATAACTTCTGTTCCTCCAACCAGACACAACAAAACTAAGAGTTTACTAAGCTTTTAGTTAATTAGTTAGATAGACAGACAGATATTTTGGCTGAGGTAACATCCAAAGGTCCCATTCACAACTGCAGATTTGTATTCTTTAGATGGAAATCCTGAGTTTGGTCCACAGTAGTTACCATGGTAGCAGTATTCATAAGTTACTGTGCACGGATAGAAGATGCTACGTGAGAGCAATATATTGTCATTCTGGTTCAGAACTTATAGGCAAAGTGAGCTGGTTTATGTTAACAGGTAATATTAGCATTTCAGATCAATAAAACTGTCTATGTTATGACAAAACTGAATAACAACAAATCGCTACTTCTAAATATGTTCCTTAACATAAAAGTATTTCTTAAATTGCATTTAAATCAAAATGTAGTTGCAAAACTTAAAGCTGGACTTCAAACTCTTTAAGTTAATGGAGAATCTGCAGATGGCACTTCTCCTCCCAAAAAGTACCCTTTGATTGTGATCAGAAGAGGAAAAGCAATGCAAAGCTCAAGTATCAGGTATACAGAGAATTAAAAAACAAAAAGGAACTACTAGTACTAGTGAAGCCACGATTAAGGTGACAATGAATTCAGCAGCAGCCAAACATTACTTTCATAGGGGTTTTTATTAACACAATATAACCTGATAGCAGAAAAGGAGGGCCCTCTCCCCTCCAGTCATAATTCAGGTGAAAAAAATTAAAACCTTGAGGAGAAATCCCTTCAAACCATCATGAAAAGTTCTATGCACAGCCTTGGTATAGTGCAATGAAATTAAAAAAGATGTCATGTAGCCATGTCAGCCACATCTGTGACCCATATGGTGCATGTAACAAGAGCATATGTCTATACCTAAAGAGAACATTATATGCTATATAAGGCTAGGGCAAATGTAAAAGTGAAGTAGAACACCTTCACATTACAAACACAGTTTGTTATTTGTGTCACATCAAAGGAGGAGTCCCTAGGAATTATTGCCCTCTGAAGTCATTTAATTATGATTAAGTGAACTAAGAACCAATGTAAATGGTATTTTATACCCCAGTGAATTAAACTATGAGATCTAGTCAAGGTGAATAAGATTTACAGCCAAAACTCATGCAACTTTACAGTAATTTCTTGACACTTTTACTGCTAGCCTAGACATTTCAGTTCTTGAAATAATTAAAAGTACACAAGCAAATTTTATTCTTTGGATGTTTACAATAAACCACAGACAGAAAAGAGAATAGGTTGCTTCTCAAGTACTTTATGCACTTCTGCTTTATAATAAAAGGAACAAAGATAATGCAGTGCAAATACAACCTTCAGAGTTCACTACAAAACAGAAAGAGAAAAAGAAAAGCAAGTATGGTAGGATGCCCACAAATCTCTTTCATTTGGACTAAATCTGACCCAGATTAAAGTCTCACAAGTCATCTTTGGCTAATCCCAAATACTTGTGTGCTAAAGAACACATTTGTTATGTTGAGACCTCATGCATAATAAGAGCAAGTAAAATCAGCCAACTCACTTTAGAGACACTAAGGGTCTTCTCACAGATTTTTAAATCTAAGGAAAACTATTCCCAGGTATTTGGCTTCAAATAGAATTAAAAGTGTCCACAAAGAAATGTATAACATATCAATGGTTAGATTTCACAGCTTTTCCAGCTGGAAGTAAACTCATTTTCCAGTGACAACTGTTAATCCACTCTCTTCTAGAGTCTCTGTTTGAAAGGCTCCAGGTAAGGAACAGAAACTTGGCTGACAGAAGAAAGTACCAGATGGCTGCTGGGATGGGAAAAAAATTGAAGAGAAGAAAATAGTGAAATGTGAGTTGTAGAAACAAAGACTGAATCACAATCAAAATGTAAGTAGAGAACCAGAGCCTTCAGATTTTAACAGGAGCCATGTTAGCAACACAGCATCTACCCAAGTGGTAAACTTGATGGCCTCAAGAGGACCTTAAAACGCAACACAGCATTAACAAATTGCATAAATTGTATGTATAAGAGTGCTCTTTGAACAGTTTCTTTTAGCTGATGTGACCATACACATTTGCACAAACCTATTTCCCCATAGCTAAGATATGTAAACCTGAACACTCAGGCCACGTGTCTCTTATACATAAACCGTGCCCTTTTTCAGTCTTTTAAAAAAGCTTTTAAATTCCCAATATTCTGTTTAGGAATCAAAGATCAAAATTCATATGCTACAAAAAAGCACTAATATAAATGTTCATGCTCTCGTAGTAGACATTGTCTTCAGTAGAAAATGGTGTGGAAGAAAAGGAACTTTGGGACCAAAATTTAGCTTTAAAGACAGAACATGTAACTGACTTAGGAACATAAATGAGAGAGTTTGGATTACAAAATACATGTTCTTGACCTATTGGTTACCTCCTCCTAGATCTAGACACTAAAGTTAGTAACTATTTTTTTTTCTTTTTTTTTTCAATCTGTCTGATTTTAGCTAGCCTTCAGAAATACTGTGCTAAAGGAAGTTGCTAATACTGCGTTATCCTGCATGAGAATCCACATTTGTATCAAATTTTGCATATTTGTAGAGTACCCCTCTGCTGGGGACAAGCATGGTGATTGTGTGATACAATCCACTTAAAGAATAGGGCCACCGCTGTGAGCTGTGCTGAGTGACAATAGCTCAGGCTGAAAAGTTATGGTTAGGGCAGATTTTTTTCAAATAGTTAGGCTTACAGCTAATGCTGTTTATGAAATAACAATTGCTGCATGTTGCATAGCAAGCTCAGTAACAAAATGGTTGTTCTTATCTACCTCAGACACCCAGACTCATCAAAACCATTCTTCTTCTGCCACCTCCTCCTAGACACAGCACTGTAAAATAGCCTTCTAGAATATTCCCTTTTTCCTTTGCCTTTCTACTTTGCCTTTTCTTCCATTGGAGGATCTTCAGCCCGACTGGTATGAGAGACTTCATTAAAAAAATTCCAGTTGAACTGAACTAGCCGATTCTTACTGCCAATGAAATTGCTTTTGCTAAGAAGTCTGCGTAAAAGGCTAGCACCTGGAGACACTAGATTGCTCAAGGGATTGGTAACAGGCTATGGAATATTTAACCTCTAGGGTATTGGCTTAAATCCAGAGTCAGGACCAAACTTGAAGCATCAGTCTCTTAGGCAGGCTGCCACATGACACCTTTAAACATTATACCCCTTCACTCAGGAGAGCCCTTACCAATCTCCTGTTGAGAAACTTTCTCCTCTCTCCTCTCCTCTCAGCTGAACCTTACAGCTGAGAACACTACAAGGTGGACAGCTGTAATTTAGAAATGTGCAAAAAGTTATGCCAACACAAAATAAAAGTTTTAGTGCAACTGTATGAACTAGGTTTAGTGGTCTTTCAGAGGACTGACATGTAGACTCATGTTTTTGCTGTAAATACATGCTGTAACATAAGAGATAAATGATAGAACCTCTCCATGCCCAGAGCATAGAGACTACATATAGTTACTCCAACAATCTTCTATTTCCTCCATAGTGAATATTTATGGGTCAAAACTCCAAGTGAAAATTCATAATAATTAATAAATATATAAAGAAGAAAATAATTTTGATGGAAATTAAAAGGTTGAAACCATCAAAAGGGTAGAAACCATCAAAACTAAAAAACACAAAGTCAAACAATGGGAATTTAGTCTGTTTTAAACAAAAGGCATTGCCCTGCACCTTTTCCCATACGCAGCAGCAGCTGTCTGCTCCTTCTCTGTGATGGTGTAGGAAAGAAAATTCCTATGCCACTCCCTTCCCTCCTTCTGTGTTATCACTGTCCACAGCAGATTTTTTCACACCCTTCATTAAGCTTGATCCTCTTACTCTTTGAGCAAAGACAAAATTATTTCCATTTGATGTTTTGTATCACTGTTCATCTCAATGAAAATACAGTAACTCCCTCTATTAGTGACTCCCAGCTTAGCAGGTCTGTGACTGTACAGTATCAGTGAAAGCGCAGCTGGAGAAATAAAACCCGTGTAAATAGCTGAAAAGATAGGTAAAAGTCTGGGCAGCGATCCAAAAACACTAAACTACAGACTCCCAACATCTGGTTCAGGGTGGATTCCAAGAAAGACAGAAAGACAGAAAAAGAAAGACAGAAAGAAAAGATTGATTTCTCTGTATATTTTTTACATAAGGTTTTAATTTACTTTTTTTAATTCATCAAAAATTTTACTCAGTTATTGTGGTTTCATTTCTTCACCTTGCTGCATCCTTCAGCAGCTTCATTGTTTTAGCTTCATTATTTTAGCTATATTAATGAGAAGGAAGTAGTGCCTTAGACAGGAGTTATAAGCAGCCCTCAGTTCCATTTTATTGTGATAAAAGCAATTAGAGATAAAAAACTCAAACCTTATTATCTAGCTTCTCTCTCTTTTTAGCTAGGACTGGCCTTATGACACATGCAGGAGAATCCCATGTTTCATGATCTTTCAAGCAAATGGGTGCAACAGAGCTGACCCTGTCAGTTACTCAGTTTGTCTAAGTGCTACAGACTCCAGAGCAAAGCCCACTCTGCTGAGTACCAACATGGGGCACCCAGGACCCCACCGCTTTGACCACCATTGTGTGAAGAGTAATTTTCTGCTTTGAACAGTTTTATTAGGTGAGAGCTTCTGCTGAGGAGTTCAGAGACAACCAGACAACCTAATTTTCAAAAGCTCATACACGACTTAAAATCATAAAGCCCCCTGGTTTTCAGTGATATTTCTACCCTTAACATACCTGAGCTCTTCTCAAAGCCCTGCCTCACCATGTTAAAAGAACATATAATCTATTCCACATATAGCTGCCTGTTTTGGCCACACAGGATGCCCCAGGCTATCAACACATAATGTCTACCACCGATGCGTTCAGATCATCCTTCTCCCACCACCTTGCTCAGCAGAAAGCTAAAGATGCTGTTCTGATAGATGGCTTGCCTCTCTAGAAAAGTCTGTGCCATGAGGACTGTCTTCCAAGCAGACATCACTCTGCCTTTTCTGGGTGTCTTTAATCAACAGTGGGTTTTATTCTGGATTAAGTTACTGGTAGCAGACATGCCACTGGCCTCCACACTGCTCGAACACCAACTTTGTTCCCACTGTTTACCAGGACTCCTTCTCCAGGGTACCAAGCCACCTGGTGGGTGCATGCCCATGTTGCAGGTAGGACTCTGTCCCTCCAACCACTGCCAGCAGCATCCAAACCTCAAAAACTCTTGATGCGTGCACTCACAATAATCACTCAATGCACAAATGAGATAATGAGAAGCTCTGAAAAGTCTCCAAGCAAATTCAAATTTGCCTGCTTTGTGCTTCAACGCTGCCTCACTCGGAGCTAAGCTACGACTGCTTGAGTGCTTTCCAAGTGTTATTATATGCATACAAACACAGAAAGAGGGGTAACTGTGATTCTCCTGCCCAAAGACTAATTCCCCTTATGCCTAGGTGAGGTATACATTTTCCTACTTTTTCCTCTCTGAAAACAGAAAGAGAGTTCAGGACAATGTTTAGAACTTGGCACCAAGCACGTGCACGGCCAGGCTGGATGCAACAGCCTTACCTTTTCGCCAGGGGAACCAAAGAATTTATTTTTCTGTCAGAAGCAACAAGCTAGTGGCTTTCAGGTGGCATGCACTGCCAGTAAAACAGCAATAGGCCACTACTCATGTCTCTTAATCCACAGTAAGCTTTCCACTAACAAAAGAAGGCAGTGACATTACTGAAATGGGAATCCCATTAGGGCATTGACAGGAAATATAAAAAGATTAATTCTGTCCCTCAGAAACAAAGTCCCTGAGAAATAAGGACGCTACCATTCTTGAAGATCTGTGCAATTTATTCTTTATAATTGGAGCCTAAAGGGAGTAATTACGTATGCATATTATTCAAACCTGAATTCTTTTCTTGAAACTCTCTCTAAATTATGCCAGTTTGCCAGACTATCTTTTCTACCTGATCATAACTTGCTGCCACAGAAAGATCAGCTTTCTCCCCCAGCCTGTCCTCCTTCTGCCCATGACATCTCACTTCTGCCTTTGCATCAGTCCTGGCTTTGAACTGACCCTTCAGCAAGCATATTCAGCTCTCCAGACCACCAGAAAACAACTGACTTTCACTCTGGAAATACTTGACTGATGTTCCACTGCCCCAGGCAGAAGAAAGAGAATAAAGCAGCTCACTGCATAGTTGACAAAGCATGAGTGCTTTGAAAAATGACTGATAGGCCCTCCACCCCATACCTTTGTGCTACCCACATCAGTCTAAATGCGTATGTTCACACCCGGGCACCTAGATCACACACTGAACTAAAGGAACAGTCACAAATGGGAGAAGTAATTTCAAATCAAACAGAATTTCCTTCTGAATTTCACTAACAACACTTTATGAGGTGATTTTGCCCTTTTACACCACTCTACTGAGACCCCACCTGGAGTACTGTGTCCAGCTCTAGAGTCCTCAGCACAGGAAGGACACGGACCTGTTGGAACAAGGCCAGAGGAGGCCACAAAGAGGATGAGAGGAATAGAGCACCCTGTCTATGAAAACAGTCTGAGAGAGTTGGGGTTGTT
>JAOXNG010000052.1:14230838-14246456 GCA_028566535.1 Scolopax minor | reverse complement strand
ACTAAGGATGCACAGCCAAACTCACAACACAACCACATAGGGCCAAAAAAAGGCCAGACACTTTCCCCCCTTATCAAGATCATAAAGAGGTGCTTAGATGAATGTTAGAATACAAGAATGTTAGTTGCCTTGGATACTTTTCTTTTTTTTACTTTGAGACAGGCCTTGTACTTTGACAGTGTCCAAGCAAAACTCTTTGCACTTTTAGGTTTAAGGAATGGGAGAGATTATGAGGGAGTTTCAATTTCTTTCTACCAGGGATGAGGGAGGGCATCTGTACTGAGAGGTATAGCTTTGATGTTAAGGAACACATAAGTATTTGCCATAGCCTCTGGGCCTGACATTAACCTGACCAAAGTAATCCACTGAAATCAATTACATTACTTCAGTGTGAAATCAGAACAAGTGAAAAATAAAGTCCAGGGGCTTTTCAGCCTTATTGAAGAGATTTGTCAACACTGTAGAGACATTTCTGGTTTAATGTCTTTGCATGTTTAAGTCATTTTGGTGGCAAGTCAGCTAGGAAGAAATAAACAGTAAAAGAAAGCAAGAAATCTGCAAAAGCATGTTCCCCTAAAAGGGAACATGTCATAACAGTTTGATTAACAAAAGTAAGGGAAAAGGTGCTCAAAGCCAGAGATTTTGAAGCCTTTTAATTATTCTGGGGCAATAGAGACAGAAATTTCAGTGCTGGAAGAGATGGACTACAGGAAATGCATTCTTGCCTTTAATTCTTTCCTAAATTTTCTAAAACCCAATTGTTTTAAAACCAGAATTTAAAAGCTATTACAAAGAATTTAGAAATTAGACAGAAATTTCAGAACATTAAAAGACAAGTTGAATAAACTGTGAGCCAACCCCCATTGCACTCTACTGGAAAGCTCTGCATTAACTTTCTTTTCGTCATCATTGATCTTTTTGCACTCTTTTCCAGGATTATCTGGAAATACAGAGACACAGAACTAAGTGCTACCTTGTTTCATCGCTTTTTTTTTTTCTTTTTTAATATAACTTCAGTTATATTAACCAAAGATTTCTTCTTATGCACATTTTACAAGAAAGAGTAGTTTAGAAAAGATTATAGCAACATCTTTTAGCTTAATTAACTGCCTACAAAACAGAAAGCCCATGACTCATTCCTTTTCAGCTGAAGCTTTGCTCTTTACAGCAGACAGTCTACTGCCTTCCCAGTTCAGTCTTCAGATACCATCTGTATTAACATCTGCCACCGAGTCTTCAGGTAAAGAATCAGAGAGAAATACACAAATGCAGTAGAACCTGATCTCTGCTACACTGAGGCTGAGAACTCCTTTCTGCTTAAAGCAAATCTTCAGGGCTTTTGAAATTATACGCAAAATGCACAAAATCTGCCACAACAGTCATTCAGAATAGCACCTATGATCCAAATCTCCATTCCTGGGAGATACCCCTAGAAATAACATAGTTTTTCTTAGGCTCAGCAGGTCTACTGATGTTTTACTTGCTTAGGCCCGGGGTTCAGACCATGGCTCCAATCATGCCCAAATGGCCTCCATCACTCAACATTTACTTCATCTAGTGCATACTGCCCCACCGGAGAAGTCAAAGCAGCTCTCAATCTGGGCATAAAATATAACTTCAGGAGTCCAATGGTTTACACTTCATATGCACAGAGTGAATAGCTGAAAGGCTTTCTAGCCTGAAAGTTCTCAGATGAGGTAGGTAGTTCAAAGGAATGTGCAGTAGCTATTGAGCCTGCCCTGCACCCCAGCAGGATGCAAGCCCAAGCTTTGGCAGAAATTTGAAAGGAGATGGTGTGGGGGTGAAGACAGCACACTTGAGAGCTTCCCTAGGTAAAGGATGCTTTTTTTTTTTTTTTTTTTTAAACACAGCAGGAACAGAAACTATTTTTGAAAGCAGGATTATGCCTGCAAACATCACAGGAGAAAGGAGAGGACATGAAGGCACCGAGTAGGAAAGTAGATTGGGGAAGGAAAACTGAATTTAGGGAAAAACAGGGGAGATCAATTGGTAGACAGTGGAATTTGATGGAAGAAGTAGTGACAGAAAAATGGGCAAACATTGTGCAACGAGCATTAGGGGCTTCCTGTACCCTCTTTCCGAGTTGAAGGGTGTCAGTGGCTTTCTCCAAATGAGACAGCTTCTGAGGAAATCATGGCTGGAATCACTGTATGAGAAAACCTCGGCCATTGCAGGTTTTTTGTATCTTTTCCCATCCTTACTTTAGGATCCTGGCATTGGTGTGGTCTTTAAAATTAAGCTCAGGAAAGCAAGTAAATACATAATACACAAGCAAGGCATGCATGTGGTTTAGCAAAAAGGTACTGTTTCTATTTTTTTTTCTTATTTTAGGAAGCATTTTAGATGTGGACATAAAATAAAAAACAAATTAATAGACCTTCTGAACTTGCCTCAGAATTATCAGATCTGTCATCTGAGTACTTAGCTAAAATTTACTTTTCAGGTAGGTTCTTATCTGTCAGACTGACAGTTCCAGCACCCAGAGGACCCCTTACTGTCTTGAGTAAGTAATTAGTCTATAGCTTAATTTCAAGGTAGAAAGCTGAGTTATTTCCTTTCAAAATACCATTTTCAATGTGGAAACAGAAGGATACAAATTCAAAGCAAAATGTATTCCCCCAAACTACCAGAGAATAAATTACACCTAATATTCATTTGCTCAAGAAAGATGCCATCTGGCTTCTATAGGCTTCACAGCAAACACACAGCTGAAGGCAGAAGCACAGCATATTATGTGCTTCACAAACAGCCTTCCTGTGTCCCCCTGACTACCTACTGCTCAAAACTCTCTGATGTGTTTAGCCCCTTCAAACATATCATTCCTTGAAAGTGGTCAGCAATTCACATTTTAGCCTAAATTGACTTCAATGACTTTCCATCAGACAGGTATCTATTTTCCCAGGTTTTATATAAATTCTAGGTACTCTGATGTTAAGGGTGTTAAAGTTTTGCTTGCTCTTGAAATTCTTTAAAAAAATAAATCAAATAAGTCAAAGAGAAAACATCAGAGGTAGTCATGCTTTTATCCATTCTTGAATTTTCTTCTCAAATACATAGTTCAAATTCTGCAAAACATCTTTATGGACATCTCTTCAAATCACAGCTGCAGCAATTGAAAATGCAACTGAGAATAGAGCTGTTTTAAGGCCAGTCAAGTTGATATTTCATGATATTTCAAGTGATGAGATCATATTCTACTACCAAGCTAATACTATAATCAAGATAAGTCCGTTTTAGAGGGGGCCATGACTGACACATTCCTTCCTTCTGCCTTAAAACCACAATCCTCTTTCTTCTGCAATCAAGTGTCCAATGTTCTTTCTAACATTTCTTTGGATTTTAGAAAAATAAATACTTATTTTGCCATTACATAAAAAAAAATAGAAGGAATAAAATATTCTTGAAATCCCAGGTCAGGTTTTAGCTTGTATAAATTTAGCTAATTTCCAGTGGCTAATTTCCATTCCACTTAACTCTGCACATACTGCTGCCTCAAAACACAGAAAAGGCTCTTTAAGTGGAGACTACCTTACCACCTTCTGGAGGAGGCTCTTCCCAGGAAACCTCTAAAGACCTTGCACTGCAGATATTTGCATGTTATTTGTGATTGCTCTAGCCAAGCATATTTAGTTGTCAATCTGGAAAAGGCAAATGTGTTTGTAATTAACAGTCCTTAGTTTACTGTATATAAATCAGAAAAAGGGAAAGATACTGTTAAATGAAGACAGCTATCAAAGGAATTATTTTTCTTCCAATTAGGTTCCTAAGGAAAAAGCCTTTTCAATGACTGGTTTCCGTTGGATCTAACTAGATGCTCTCATTTGTTTTGCAGGGGGGCAAAGATTAGCCCTTCATTAGGGCAAAGTTAAGAGAAATGGCTAATTTAAACCCCATTCCCCTACTCCACAGATTTTTGTCTTCCTTTTAACTGAGATGATTTGCTGGTAGGTCATTTATCTTCTCTCACAGATGCTGCTGTTTAACTTCTGATCACTTTGTAAAGTGCACACACACTCAAAACCCAAAGATTTCAAGGAAATTTTATGACACAGAAAAAGAAAAAATGGCAGTTTCATAATGGTATTGATTTTTCTAAGACATTATCCTGCCACAGTAATTAGCTAGCTATACTCTGTTTGTTATTAAGGCTTCATTTTACTTTTTTTCCTGTCTGTTTTATATTTCAGACCTAACACATAGCTAAACAATCACTCAAATCAAACAGGCATAGTCAGTATCTGACAAGGTAGATAGACCTCCAAAAAGCTCTTAAGAAGCATTCTGGAAACTCCCGTAGGTAGATTTGACACATGACAAACTCTCCTTTCAAAATGCATTAAATAAAAGCATTGCTAAAAGTACCCTTTTTAAGGACAAGTACAAAACAGCAACTCACCACTTGTGGCCCTAAATATAATAATTTCTTAGGTGAGAGAATATTTGGTGTGGAAACAATGTTTCAGAAGGCCCCAATAAGGTGGAAAGCAACTACTTCCACAATCATATTTGAAGGAAGAGAAATGCTACCCTGTCCTAATTAAATTCCACTAGAAAAATTACTTCCATCCCCTCAGACTTGTCCCCTCTCTACTGCAGTTTCTAACTCACTTCCTGGCTCAAATGGCTAAAGCTTAGGTGCTTTGGTAAACCACTCCTTCGTTAACTCTACAGAGGTTGTAGCAATACACAAGTAGTTATAAGAAAGATCTTTCTTCAGGATGTATCCCTCTTGGGCACCATTCTAGGTAAAATATGCTGTTATTCATTGCATTAAAGAACAGCTAGTATTATTCACTTACCCTCACCACTCAAGATGGTCCTTAATAGCAGATTATCACACATTACCTCTCTTTTCTGAACTGTGATACTGAAAGGGTCTCCCTTAGCTGAAGGAAAGCTGAGTAGAAACATGCTGATGTTTTGCAGCCCTGTGCTATTTGATTAAATCCCCATTTGGTGTGTTCTTTTGCCACCCGTTTTCTCAAGGCTGTATCTATCACGCAGCTGTTCCACATTGAGTTGGGGAATTCATTTGGAGACTCAGGAAAGCAACAGCTTGGCAATTCCAGCACCGCAAAGGCAAAGCTGAAATGCCTTTATGCAGCACCTGCTGAGGGGACCTTTTACTGCTTTCATAATCTGGAACAGGAGTTTGGCCCCAAGGGGAGGATCTCACTATACACATGCAAAACCCCAGGTTCTGCCTCATTATAGTTATTGGCCTACCAATTAACTTGCTTCCTGTGAGAGCTGGGAGGAAGGCATTTTGTTCCTTGAGATATTCAGACTTTACAGTTTGTGAAGCTTTCTACTTTAAGGGCTGTGTATGTCTCTTATTGGCGTTTGTCACTAGCCATTCTAAACAGCCACTTTGCCTAGGACAGACACTATACCCCACTTTTTACAGATGGGTAAACTGAGGCACAGGACAGGACATCTTAACACTGTAATGCAGTGTGTCCATAACCCAGCCCAGTTCTCAAGACTCGAGGCACTGTGCAATCTGCCTTCACACAGCTTATCTGGTTGCCCATGTATCAGATAACTCTTTGTAATTTTAATAGTTTTAATAAGAAGTGTCAGAAATATTCATTCCTGGAAATGTTCTGTGTTTGAGAATATATCTGGGATGCCCAGTCCTCTGCAAGTTTAATCTAGGTCATTTAAAATGTCCTTCTGTGCATCATTCAGAGTCATCTGTTGGCAATAATCTCTGCAACAAGAAGATATTCCATTTGTAGTGATTGAAAGAGAGGAAAAAAACATTAGCAAATGTGATAAATGCCTGAAATAAAAGTTCTCCTCTAAATAAGCTGTGTAATGCTTGCAGACTATTTAATATAAGCAGCACCTATGATATAGCACATACCTACAAAGTGTTAAACTCTGCTACTGTAGTAAAACTGTCAGCCTTGATTATTTAAAAGGTGTCTACCTGTAGGCTTCGCTTTCATTCTCTGTTGTTATTAGTACATCCCACATGTCTGATCAGGCTGGCCAATGCTCCACTTTGTTCATATTACACTTGGCCCCTGCTCCTGATTTATCAGCCACAGAGACAAAAGTTTGGCTTACCCTTTCTGAACAAAGATTTATTCTTGATGGCATCCCTCTGCAGTCAAATAAAATTCATGTACGCATTTTTCAACAAATCCACGTTAATGCCATAAATATACATCAGTGTTGCAGCCAAGATGATGACTGCTTGCTGTGATAAAAGATGGGTATCATGCAAGTGGTGCAGTTGATTTTAACATGTAACAGAGTTGACATTGCATGAGCCATACTTTCCAAGCTCACTTGTTCCTTCCTGCCCACCGCTCTTCTTCAGGTTTTTTCAGCTCTGTCCGCAAGCCCCATCTCATTCTCCACATCTGCAACTCCCATTTGAACTCAAGTCTGGCCCATATTCATTCCACACATCACTGCAAACAGGAATACTATCTAGTCAATCTCTACACTGGAGCTAAACAATTCATGCTGCCTTCACACCATGACAAAAAGAACATTTATGCAATCTTTGTCAACATGCACGGAACAATATGGGCTAGATTCTCAGATTATTGTCCCTGGTGCACATGAGGAGTAAAATACTTTTCTTATACGGAATTACTCCGGAATCTGTCCTTTCACAACTGCTACAATAATTTTAAAGTTTAAGGCAGCTTTGCCCAATTCAGAAGATTTTAGCAAGAGCTTTTTTTAAACAAAACATGCTTTAAGATACATACAGTCTAGATTGTCTTTGATGTGAACCTATAGCTGAGATTTGTATTGCTTACCAGATTAATTAGACTAGCCAAAAATTTTAATACCATTTTGCATGCCTTAGAGAGACAGAATGATAAAGATTTAATTTTCTATGAATGGGCCATTACTAACTGTGAAATTGCTTGCTGTTATCTACAGCAAAGCTCTTTGTGGTCTAGCTGTATTTGTTCTGCATAATGAACAGAATGCCAGTGGTTTCCATCTAAATACATCTCTTCACTCGGGGCACTTTACAGATACAGCTGACTACTTTACTAGTTAAAAATGGAGTTACCAGAGGCAAAGAAGATTTAGTGGTCAAAAACCAAGTCTGTGGCAGAGTCAAGAATAGAACTTAGAGCTTCTAAACTATTCCCAAAGGCCTGTTTTTACCACTACACAGCTCAATGTTAGCAGGGTGCAACCGCAGGTTGAGTTCTGCGCCAAAGGGAGAGGCGTAGTGTTGTCAGCTCCACTGTAGCTGTGTGTGCATGCACGCTGTCAAGCATGTGTACATGCACATTTCCTTCCCATCCCCCAAATCTTTACGGAGCTTTTCTTATGTGTCACCAGAGAATAAATGCCTGAGACATTATCTGCCCATTCCAAGAGTTCAGAGAATGCGTATGACATCATGGGCATGACTCCCCCACTAATCACATTATATGCTGTTTAACTTAACACTCCTAAGCTTTGTCTGATAACATTGTAAATACCATTTTATTGTAAATTAGATTATACAAACCTCCTCAGAGTTTAGGTCAGTTCTTGTGTGAGGTCCTTGTTCCTTCTCCTCACTACTACCCCAAATTTAATCTTTTTGGTGTCTAAGCCGGGGCGTTTCTACAGAAGGAAGCACAAGAAGAAAAGAAGGCTAAGCCATTATGTGTTTCTAAGTCAGCACTGAAGATTGCAGTAAATGGACAGAAGATTCCATACATCTGTTCTTTTTCCTCTTTCTTCCCTTGGAATAAAATCAATAGGTTTTGTTTTTCTCTTGAAGCTGGCTGGAATTCATTACAATCTTCCTGTGAGGTAGCGTATACTTGAGACCTATCATTTCTTTCTATCAAGCCTAAGCTGAGTTATTCCAGTTAGTAGCCACTGTGTTCTTATCCTGGCCTTAAGATTTCTGACTTGTTTACAAAGAAAGATGCAGAAGTGTTGTTTTATTTTCATTTTTGCATTCGATTCTGTTGTCTGTAATGAAAGACTCCCACTACATTAAACTACAGTCCCAGCATCGGCAAGATCTTCAAAGTGATTGACACACTGATGCTTCCTAGTTTCTGAGAAGGATATTTTAATTTTCACATTTTGACATATTTATTGCTGAGGGAAATATCTGAAAAGTTTCTAATATTTTAGAAAACCTCAGTAACAGAATTTCCCAACATTTTTAGATTACTGCACGAGAAGGCGTTCCTCATTGTTCTTCCCTAATTTTATCAAGGCAGAGGTTTGATAATCCAGACTTCTCTAGTCTCAGCTATGCTCAGCTCTGTGTTTCTGTCCTCACTAACAATCAACACCAGCTCTTAGTATCAACCTGAATTCTGCTTCCCAACCATACACAAAACTCTGAGGCTGGTGATGCTGATGACAGAGCTATACCACCCAGGACCAGAACCACCAGCTCTCCACACCAAAACAAAGTTTTGATTTTTGATGTTAGAACTTCTTCTCAGGATGGATGACCAAGCCTTTGTGCCTTCCCCACCTTCCATACTTAAGACAGATAAATCCTATCACAATTAACTGAGAAAGAAAACATAAGTGAGGCTTATCCTTCTTCAGCACAAAGAAGTTGTGCAGTTGTCTTTCATTTGTAGCATCCCTGGACAGAAAAGACTTTGCAGACAGCTCACTCTGTGCCAGCTTCTCAGGACCCTACACATCCTGAGAGTAACTTCCCTGCAAGACATGGTATTAAGGAACGCCAGCAGCTCACAAAGGGAATGCAACTCAATCAGGTGACTACTCAGACCAAAGCACAACTAACACAAGTGCTAGTAAGGCACCAGTTAACTGCACTGAAGACAGAGTCTCATGTCCTTGAGCAAATCACCTGCCTTTTGCATTCCTACGTGTTCCCATCTGGAGAAAGGCAGCAGCAATGCTATACAAACATGGCAAAGGATGCTGTAAAATAAACATTTTGAGATCTCACATGAAACTCAATCTACTTCAACTGTGATTACTATATACAGCATTTGTGTAAGGTTATTGCTACAGAAACTGGATTCTGTTAACTCCTAATTTCTCATGACAGATTTTAATGAAACTCAACTAGCTGTTATGAAAAGAAACACATCCTGAAGGAGGTTAATGCATATTTCAGTGGGTATCAATCAGATGAAAGCAAGACTGTACTCTCTTATATATGTCCTCCCTATCCCTTGGCTGCTTGCAGAGCTTATCAAAAATACGCCTTTACAATGGTTTCCATAAAGAGTTCCTCTCTCCACACATACAGTGATGAAGCAACATGATTTGTAGGGCAGTTGATTGCTTGATCACAGAATTCTCATACAATTAACACTTATCTAGTCACGTCTGCAAAGTACCTGGTTGCTTTTCTGACAACAGGAGAATACTGCTAATTCATGAGAGAAAAGAACAAACCTAGGAAAGTATAAAGAATTTATATACAGAAAATAATAATTACAGAATAATTAGCAAATCATTTTTAAAGATTTTTATGTCTCCTTATAAGCATACAAGTTAACACATACTATATAAATGAACTTGAGTAATTTTACTCCTGTGAACCATTACTGAAGCTGAAAAGCTTCAGTCAACAAAAATGCCAAAACCGTATCCTTTTAGCATAATTAGGAAAACAGGGGTTTAATTTTTTAACAGGGGTTTAATTTTTTAATTTATTTATTTTTCCTTTTCCTGTTCCTCTGTTATTTATTTCAGGATGTCCCATCTAATCATGCATTTCTAGAATAACTTTGAGCTCAAATTTTCTAACTCCACCTCACACACTAATATATTTCAGTTTTAGTTCTCCAGTAAGAGAACCTGTGCCATTATCCTTAAAGAGAGATACAGAGAAGTTTCGGCTACTAGGCAAAAATCCCAAAGCAATGTGACCACAGAAAAATACAGAACTCAGTTACAATGTGTAAATCTGTGCCTCACTTCTGAACAGTTCACAGCAGCAAGAGTTGACTGAGATATTTAAAAAATGCTTCCAGGTGATGAGGTGATAGCAAAAAAAGCTCAATGAATCTTTTAATAGAGAAATCTACAGCCTTTTTGCAAGGACAATGGATTTAAGGCAGCAGAACAGATGAAAATAACTGAATGATAGGAGGATTAACTGATAATCCCCACATGGGAAATTGCCAGACTATTAATTATGGCATGAAACACAGTATGAAATTGTTGGACCCAATGATCTTGGGGATCTTTTCCAACCAAAATGATTCTATGATTCTAAATCTAGCTCATAAATGAGTCTTACTGCAAGACGAGTTAAAGAGAGAGTAAGTGATGTAGCTGGTGAAAAGGCCATAACCAAGAGAAATAGATGTTCAGCATCAGTGATGTAGAGAGCTTCCCAGAGGCCTCTGTATAGCATCCATGATGTGACTATTGCTGTTTCATATTCCATAAATGAGCTGGAAATGCTGTAGATAGGTGGCCGATGACACAAAGCCACTCCCTAAAATTTATTCAGTGAGCAGGTGTTAAAATAGTAAATTTAATTAAAAGTTCATAAATGAAAAATAATGTATGAAAAAAAGCCATTCTCACTGAGCTTTAAATCAGCCATTATGAGTCATGAAAGAAATCCTGGAGAAGCAGATAGCTCTCTGAAAAGATCGTCACAGTGTCAGCAGTTGGGAAAAAAAAATCCTGTTAAGAAATTTTAGGAAAAGAATGAGAACAAAGCAGAAAATAGCAATATTCCTCTGTATAAATCTCTAGTATGTCCATCTCTTCAGTACTGAACACAGTTCCAGTAATTGTGGAAGTACAAAGCTACAGAAAAGGCAAGAAAAATGGTGCACCAAAACCACGCAAGAGATGTTGGAAAGCCTTAGCATAGGGAAAACTTCAGCAAGCCAGAGCCTTTCAACCTGGAAAACAAGGAGAATAACAATTATGTTCTAGACAAGCTGTTACAGCACAGAAAAGGTAAACAGCAATGATTATTTTAAAGTAGTCTTAACAGAAAAAATAGGGCACCAACTCAAACTGGCAGGCAACAAGTGGGTTCAAAAGCAAACAAAAGGAAGTTCATTTTCACACAATACCTAATGATGTTGTGGAACTCATTGCCACGGGATGTTATGGCAGCCAAAAATACAAGTGGGTTTCAAAAAAATGATTAGACAATTTTATGGAAAAAGGTTCATCAAGGAAAAAGGTCCATCAAGGAATATCAAAAACAATGATACAGCTGCAGGCTCCAGCTCAGGAAGGTCTCTAAACCAGAAACCACTGGAAGCTGGGAGGGTTTACCAAAGGAAGTATCACTCTATGTTCGCCCTGTTTTCCATACACAACTTATTAGCTGTTATCAAGAGGCAGGATATGGGGCTAGACAGAACTTTGCTGTGACTCTTTCTTTATATTTGACCAATAATAACTGATGCAGGTATAAACATAAACCCCTCCATGCTCACAGTAATTCTGTAAAAGGCTGCTATAGAGAAAAAATGCAGGCTTAGAAGATGAACATAATAAATGACAGCATTTTTTTATTGGAGGACTAGAACTGGCTTTTGTGTTTCCTTAGGTATGTTCTATGCTTTCCAGAGAGGAGTTATGATCCTCCTTTTTATTACTGAACTACAGCAAAAGAGACAAATCCAGAAGAAAGAACTATCTCAAAACTTCAGCTGTAAACCACACAATGACTTACATCCTGGTGACTGAGAACTTCTTATCTTAAGAAACTCTGGAGAACTACTGAAGTAACTGCCTATCAAATTTGCTGAATATGGCCACACTGCACAGGTGCTTTAAAACACAGATTACAACTTTCAGTCATGCCCACGATCTAGGATAGAATCTGAAGCCATGGTAAGGCTTCAACAATAGAGTGAAACAGTCCTTTAAGATCTTGCTCCTGAACATGCTTTGCAACTTGAATGTCCTCATCTTCTCCTTCTCCATCAGTGAAAACAAAGAAGGAAGTGACTCGCTGCTAACTCGGCACCCCACTACCCCTTAGCAGCTATAAACCTATGAATCAGATGACAAGACTGCTATAACACAATACTCACCACCCTTTTCTGAATTGTTTCCCAAACCATGGTTGAAAAAAGATTTAAAAAGAAGACAACAGTGAAGGGATTTTACCAGGATCCCCTTATTCTAACTTCTATCATGACCCTTGCTTCAACAGCTGGGAAGAAAATGCTGCTGTCTTGGCATGAAATAGAGCATAAACCACAACACAAAAGGTACATGCAAGATGCAAACACTGTGGAGAGAAAAACTGTGCATCAATCAGTGGCAAGTTGCATTGGTGTGTAATATACTGAGGGATAGAATTAGACAGGTACATATTCTTTGGTACACTTGGCCAAATACCAAAGGCCTAATGACTCAATAGTCCTGTAATTCTAATCCAAATCCCAAAGAAAAAAGTTACAAATAGAGATGCCGAACCACGGAGCAGCTCCACCCTCACCACAGCCCGTGTTTGCTCTACCCTCCGGCCAAAAACACTCACTGAGCCCAAGCCATTGGGCTCCTCATCTAGAATCATAGAATCACAGAACCTTCTAGGTTGGAAGGGGCCTTCAAGATCATCTTGTTCAACCATCAACCTAACTCTGACAAAACCAAACACCCACACAACAAGCAAAATGCAACACCACCACTAGACCACATCTCCTAGCATCACGTCAACGTGTCCTTTGAACAGCTCCAGGTGGAGGTGTCTGATGGGAGATACACCAAGAGCTATGGGTGTGGGAACAGCTAAGGGGCCAGGAAACACGACTCTTGTAGAGTTTTTCCCCACAAAACCACCAGAGAACGTTCTCAGAGCGGAGCAGCTCGTGTCCCGTTGCGGAGCCAAGATTACGGGATCATGTTTTCATACAAAACAGCCACCATGAGGTCAGCTGCTCACCATCTCCCAGGCTTTATTTTTCACTCTCTCAGCACAAACACACCCAGTTTCCCCAGCTAACACAATTCAACAGACATCATGGTTATTTCCTGTGTTAAGACACGCTATAATGAGAACTATCACTAGGAGGGCCATGGAAATATTCCCTTCCTAGTCCCAGCCTACTCTTGCCAATAATCAACAGCCTCTAGGAAATTCGTTCCAGGTTTTACTCCAAATCTAGGACTTACCTACATCCTTACCTAGATCTAAGTGGAAGACAAACACAAGCAAAGACTTTTACTCTGTGCTTCAGGATCTCACCTGATATTCCCCTTGCTGCTCCCTGAGCAAAATTTAACACATTATTTGAAGAGATTGTTACATTTTCTCCAAGCCTATCACTGGCTGTACAACGATGACTTCAGGATGTGTCCCCTCAGCTGGAGCAACATCAAATGTTGCCAGTGGCATAGTGGACCTAAGATTCATCAGAAACACAGCCTTTCCTGGGATCTGTATGTTTCTTCAAGCATCTGTCTTGACTTGACTTGTATTTTTACCTCTGCATAAATGAAGTGCCCACAGTGCTCTGTTTGTTTCGTAGCCTGGTTATGCAATTTTTATCTTCAGCTTCCTACAGTGGCCATTAGGAGCCTGGAAGTGAGTGCAAACCAAGAAGACAGTTTCTACTCTGTCTCAGGGCTGAAACAAACGTGTCACTGCACCAATGAAGGCTGCACCCACAAGAAATAGGTTGTGTCCAAGCTACTCAGGGTAAAGAAAAAGAAAAGAGATTGCCTCTAAAGTCTTGCTTCTGGCTTCAGCACTGCCATGAAAGCGTCAGGGAGGTGGAAAGGCACATGAGTGACACTATCTTCTAGTAATAAAGCTTTTAAAAACAACCTTATTCTCATTCCACTCCTCACAGCCAGGTGCTGTTCATAATTGAATTCTTCTTCACACACTGACATTTCTTACTTAAAATTGTCTGTCCTTACCCCTCCCACAATAGCTCAAGGAGTCGGGGCTGTTAAGACAACTGCTCAATGGTTTAGGCTCAAGCGAAACTCATCCAAGCAAGGTTCACTCTCCCCTGACTTTCCTAACACCCTAAAAACCCTGTTTTCTCATCATCTATCTGCTCTCTGCCTCTGAAACTCTCACTTGCTACTCAAGCACCATTCTCACACTGCTGCCAGCAGAAACAGCTGCAGTTGCCCACCTCCAGCAAACTCTTTCCCACCAGAGCAGCGTGCCCAGAGGCTACTGGAAGGACTGAGGGGGAAGTGACGCTGAGAGCAGCACATCCCTCACAACTGGTGCCAGATGGGGAAGCACTAGGGAATAATGGTAATGCATCAAAGAAATACAAGGGGCTTCCTCTCATGTTGTGCCCTGTGATTAAGACACATTATAACTCAACTTATCTTTCACAGGTGTGACAAGAAGTTACTATGCTCATTTACAGATGGGAAACAGGGCTGGGAGCTGGAAATAAAGTCAGACAATGAGTCAACATCAACCTAATGTTGGATTTCAGGACCTCCTGGCTCCACACAACCCAAGTGTTCAGAGTACTTGCTCAAGGCATCTTTCCCTCTCAACAAAGCATCATCTACGAGTTACAGACCAGCTCCACAGAAAAGTTGCTTAACCCACTGACCTCTGCACACTTGACAGACTAGATGGATTAACTGTCCACCTGTCCCCTTCAGGGCTGTAATCTCAGATTGGCTGCCAAACAGCCAGAGACAGGGGAGCTTCCAAGATCATTTCATAATAGATGAAAAACACAGCAGATTTACAGCAGATTAAATCTATGCCAGAGGAGAACAGACAGGCAGCTACAGTAACGTGTAAGGCACATTTAGGTCTTACCTGTGCACCTTCCAGAAAGTGACTTGAAACTGAGGAGCGATGACAATGACTTCATTGCGACCTGTGTCCTCTGTGCTGTGCCACATGGACATCATGCAAGGGGATGTAGCTCCTTCTTCAGGTGAATGCATAAAAGAAAAATTCAGGCAGAGCTTTAGGCTTAAGGCAATGGCAGTAAATCTCAACATGCAACTTCCCCACTCAAGGCCCAACTTCACATTTGTTGAAAGGATCTATTACAGCAAATCAAACAAACTTGGTTTGAAGCATCAGATGTAGGATGTGACTTTGCAATGCAGAACAGAAGCACCACACCAGTGTATTATTACAGTTTGGGCAGAAGAGACAAGAAACAATCAAGTGATAAAACCAATACTTATCAACACAGTTTATATAAATCAAGCCATTACAGGAGGTGTATTACACACTTTAAACTACATATGCCTTTGCTATTTATCAGCATGACTTGTTCTGCCAAAAGGCAACAGCATCCCTACACTTCAGGTTTTGATTTCAAATTGATATTGCTAGCAATGAAGTGCAAATGGGGAAAAAATGAAATTTAGGATGTTTCAGTGTCACTCTTTGGTCACTGTGGTGTATAATACCCCAGTATAGATGAATCTGACAAATAAACCTGTTAAAGAGGGAACATTAATGTTCACTACTATGTTTTCTACTCTGCCTCTTATAGTTTAAAACAGCTGCCTAGCTCAGGGTCTTACCAGCAGGGCAGGAGCATCCGGATGACACACAGAGAACTTCAGAGGTAACCTGTCAGCAGCATAAGATACATCTAATTCAGACAAAGTGACAGAGGGCAGCTGCTTCCAGCTCCAAAGAGATTCATCCCGGGGAGCTGGGGTGCAGTGGGCATTACTCTC
>JAOXNG010000052.1:13977050-13992052 GCA_028566535.1 Scolopax minor | reverse complement strand
GGCCTGGGTTCGTTCTGCTTGATTTGAAGATGCAAATCAAATGCCTAATTTAAAAGATTACTCTGGATTCAGAGCCAGGGCTCACTCTCTAGCTAGCAGAGAGCAGGTGATACAGATCATCAATTAGCAGAACTGCTTTCTTTATTTCAGGGGCCTAAAGCTCCTGAGAAGAGTCCTAAAAGAAGTTGCCCAACATCAGTAAGCAAAGAATACTCGTTCTACAAATATGACATAGGAATTTATATTGATGTAAATGATCAGAGCTTCAGTTTTAAATCTTGTCAAGAAATAACACCTTTAATATTGATAAATATAATAATAGCCATAACTTTCATAAATCAGATTAAATATTTTCCAATAGAATGATTTTTAATGAAATTGAATAATTTCAAGGAAACCTATGAATTCATAAATGTTCTGAAGGGGAAATTATAGAAGAAATCCATTCTGAATTAATTATTTAGGTGTTTGTAAGTGATAAATAATCAACATTTAGATTAAAACTGTACCAAAGGCAAAAAAAATTAATTTGCAAACTGAATGATAATATTTTATCCTGATTTGAGATAGACTGTATTTTGATATTTTAGAATTTACCCTCAGACAGACATTCCATATGTGACTCATGTCTCCCAGCACTCAGAAGGGCTGTCTGATTACTGTGTACTTAATTAGTGGGAAACCTGTGAAGATCAATTCAATTAAAAGTAACACAGATGAAGGAAAATACATGAATTGAGTCTCAAAGGAATTTGATCAAGTATTTGGGAATAATGTAGTAATAATACTTTACAATCAGGAAGATAAAATTATTCTCATCTCCAGCTCAACTCTAGCTTTTTAAAGCTCATTTCTGGGAGGTACTGAGTGTTGCACATGAATCGACAAGTACACTATGCTTTGAGGTATTAAAAATCTTGACAACCGACATTTGTATACCCAGCTACTGAATCTGAATAGTAGAGCAATCTGTGAGATGCAGTTTTCTTTGGTTGGTCCATGTCATGCTCAGTCCTCACAAAACTAAGTATCAGAATTATTATTTGTTTTTATTTAAAAATGAATGATAGGACACAAAATAGTGACAGAAGTACTACACTCAATGTACTTTGTTAACTAGTGAAAAATTACTTGTTCTGCTAACAGTCATCTCTAAACTTTCTCCTAGTCCTCATGTCTGTATTAGAAAGCTCCCGAGGTAATTTCTATCCTTGTAACTTATTTCCTGGTGTCCATTTCTAACTTGTTGGTTTTTTGTATCACATATTCTGATAATGTGAGAAATAATGGGAGAACGCTTTCATAATTTTTTTCTGTGAGTTATTAATATGTTGCTTTACATACATATATCATATCTCTTCATCTTGTTTGTAAGGTAAAGAAGAGCTGAAAAATTGATGGAATCTTTTGTGAAGTAACTCACCTCTTCTAATAGCTTCCTTGTTATCTTAGGAAGTTAGTGCACTCCTCAGGGAAAAAGGGCTGTAGTTTGGTTTTAACTATGGTAACATTAAACTTGAAAGGAGAATTATGTCAACCCTGGTATCAAGCCCCCTCAAATGTCCTCGGTATTCTGAGTCCTATCTAATTTTTCTATGCTAATTTTGCAGCCTGACCTTTACATAAGTAGACAGGTGGGAAAATACCTGTATCCTGTCAGCTGCCTAATGACTTCCTCATCTGAATAGACTGTTTTATGCCAACTGTGCCACCAGAAATTCTCTCTTTTATGCTGAACTGATCTGCATTTAAACAAGTCTTAGTGAGACTACCTGACAGGTGAAGCACTGTCAAGTATAAAATTATACATTTCTGGTTATAGATGGTATTAATATCTGTAGAATTTTTAGCCAAAAATGTGTATTTTTCAAGGTTGTTTTGTAAACTGGCATCAGATGTTCTGCAGATGAAGAAACCCTCTTTAATTAGTCCCTCTGTGGACACATCCATAACGTGTTCTAAGAAACAATTTGCTTAGACTTTGTGGGGTAGTGATTTCATTTGGACCTTGAATTTCTTTCCTTCCATGAATACAACCATTTCCTTTCAGAACCTATGGCCTCCACAATGATGTCCTGTGCCTGTCTGTGCTACAGTTTCATCAGGAGAGGTAGGGAAAGGGACTCTTTTTCTGGGAATGAGATTTAAAAAACGTTACTTGATCATTTTATCAGGCAATCATTAAATCCTGGGTTATAAGAAGTAAATTAAGTAAATACTTTTTAAGATTCTGTCATCTCTCCTTACTAGTCTCTTTCTCAAGCTAAAGTCACAGTCTCCTTAGTCTCTCTGTGTATAAAAGCTGTTCCCTGTTGCTGAAGATATTTGTCAATTTTCTCTACAGCTTTTCACTGCAGCTGGTGTCAAAGTTGGCAATGGTCACATAATGATGTTTTCTGGTTTGGTTTTGGCTATTTTCATTATAATTCCTAACATTCTTTTTTCCTTTATAATTGCTATTGAGGTTTAGAATGACATTTTTGAGAGGACTGTGTACAATGAGGCTAACCTATTTTTCCTGGAGATAATTTAGAGCATCATTACGTGTATGTAAAATTAGAGTTGTTTTTCTCTGTGCATATTACTTTGCTTGCATCAGCAGTTAATTTCATCTGCCATTTTATTGTCCAGTCATTCAGCATCATGAAAGCCTTCTGTTCATTGTCAGAGCTAAATATGCATGCTGGGTAATTTCATATCACTGGCTAACATTACAACAAAGTTTTGCTCTTTTTTTTAGTCTTTGGCTTTTATCTTTAGTGCAGATGTGTTTGATCTAATCCTACACAGAAGTGGGATACAATGCATACAAATGAGTAAATAAATGAAATAAGAAGGAAATTATTAGGGAGATTTTTTTTCTTACTGAAACTTGTTCAACCCCTTTTTATTGTCTCTTCATCCCATTGAACCTAATTGCTTTCAAATTGTGATTTAAAGGCCATCTTTTATTAGGTGTTTGTCTGAGTTCAACTGTGGAGGTGTCATTCCAAGTATTTGCAGAATTTAGATCTGAGATGTATTGATGTTAAGACATGCTTTAAACAAAATATTAATAAAATAATGTTACTGAAATTAATGCAGAAGAATGCCCCTTTATTGTTTTTTTTTTTTCCCCTTTTGTTTTTGGAAAGGTAAGAATCAGGCTGAAAATTTTACCTCTCTGTATTTTGGAATATTACCAAGTATGTGTTTGAATGCAGTAATTATTAAATGAAACCACGTGGGCTGCTTTGCTAATTAGATTATAATGATCCTTTGTGTTTTATTATAATATATGCATATAGCAGTGCAGCATAATGGATGGCCTCCCTGCTTACACTGTGATGTAAATCTTCTAAGGAACTTGATCCTATGGGTTTTTCAATATTTCAAATAATCTCAAATTTCAGAATTTCAAATAAACATTCCAACTTTAATGTGCAGACAGTATGCTAATTTGATTTAAGCAATAACTGTTTTCTCATTTTAAACTCAAGTCCTTATTCTATATCAAAAGAAAAGAAATTCAATGATAAGATTATGTCCTTTTTATTTGATCATAGATTGAACTGCCTTGCCATAGAAAGGGGCTTTTTATTGAATTCTGCAAATGGATACTGCTTCTTAGCAGTCAATGAACAAAAGTCAAAAAAAGTAAGTCAATGAAAAAAAAAGCCTTTTGATTTTAGTAAGCTCCACTTCAAGTTTATGATGGGAAATGTGGATGAGTAGAAATGAGAGTTTGTAATTACTGAACTATACTGATGTACAGATGTTAAATTTCACATTTTTTTGGAAACCCATAAGTTTACTAAATAATGAACTATCAGCATGTATGCTAGCAGCATATACTTTTTAATTACTCTTTACCAAAAAAACCAAACAGTAAAACATTGTCTGAAAGTTTTGCTCAAAAGCTCATTGGATCTGATAGGGTGTACTTAGCACACTTTGGAAAGTGAACTTCAGACATTAGCTCAGAGGTTAAGTAAGTGATTATCAAAAGAAAAGCACATGCTAATTGACAAGGTGAAACAACATTGTGGGTTCAAATTAAGCTCTGGCGTCTTAATATCTAGAACATATTCTGCTACGCTGAAAGTGAAAAGCAGATGATGTAATCATGTTCTGCAAAATTTCTATCAGTCTGTACACTCCAGTGCACAGCAGCACCTTGAAGGGATGGTATTTCATTGATGGTATTTCAGTCACCTGAAAGTGAAAAACCTTTCTAAGACTCTGTATCCTCTCAAACCTTTCCTCATTCTTGGTATGACATACATACGTAGTGTATGGGGCCTAGCAGTCAAGGGCCTGTACATCAAAGGACTTTCGTAGGGACTAAATATGTATTCAAGTGCTTCGCTGGATTCACACTAAAGAATCTCATAACATAAAATATTTTTTTAATCTTGGGGTGGATAGGAGAGTTTCTTCATTAAAGAATACAATATTCTTGGCACCATAGAAATAGAAATCCTATACATAGGTTTTGTGTCAACCTATTACCTGTACAGAACAGTTAAATTTGTAGGGCATGAAGGCATGCTTCTGTCAGCGGGCTGGTATATTACAGGTGAATAATATGAAATTTAAAATTAATATAAATTTATTTCATGTCTAGGAGGCTTCCATTAAGCACTGAAGACAGATCTGTCTGATCTGTCACTGAAGACTGTACAGCAGCAGTTCCTGTCCCTGTTCTTTTTTGCAGTTAGCTCAAGTACCCAATATGTAGCATTTATAGGCTTTTTGACCATAATTTTGAATACTATAGGTGCAGAGTAATCCTACAATTTAACCTGGGCTTTGCATATTATGCATTGGGGGGGGGGAGGGGTATGTATTTAATTTGAAAATGAAACAATGTAGTTGCTTTTTATTTTTATTTTATCATTTACCTACAGAAAAAAATTTACACTATAACATCACAGATGGGGAAAAAAAAAGCAAACAAAAAACACCAAAGAAACAAAAAAAACCCAGAAGGCAGAAAGCTGTCTACCATTTATCAGATTAATGCAAACAATACTTCTCATCTTCAGCTCATTTGCATCTTTTGTTTAGATTTCAATCTAAATCTACAATACAGAATAAGAACGCATTCTTCTTCAAGACTGGTTAGTTTCCTCTGGTGAAGGTAGTTTGTCAAGTGCTCCCACCTCTGCAAAAAGGGGAGGAAAAAAGGAGAGAGAATTAGCACATGTGTAAGTATGCATATTAATCTTAACAAAGAAATAAAGAAATCCAGTTTCATTAGTATACATTTTTATATTTTCTTCTCTCAACTATAAAAGCAATTTTCAAGAGAAAGAGCTGAAGGCCACTTTTAGTTATTGCCTAGGTACATTTCGATGTGCAAGATGAAGTGAATATTTAACTGCTAAGAAGTATGTCTAATCTGAATAACCATTCCCTGAATCCAAATCCCACGAGTGGGACTTTCCCCTTACCTGTTCAAGTTTTATGTATGTATGTTTAAAGGAACATATTTAAACTAATATTTTTAACGTAGTGAAGTCCCATTCGAGCACAAATGTTAAAGCATCTCTTCCACAATAAAGTATGTTTTTCATTTCCTAAATCTACACTTCTGATTTTGTGTAAGAGTTTTTACTGGTTCCTGTCAATAAATATTGTTATGGGATAATATGATAACATTCTGTATCTTTTGAAATCTAGGAATACAAGAATTATCTCAGGGAAAACCCTTTTATATGATCTTGGAGATTCCTTTTTTAATGAGGACAGATAAAAAAAGCAACTTCTCTGAATAAAACCGGCTGTTTATCATCACTATCCTAAACAAGGAATTGTTGCATAGAGTTACACTACAGCCTTTCTTGCTCATTTGGGAAGAAGCAATTTGTATTTCTATGAGATGCATTTTATTTTCTTGCCCAATGTAGCAGGTCAGCCTACTCATTGAGCTCAATATGTTTCAGACCCTTTCCGTTGTGTCCAGTTAATGGTTTTACTTCCTACACTCACACAGAGGGTAAAGGAGTGTTTAGGGCTCCCTCTTTTCCACAATGGCACAACAAACAGGCTGCTACTTTGTCCAGAGTAAATATACAAGCTAATAATTTACTTTAAACATATATTTGAAATATCTCAGGCCCTTAGTACTAGCCATAAAGAGTTTTTGTTTCAAATGCAAAGTTGATTCAATAAACACAAGGTTGACATTTTCAGTAATAAGAATTATTTTGCTTGGGTGGATGCAAATCATTTAGAAAATTTAGAAAATTGATATGCAATAAAATGAACAGATCTCCTGAAAGTCCCTTTTAATAATGAAATTAAAATACAAATGTAACACACAGTTCTTTGTTACTATTCTGCAGCATACACTTGCCACAAAATTGTTTATAATTTGCTGTATACAGAGGTAAGAACATAGAAGTTACAGATTTATTTAATTGTTGGCTTTGAGACAGAATTCTTCAAACATTTGCGGCAAAACCCCGGTGAAAATTCCTCATTCCTGTGTGTCCTGGCTCCCTGTGCATGAAACTTCAGAGCCTTTCCTCTGCAAGGAAAGAGATTGCATGGTTTGTCGAAGCCTAAATCAAATGAAGGAACAGGATTTGTTTGGCTTTTAGGCTGTTAATCCTTTCTCTGCTGGGCAGTTGTAGTAGTAATCAAATGTCCCTGTTTCTGACAGAAGCGCTTTGTCCCTGGCCATTGATTTTGGACCACGCAAATGCTCTCTGCAGCAGAGAAGCCTGCAGGTTGCCTGCTGCCAGGTTTTGTGGTGTCTTGGGAAGTCTTTTCTCCAGTGAAATGATTCTGAGGACTAGTTTCAATTTTCTAGGTTTAGTGAATTTGTTTAATTATTTCATCCCCATATGTTTAGAGCGGTTGATTCATTTTCCATTGCTGGAAATGAAGTTTGGGGATATCAGTGTGCAGACATTTTCAGGCAGTAAATCTTTCTGACTAACTTAGAAGCAGATTGTTCTTCAGGTCAGCCAGACTCTTGTGAGAAATGAAGCCTCTGAATCCCAAGCATATGCTGCTTCTCCCAGCTGGCTCTCAACTGCAGAAAGCAATCTTGACAAAGGATAGGAAAAATAACATGAAGACAGAAATACTTGGTTGGGAAGCCAGGGAGTCTTTCAGAGGTATTCCCTCCATCAATTCACCTTTTTGTGCATTAGATTTCTGCAGAGTCCTAAGTCAGTCCTTGCCTTCTTTATTTTTCTTGCCCTCAGTCCTATTGCAGAATTTACATAAATATAATAGTGGTTGTAAATGGGACAGTGAGCGTTCTTGCTTAAAATGGTTTAATTAGAAAATCTTCTTGATAGATATAAACCTGACTTCCAATAGTTGGTTAGGACATTTCCCAAAGCAGTCAGGGATTGACCTGGAGAAGAGATTGCACATGATTAAAGTTGTGCCATGTACTGTAGGAAATGCTGGGAAAGGGATACAGTCATGCTGAAGTGCTCTGCAGTGCTTCCAGACGTGCACTGAGGTTATTTGAGATCTCACCATCTTAAAGAGGTGTTATAATAAAGATATTATTATGAGTAAAATGCTCTGCATTTTCAGATCACCCTTCAAGGCAAAACAGTTACAATACATTATGGGCTTGCTGCTTAGTTAAATGCAGTCCCATCAAAAGGAAAATTACTATCTTGTCAAATTTATTTAAAATGATATACCGAAGGGTGTGACTGTGTCAGTGTAAAGCTTCAGGAATGAACTCTTATCTAGAGCACGTGTTCACTGCAAGGCCTGTTGCAGAGGAGAGAATTCCAGCATCCTTTGATGCCATCTCCCCTGTGGTAGATGTTACTGTGGCCCTTGGCACTGAGCAGCCAGTTTTGGCTCTTTGCTGGAAGAGAGAGGGTGGGGAATCCATGGCAAATGACCAAGAACAAGCCTCAGCATGCTGCCTTTTTTGTTCCTCCCATCTCACTCATGTCTGCAGCACCCTGGAAATGCTCAGGAACCTGTTTCCAATTCCTGTCTTAGAAAAACACGATCATACTCTCAATTTATGGTAATGAAATCCCTCTGTGCTTGGAAGAATTATTCCTGATCCTCTTTACATTTGAGAGGACATACCAAGTCAGAGAGATTTAAAAAAACCCAAAAAACACAAACCAAACTAGATTTCACTGCTACCACTGCAGAGAGTCCTGGCTCACAGAAAGGTAAGTTGTTCCTCACAAATATGCACAGTAGCAGAGATGGCAGAGCTGAAAATGAACGACGCTGCCAAAATATGCAGGGAGTTGAACAAGTGCAGCAAGTATGTGAAATGAAGCAATCTCACATATAAAGGACAGTTGTGTCAAAAGACATGTTGGGAAAGCTGAGTTGTCTGGGTCATATACTCACCATCAAAACTTACTGAACTTCTGTTGTCCCA
Organism: Scolopax minor; assembly: GCA_028566535.1. Classification (NCBI taxonomy): domain Eukaryota; kingdom Metazoa; phylum Chordata; class Aves; order Charadriiformes; family Scolopacidae; genus Scolopax; species Scolopax minor. Next base: position 13,983,684 of record JAOXNG010000052.1, on the reverse strand, counting down.
GAAAAAGGAAAATTATTTGAGGGATTCCTGCATTAATTCTGTTAATTAAAAAAAAAAAAATACACGCACCCCACATTTTCTAACATTCCTATTTTTTCCTGATGCTGGAAGATGAAATGTATTTTGTGAAGGGGTAAAAAGAGACATCTTGGTGAAAAGCTACTGAACAAGCCTTGCCTGTACTATAGGTCTGGTGCATGAGTTAGGCATGTGCAGGCAGTGCTGGTGAGTTGGGCAACACCTTGTGTTGCAACGTTTCACCTGCAGGTTCAGCTGATGGGAGCACTTTCAAAGTGAATGTTTCAGTGGAATTTCTGTGTCCTAATTCTTTTTTGGCTGGGCTCTTGGTATTCTTTGAATGCAGGCCAAAACGCTAATCTGCACATACGCGTACTCAGGTTTATTAATTATGAAACTAATAAAATGTTGTCAGTGGCTACTTTTGCAAGAAGAATTTCACCTGCGTGTTAAAAAACTTTTCAGAAATGTAAATGCTTTGTGGTAGGTAATAAAGACCTGGTGTCCGTCCCTCCTTCCTTAATTTTTCATACAGAAGACTGGGGAAAGAGAGATGATTTTCAAGAGATTATTATTCAGCTCAATGCATGATGTTTCTCTGCTAGCAAGTTTATTAGGTTGTTCCTTACTCTTGCCTGGATCAGTAAGCTCTTATGCAAACCCAAGATACCAGATTCTCTCCATTTCTAGGTTCTGCTGTTCACTTATAGTTTATCTAATTTTTGGCTGGTTACGTAACTATTGTGAGCTGCTGTTAATTTAAGTGTAAAATGAGTGCATGAATCTACACTTTATTGGTGTCTGAGAAAGCTTAAATCAGTGTTATTAAGCATTAAAATCTAGAATAAAAAGATCTATTAGGTATAACATTTTTATTGATTTTCTGCAGAGCAGCAGTGGAATATTAAGTTGTATTTAAATGTTCTTGTCCCTCCTATTCCAAACAAGCCTGAAATCTTGAGCAATCAAAGAATAAAAATACCTTTCTACTGTACATGCACAACATGTGGGAGGGCCTTTGGCTGGATTGCTCACTAGTTATTGTAACTTCTGTTATAAAATACTTGTTTGGGGAAAATCCTGTAGGGCATCAGCATTCATGCTGTGAGATTAGATTCCTGCTGACTCTATGAAGAGAAGAAAAGGATACCGTGTCTGGGATTAATAGTGTTTGGAGGTTTTTCTCTCTGCTATTCACACTGCAGTCTCTGGATTGCCTCAAGGAACAGGAGTGTTCCTCAAGGAACAGGGAAAATTTTGAAGAAACACATAAGACCTTTTCTTAAGGAAGGTGCAATGGAAGAACAGCTCATGTTGTTCAGATCAAAGCTCAGCAATCCCTGTATCCTGTCTCCGCTGAAAGTTACAGCAGATTCCTAGGGAACACTATCAGAATGGGGCCAACACACAGCGATACTTTCCCAGAATACTTTCCGCTTCCAAGAAGGACTTCCTGAGCCAAAAGTGGTGTCTTTTGTCTTTGATATCCCTCAGTGGACTTTTCTTCCATGAAGCTGTAGAGTAGCTCTTTGAACTCACACAAGGGAGCCTGTGTTTTGCATTGTGGTGCTTCTCTAGACTTTGGCTCTGACTGTTGGGAAAAGTTGCCTTCTTCCTGCTATTTATATATTTCAGGGTCTATGACAATCATAGCTAAAGAACCAATGCCACAGATATTGCCACAGAAGGCCAACTATTTGTCATCGTTACTCTTTTCCTTAACGGGAAGTGATGTCCATAGGTGTGCACTATTTTATATATCAGAATAGAGCTGGGCCCTGAGTGTGTTTTATTCTTTTTTTTTTTAATTCATATTTTAGTTAGGTTTTATTCTTCCTGAACTGTGGATTAACCTTGCTAAGACTGAGTTACTGGATGACAGAGGAGGACAGGGGGGGAGGGTGAGGGCAAGGAACAGAGCTGTTCATCTCAGGTCACACTGGGCCAAGAAGGATGAGATGAATGTCCAGAATAAAGCCAGAATAAACCTGGATGCACTGTGGAGAGAGCACAGGTCATGTTGAGTGTATGCTTTGATCCTATTTATTATTTTATTGTTATGGGAATGGATAGGATTCTGCAGGTTTTGATTCATTTTCTGCTTAATCACATAAAAGCACTGCCAGCAATTTTCATTATTGCACTGAAAACTGTTTCCAACTTGTGGACCAGCTGTAATCCCTGTCTTTGCTACAGTTGCCTTGGTAACATGTGTCAAGTCACTTTAAAACTCTGTATTATGAACCTAGGTATCCTTTCTAGCCCATTGCTGCTCTCAGTCATTTGCAACAGATAATTACCTCAGTTTCCCCACCATTCCCATGGGGTTGCTGGAGACAAAAAGAAGAAATATATCTTGCAGGAAAGTGGGGATGGGAACGATCTGTAACACCCTGAGTGTGGTGTCCAGAGTAGGAGTCTGAGGCACACTGACAGCACTCATCTGGACTTGTTCTTCCCTGCTGGTGTTTCTGTGCTCTGCAATGTGTCCAAAGCCAGAAGTTCACTCACTTGTTCTCATTATTTAACTTATCTTGCATTTTCTTCCTTTGTTTCAGCTCAAAAAGAAGCAGGTCTATGTTGAGAAGGTGGAAAAGATGCAGCAGGCCCTGGTGCAGCTGCAGGCAGCATGTGAGAAACGGGAACAGCTGGAACACAGGCTGCGGACCCGGCTGGAGAGAGAACTGGAATCTCTCCGGATGCAGCAGGTACCCACTGGTTTCCTCTCCCATACTAGGGTTTTTGTAGGATTGTACACTATGCCCTACACCATACATAAAAGAAGAGCAGTGGTTTTTTCCATCTTGTAAAATGAGTGAATATTTCTTTTGGTGACTAGTGTCATGGATTTGCTGGCCATTGTATTGTTTTTACTTGATTTAATTCTTCCATTCCAGCCAGAAAATTTAGATAAGAGATCAATAGGGGATTCATTGTGTGAAAAGATTCAAACGTAGCCATATATCTAGATGGTGTTCTATCTTTAAGTAACCTGTTTATATTTACTTTTATATTATTTTTAAAAATATTATTCACAGTATAAGGTTTTATATAAAATTAATTAACTTCTGGCCTGAAAAGAGACCCTTCAAAAAACTTCTGCGTTTAAGAAAAAAATAAAACCAAACCATCAAAACCAATTTTATAAATGCAGTTGATAGGAATGGAGGGGAGTTTCATGTAGAGTATGTTCTTACAATTGTAATGTGAGTCTTTTCCAGTGAAAAGAATGAATAAGAAGGAGATTGTGCAGTGGTATTATGAATTGGATGCAAAATTTTAGTTATATTTCAGCCTATGTCAAACACAGATGAACTGTCAGGTTTGTAAATTTCACTGAAAATAGGATGCAGGCCTGTGTTCTGAATTGCATTTAGTTTCAGGTTATGTTTATCCCCCAACTTCCACCTCTGCATAGGAATGGATATTTATATTTTACTTGTATTTTTGTATTGGTTTTAGTAGGAATTACAGTAATTTGATAAACCTTTCTGTGTTACCTTTGGAAGATGAGGTGCTCTGAACCCCACAATTTTTGACATTGAGCCTGAGTTAACGCAAAAAAAAAAGCTTTCTTGTCAAGAATTCTTAAGAATTCTGAGCTGAACATAAAATAACTTACCTGCACAATTTATTTTCTTTTATGCTTTTTTAAAAATTATTTTTAAGTCAAATATCCTGCCAATCACAGCTAAGCCTTCCATATAAAATTGTATTTTATCAGTTGAGCCTTTAGCTCAGCAACTCCCTGCTCTTCCTTGTTTTGAAAGGAGACACTGCCTATCTTAAAAATCTTGCTTTAGAACTCAATTATTTTTGATCCCCAGCTACTTATTCCACAGGTATACATTGATCATATTGATTTAATAACCAAATCTTTTAAAAATATTTTGGATATATTTTTTAAAAGGTGTGATAACTCTTGTATACTTGTCAGTGTTTCACTGGAACAGTGTTGGAGGTAAATCTGTGTTACTTTAGGCATTATGGATGGGGCTATAGGCATCAGACCTGAATAGCCTGATCCAGCTCTCAGATGCACATGTGAGGCCTCTGGAAAAATGCCTTAGGAGAAGTATTTTCCATCTCAGATATTTGCTTATTTGTAATGACCAGCTCTGGAATGGCACCAGGAACGCTCTAGTATGGGTGCTGTGAGTTAAGCTGTCTGTCTTGGGAGCATGCTTGGTGTTTTATGACTTTTGGGCTTCAACACTTGGAAAATAGAAGGAACCTTTCTTGCATTATATGAGCTTGTTTCCTGGTTTTGACAGGCTGAAGCTGCAGTGCCCCTGCAGATGTTTCAGATTAAGCTCTAAAGGAGACTATTACCATCACCTAGTCTGCCAAGCATGGCATAGGCCACTGCCTTTCACTCTGGGGGGTCATGTGTCCAGCTGGTGCTGCTCTGGACCAGCATCTGTCGTTCAGATAAAAAGCAAAGAAACCAACCCGGAGTCTTACAGATGCATCCTGAGACTTTTTTTTTTTTCCCCCTTTTTGTAACTCAGCGTCAGGGTACCTCTCAGGCTGCCAATGTCTCGGAGTACAATGCCACGGCGCTTATGGAGCTCCTGCGCGAGAAGGAAGAAAGGATTCTTGCTCTGGAAGCTGACATGACCAAGTGGGAACAGAAATACCTGGAGGAGAGTGTGATGAGACAGTTTGCTTTGGATGCAGCTGCAACTGTGGCTGCTCAGAGGTAAATGAGACTTTTCATAGGCATTATTTTCTTTTTCCAGTTGAATGTCATATTTCCCACCAAGGAATGTTGTCATACCACCCTCCCATGATACCTCTCCTTGAGATCTGAACAGCTTCTCAGACTTCTGCATGCAAGTGGAGCTTGGCTGCTTTTCCTGGGAGCTGTGCAATTGCCAACAATTAGAAACTTTTTTCCAGGGGATCATTTCCCCCACATGCAGGGGCCATTTTCCAGACTGGAATTGTTCTGAGCCATTCCTAGAGCTGTTGATTCAAAACTAGATGTATGAAGAGTGTTCTGTTTTTTTATTTTTTTAAACAGGAATCAGTACTTGCTGAAGTCATGTGAGATGGTCTAAGCTTGATGATTCACATTATTCACCCTGAATGGCTTGTTTGTTCTCCAGAATGTTTTTGCAAATTACTTTGTGGTATTGTCCTCAATATCATTACTAACCAGAAACATCTACTAGGAAATACTGCTCAAAACATTCTGCTGTGTATGGAGAGCACTGCTTGTGGGGGTGGGAAGGGAAGGGTGTCTGAAATTTGGAAACAAGCTCACATTTCGAGACAACTGTACAGAAACACTTATTATGGCTGTAAATAGGCCCAAATGCTTGAGCTGGTTGGTAAACAGAAGCTGTTATTGGAGTGCAGCTCTTCAGGATTAGGTATTGCTTACATGTAATTTCATTGATCACTAGTTTCTGGTTCTTGATGGCAGATTTTATTTTAGATTGTTTCATGAACCAGATTCAAATTGGGATGTTATCACAGCTGGCTTCCTAGCTTGTAAGATCACACTAAAATTACAGGGGTAGAGTTGCGTATCAACTGTGTCAGTGTTTAAAGACTTATCTTATCTTGCTGCAGAAGCATGTTGTTATTTTAGGGTATTGATGCATCTTGTGCACTGTTTTCCACCTCCCCAGAGATTCTCTAAAGGTTCTTGCTTCTGCTTGTCCTTAGAGGCCATGTTATATTTTCAGCATACACTGATAAGCAGGGGTCTGGACTATTGTTTAACATGGAATGAGGGGGATGTTAGGCCTGTTCAGGTTTTGTTAAATTAACAAGAATGCCTTCCAGTCAGGAAAGAGCCAGCCTCTATTTTTACATTTCCTTCTAGCTGCTTCTACCCTAAAAGAGAGTATTCCATTAGTGTCAATACTTCTACAAGTTTGTATGAAGTTGACACCTATGCTATCTCCTTCAAAAATAAAGGCTGTGAGAGATTCCACTGATTTTAGCGGCCACGTCATAGACAGTGTGCACATTTTATTTTTTTTTTCCTTTTCTTCAATAGTGGAAAATAGCATCCCTTAGGAAGTCGAGGTTGCAGGAAGGACACTTTACAGCACAGGAATCTGGGTCAGGTTAGATTCTTTGATAAATAACCTTCTTATGCCCTTCACATCTGAAATTTTGCAGAGTTAAAGGTACATTTGTCAGAGAGTTCTTATACCTGCTGGGTCTGAGAGAACAGATTTCTTACTACAATGAATTGGAGCTCTTGGTAACTCAAAATTTTTGTGTGTGTTTGTTTTTTTTCTAATTATGTTAATGCATAGCTATGACAGTAACATGCTGTTAATGAGTCATACAGTGATACGGAGCGTAGCATAGTGGCTTTGTTCTGACTGAACAGAAACAAGTAGAATTAAATAATTACTACATTTTAGTTAGTGGACTGAACAGCTATCACAGTGCTATATGGAATCAGTATAAAACTGCTTTCAGCCTGCTCCCAAGTTTTTTGCCTCAAGCTTCTTAGGATTGTTTAAGAAACATCCATGCCCTTTGATACTCAGATTCCTTCTGTAATACTGTTGGAATGGGAAAAATTTGATATCAAGTTTGCATTGTTTCAATTGAGGAAGTGTGCCTAGTGCTCTCAACCATCCTTCCC
>JAOXNG010000052.1:13897076-13909525 GCA_028566535.1 Scolopax minor | reverse complement strand
GCTGCGAAGTGTCATTGTGACATCATAAGTGCCAAGTGTCTTCGCTGTGAATTGTCATTGTGACATCATAATGGCCCTCTATTACATTTTATTAGCTACCAAAGTCCAGCAAAATAAAAACAAGGGCATTTCATTTAGCTGCTCAACAACCCTTTAAATATCACATAGCACTGCAGAATTGTTCAGAAATAAAAATCCATGTCTCAAAAATTTTATCTCTATATATTGATTAAAAGTAGTTTGTTTTCTTTTGAAGGACCCTATTTTCATATGGAGCAACCCATACTTTTGTCCACAGTCCTTCTTTAAAGCTTACCAGAAAACCTTAGCTGACCTTTCCTAAGTATAACTTCCTTAAATTCATAGGTAATAATAAATAAGTAGTAACAAAACTGGATGCATGACACAAATTATTCCAGTAAATACATAACTTTGATTACATATTTTCCTTTTCCATGCTTCTTACCTATTATGTATCTTTAAGCATGCTGTTTAACTATAATGGAAACTTTTAAGAGATATAAATATGTAAGAACTCATCAAAAGCAGCATCATGCAGAAATGACGAATATATGCAGTTCTAACTGCCTTGCTGGGTGATACAGTGATTATCACCTCCCAGGCATAAGCCATAGGCAAAGCCTTCCAACACCACACATGAACATCCAAGTATGTTCACTGAGTGCACTCATTTTAACCCCCAGCATTTCATAAATTTAGAATGGGGAAAACTATTTAATAGAAATTTTATCAACTGCTAAGGGTAAGTATTCAGGTTTTAAATCACAGTAACTTTATTTGTGTGTGAGTATGACAGAAGCTCAGATCTTTACACAGATTGACAGGTTCAATGCTAGTCTGCTTCTGAAAGCAAAGCAACAATCCATTAAAAAAAAAAAATCCATGAAGTTCTTGTCACCTCCATTAGTCACTTTTTCCTACTGAAATAAGATCCATCTGTAAATTATCAGTATGGTAAAGGAGTAACATTAAAGTGTATTTGATTCTATTGACTTTTAATTAAAATCAACTAAATTTCTATTAAGCTCCCAAACAGTCCTTACACTATCTCATCAGATAAATTGTCCTCTTTCTATCTTTAGCCAGGAAAGATGTTACAGTTTTAAAAACAGAAAGAAGATAATCTTCTTAAACAGGACGAAGCAATCACACTTAGCTGTATGCAGCTTTTAATAAGGCATAAGTTAGCTCTTATGCCAAATTACTTTATATCTTAATAAGTACTGTGACATATTTATATAAGAATGTTATATCAGTTGACCTCATGCTAAAGATACACATCTTGCAATTAATTGTTTTATTTTTTTAATTAACACATAGACAGTTAAAACAAAAAATAACCATAATATGCAAAGACAAAACTCATGCGAAGCACAACAAAGCATCACTCAAACACACAGAATGAAATTTAAATTGCATTTGTAATTACTGACACTCAAGTCTTATTGCTATTTTGGTAAAATAATCTAAAAAATCCACATCTGTCAATTCAGCAAATTCATAGTATTTGCAATGGTCCAAATACATCTTAAACGTAGAAAAGTTCCAGGCTGGCAGCACTGGCTGTGTTATGTAAGAAGCATATAAACACTTCCACTAAAATAATCAAATGTCTTTAATTTTGTTCACCCTTCTACCTGGCTAATGCCTTTTTCAAAACTACAACTCAAATACTGCATGTCAGAACACCAAGTAGACAAGGAAATTAAAATGCTAACTTTCTATTTAAAAAAGAAATAATGAAATAACATTCACAGTTTCTCATTTCTGAAAACTACCACTCATCTATTTCACTAGTGGCTTGGAGAGTGAGTTATTTTTAGAGACTGTCTCCTGCATTGTTCACAAAGCACAGACATCAAACAATTTATTTTGTTCTCTGTTCCTCCAGGTATCACAGAAGAGTCTCCACTTGACATCCTGGGCCTGTTTACTTGAGCAACAGATGCTGTAAATACATCATTCCGATCTTAATTTTTAGCTTCCACAGAAAAAAGGCAATACAGTTCTGAAGCAAAAAGCAGCCACTGAAAAGTCACACATATACAAAGAAAAGCTTTTCAGAAGTATGTGAGTACTCTGAATTATGTCACACTTATAAATATATAATGTGGAAAGATAGTACAATTGTACAGTAGTAGGAGATTTGCCCAACAAAGTAACTGTAAGGCTGTAAGTTATCCCAATCTGTAAGGCCCTCTTCCTTTTTGCTGTGCACCATGGACAGCATAAGCTTCTAGAAGTTCGTTCTCCATTATTTTTCATTAGATAGGTAGCCAGTTCTGTGGCAATATTACAGGAATTTTAGGAAAGATCCAGCAATAGCCAGCATTGCTGTTGCAGAGCCCCAGTAACCACCCTTGTTGTAACACTGTATGTAGAGGAACCGTTAGTCAGAACAATCTAACATCAAGAAAGCAGTATATATAATCACCCTCTATGGATTTAAGGAAAGCAAGCTTGTGCATCAGATAAGATAAGGTATGAAGGCTAAGATATATAAGCACAGTGTACAGAAATAGCCACAAAAACAAGGGCAGCTGTCACTGGGGGAACAGAAGGAGGAAGGAAAGGAGAGAGGTGTTTGAAGTCCAACGCCATCATGAAGGAAGAACGGAACACAAGTTCAACAAAAAATAATGAAACAAAATTAGAGGGAGTTGTTATTGCAAACAAAGTTTTGGTAAGAATAGACAAGCATGGAATTAATTTTAAGGCTGTGTGCACGGAAGGTAGCAACTCCAAAGTTAGAAATTTCCAGTTTCAGTACAAAATCACCGTATGTTTCTATTTAACATTTGTACCTAAAAGAAAATTTATTTTAGGTATCTGAATAAGAAGTTAAAGATTTCTTTCTGGAACTAATTTCAATGTATTTGTCTCAGTATGAGTTTCAGCAGTATCAATCTCACTTCCCAGGCCTTGCAGAATGTCACCATGTTTCTGACTAAAGAACGTTTTGTAACATTCTTTTCAACCCCTAGCAACACCCCTCGGTACAGATCCAATCTTCTCTCTCCACCGCATGCCCAAGAAATCCACATGTGTTTTCTTGTCTTACATTTCACTACATGCTACAGAGACTCCAGAAGCAAGTACAGGAGGAATGATCAAGTGTTCCAAAAGGCAATTTATTGTTCTAACACTATAGTGTCTGGATACTTCCTTTCAAAATCAAGATTGCCAATATACATAAAGACTCCTCAAAACTGATATGTTTATATTGTTATTAGCAACAAGAGAAAAAACACAGGAACATCATTTATCGCAGAGAGATAACACTCCACTGTAATGACTTCTCATCTCTTTTTCACATCCTTTCAGACCTAAGCTACTGAACAGCGTCACAGGAACCATTTGCCCATGGAAAGGGACTGGAGAACTGCTGGATCATTATTACTTACATGACTGAAAGCAGACATAATGATGCTGAAAAACTAGATTTTATGGGGTGCTTGTTCACCAGTGTGTTTCTGGCTAAATTGGAAGTGGCTCTACAGCAGAGGAGACATTGGGAGAGCAAAGCTCAGCAAGACCCTACAGTTTGCTTGGGCTTACCCCAGGGCAGGGACCACTCTGGCATCAGCAAACATTTCATGTGTTCATTGAGACTCCAGGGACCGAAGGAAGCATTAAAATCAAACATTCAGCTCTTTCCTGGCTGCAGGGAGCAGAACCTTGCCACGGCAGAGCAGCAGCTGCTCTTCACACTGTTCCCAAGGACCAGGTAACATGAGCATTACAATTAGTGAACAGAATTAATTCATTCTTGAGTCAGTCTTTAATTTCAATGTTCTCCAAGGGGAATCTTTCTGAGACTTAAAAAGCAGAGCACAATACAAGAAAATGAGAACATGTTCAATATAACTAACGATGCAGACAACTTCCTCCCACAGAAATTATATTATATATGGGAGCTTATTTCATCTTTCGCTCTGGGGGAACATATTATAAATTCTGTTTACTAGAACAGCCTGAGACAAAGCACTTATATTTCCCAACATGGAGGAACTTGGCAGATTCCCCTGTGTTGTTCAAAGCTCTTGGTTGTACCAGCTCACTTTTCTGCTTTAATGTGTGTTTTTAGTAGAACCACTGTGATGGCAGAGCCTTTAAAAGAGTAAGAAGTGCTGGACTCTAAGAAGTCCCAATATATAAATGTCCCTCAGTGGGAAGAAAATCACCGTCTTCCCTCATTTTGTTTCATGTACAGAACTAAATGAATCAGACAATAGAAATCACAGGTTGAAAGAAGGCAGTGATTTGCAAAAAGATTTGTTTCTACTGCTTCCGAGCAGCATAGGCATGGAAAAAATGGATCAGATCAGAGACACTAGCCCAGAATGGATCAAGATGCATTTGACTTTTTAGGATTAATTTTCTTCTAAGTTGTCTATTCTAAGAAATGTGGTTGTATAAATGACAACCTAGTTACATATGAGAAATGATGGGCTGAAGAAAATGCCAAGCTTATAGCTCAAATGGATGAGTTAATTCTCTTTAAAAACGAAGGGTTTTTTTTAGGAAATAATGTCTTTCCAAAATGATGCTAACCTTTGGTCCCCCTGGTTGTACTGGGAAGTATCACCTAATGCACAGTAAGGAAATGAGGCTGAGTACAAGTGGCAAAAATAAAAAAGGATAGTGCAGGGGTGGGAGTGTGTGCGTGTCTCTGCCCCCCTCCCCACATCCTGCTCCCATCAATGCACCAGTTTAGCTGCTTCTGTGTAGAGAGGATGAGTGAGAAAAATTGTCCCTGTGTGTTAACCTTGATTTGGGCTAGGGAAAGTCTTGAAAAGATAGAAGGATTTTACTTTCACTTGCTGTTCAAGGGCATGGTGGATTGACAGCACTGGAGCAATTTTTTATTAAAAGTCTGAGCTACAAGTTCAGTGTTGTTCGAGGATTAAGGTGAGAGCACCTGCCTTGAAGCTCTTCCCTGCAACTCTTGCCGTTACTGGAAATGCTTCTCACACAGCAGTTATGGTCCTGGTTAGCTGCAGGAGGTCTAGAGACCATCAAGCCCTTTTGGTGTTCTGGAAGGAAGGAGGTTTCATCTGCCCAAGATACAGATGGTTAAAAGCTGTCTTTTCCTTCTTCACGAATAATTGGCTTCAGAAAACAACAAAACCAGCAAAAAAGTCCCAATCAGACTAATTAGTTTGATTGCCACAGGCAAACTGGCAGGTGAAGCTGCAGGTGCCGGGGATGTGGTGGGAGCACCATGGATATTCCCCACCTTGCACAGGAATAACTATCCAAAATTTCCCAAAGGGAAATTTGATACATTGACTATCTCCCTGGGTAGGGAGGTGTCTGTCTGGAAGGTATTTAAAGCACTGTCATTACACTGCTTCTAGTTGTATTTTCAACTTAAATGAGTTTTATACCACATGAGGGATGAGAGTCTGTGCAGGTAGGGAAAGCATGTGCTAATCTGCAGGAAGAGTCTCATCTCTCTCTATTCCTCATGCTCATCTTTCAGTTGAGTGACTATAGAGTAAGACCCCACAGAGAATACAGCTGCAGAAAAATGCTTACAGCAACATCTTTATGAAAGTTCTCTGCATGGATTGAGGCAAAGGGAGGGAAATAAGTCCAGGGAGAAGGGAGATGGGGAAGTGTGCTCTCCCCAAGGCTCACAAGCAGCGGGATTTCAACCACTCTCTGTGCAACTTGTTTTTATAACATTATTTTCACTCATGTTGTAGGAACTGGTTGTGCCATACACATAAGACGTGTTTGCTGTGACGAGAGTCACTGCTGGTCCTACAGCAGAGGACTTAAGCAGTTTTGTGTTTATCAGTACCACTGTCCTGAGCCCAGGATCACAGCCCACCTGGGGCTGCAGAAACAGACCTTAGCTACTATGTGCAAACAAACGTAAGGTAATTTCTAAAGACACACCACTACAGCAAGACACATGTGAGCCCTTAGAAAGGCTGGGACAGGCAAAGGTCTGCAGAGGTCCAGCTTGCTCAGGTCTCATCCTGCCTTTGCCATCGCAAAGTCCTTTAGATGTGGGAAGGTACCGTGAGAACAGAAAAAAGTTCATAATGTCTATTAGCCCCAATATATATGTATTTTAGAGGCTTTAAGGATTTGGGTTTCATGGCACAGATAACCAAAGCTTTTGAAAGAAGCATTGTGCTGTTTGTTCTTGCCAATTTCACTGCCACATGGTCTGCTCAGTCACATTTGCTCCTTGGGGAGGTCATCCTGCAGATGGGTCTACCATCTCCTGGCTTAGTAGAGCGGCTGTGTCATTACTGGCCAAACTATACTGAACTGTCTCCTTGTTTCCATAGTGACATTTCTGTCTATATGAGTAATTTTGGGTTCTTCCTTGTCACACTCAAAACCACAAAGCAAATAGGAGACATAACAGGCAGTGTAACTACAGTGCATCAAGCGGGTGGCCCAGCTGGGACCAGTGGAGCTGCATCCATAGGGGACAGGATGTACAGACATACCTTCCCAGGGCAGTGCAACCACACAGATTTCTGTCCCCTATTTTCTGGTGTACAAATACCCCAACAAGCAAATTGTCTACAGCTTTGTTTCTCAGCTTGCTAACGGTGCTTGCCCAAAGGACAGGCAGTGTCCTATTTTGAGAGCATCAAATATCCAAAACAACCTCAGAGTACAGTCCCTGGTAGCTTGGATGTGGACTGACATTGAGAGCAAAGGTGGTGCTCTGGAATCCACACAGATGTGACTCTGAACCCTAGTAATTCCCAGTCCCCTTCAAATGGGAAAAATCTTCTTGGAGAAAACCACTGGCACTCTTCTGACCTCTGATCTCTCTGCTTTTAGGGTTAGATTCTTAATACTAAGCTTAAGTTTGGGTTTACCAGTAGAGGTAGTTCAAGTCTCCAGCACTGGTCTGTGTGGTGTTTTGTATCTACAGTATCATCGATACTGTGCGTCTCCACTCTTTCCAGTTCAATGAGAGTTGTTGCTATGTCATTGCTCTAAGGTTGTGCAAGTTAGTGAAAAAACAGCAACCTGTGGTTACGTGTGTTTTAGCAAACCTACGTTCTCTAATTGCAAAAGAGACTCCCCAGTTTGAAGAACAAAAGACCAGGGTCTGGTGATCAACGTGATAAATTTGGCCATGTGTGCTCTGTTTGTTGAGTAGAGTACAGTTGTCAAATAATATGCTTCCAGGCTCTGTGAAGCAGATTAATTTCGTATCCTTTAATCAAAAAACCCTTATATTTTTCAAAACAATACCCTCTTTTCCTTCCCTGAGGGACCTGCAGAGCATAAAGCAATGCAAAGAAAGGAGAGAAATAGATGAAGAAAATAAACATAGTGACAACATGACAAATCTTTAGAATCTGGTAGAAATTTCTTTCTTTTTTTATTGCTGCATGAATCTGAGCCTGGAGTTCTGTTATCTGCCGTGGTAAATAAGGATGAATTAATGTGAAAAAAGTGTATTTATAGCATGAATATACTGCTGAGTAATATAGTGGCTTTTGCTGCTTGGGAACACAGAGACCAAGCTGTATCCCAGTGAAACACTTTTGTAACCCTGCCAAGTGCATCCTGCTGACACATCCTAAATCCATGAACAAATAGGGCTGTATGACTGTCTATGCAGGACTCAACCAAGACTCCAGGAATGGAAGATAGCAAGTACCTAATAATTTTTTTTTAAAAAATGTTTTTTTAAGAGAAGATGTGAATTAACAGTGGAACTATTTGCCACAGGATGCTGTGGGTGCTAGAAGACTACAGATTTTGGAAAAAAGCAGGAAAAATGAAGGAAAGAAAACATCATCGAGGTATCTCAAATACAAAGACAGCATCTCTGAACTGGGAAGCCCCGGAAGTGCAAGCTGTGGGAGTTTGGGAGCATTTCCTAGGACAATAGGAAACAACCAGTGTTTCTAACTGCCCCTTTTGTAATATCTCCTGTCTGTTAGATGGATCTTCAGCATGATCCAGCGTGGTCATTGCTGTCTTCTGAACTGAAGAGTTTGTCAACAGCCTCTGTCACTTGTGCTGCACATAACTTATACACACCTAAAATGGCAAGAAATTACGGGACTTCCTGACACTAAATTGGTCTTTCTGATTCGGGGACAAAGAGAACAAGGAGGAGTTTGGGTTAAATTGATAAAGGCTCTGATGTAGATAGGGCCCCAATATCTTTAGTGTCATGCCATGGGTGCCAGATGTGAGCAGGATTAGACTACCTGGTGCCTGAAGCACTGATGTCTTGAGTGCTTTAGAGCACCTTAGAGAAACCATGGACCCAGCATTTTAGTGTTTCTTAACACAGGATCAGCCCAGTTTTTAATAAGCTCATCTTCCTCCAGAGCAGTTTTTCATACAAGCCGTACTGTGCTTTTATATTTATTCTCTGTGACGAAGCTTTCCTAGGGCTCAGTCAGGTACAGTTTTAGTTTTTAATAGCCTTGCTGTTGCAGCAATCTCATCTGACTAAATAAGAAAACCGAACACATCTTTTCTCTTATTCTGGAATGGTGGAAGAGAATGAAGGTTAGTTGAATGGCCTCCCTACCTGTTCCACACAAATTTCTGTTTTCACATGTAAGTTGTTGAAAGGAGCTCTTGTTCAGGCTGGTGTCTACCCCAAAGGACTAGCTAACAGATAGGGCAAGAGGGGGAAAAATAGTTAAAGTATAATTTTCAAATTACTAGTTATGTGTATTGCAAATTCATAAATAGGGCTGTGAAATCTCCCTCTTACCCCAATGGGAGCAGACTCATCACTGGGTCACATTGCTTACGTGTCATTAGTCTTCCCAACTACTCTTATCTTATAGCTAAATAAAGTTCACATCTTCAAGGGAGATTCACAACATTTTGACTCCCCTGTTCCCTCAGACCTTAATGCTGATCCAGATTAGGTGGTGCACTTCAGTAAATACCTGTTTTTCAGCAAGTGAGGTAACTACAGCGGGACTTTTCATGTGCTGAGAGTCAGGCACACACCTAAGTATCTCAGTGAATCAAGATCTGCAATTTTCTCTTTCTGAAGTGAACATGTGCACCGAGATGAAACATGTGCAGTTAACAATGGTACAGCATTTCACATGCACTTGAATGGGTGACCAGCATTTTATCAGGAATGATGGCTATCTTGGTGTACTACCTGAAAGGAATATATTTAGCAGCAGAATTCATAAGCCTAGATTTCAAGCACTGTGTGAATATGCAAGGGACTCCAAGGCTGTTGGACACCTCATCTGTTGCCACTGAGGAACATTTAATGACGAGCAGCTATAACAAGCCTTGCAGAAACACTGGTGTTGATTGTGGATCCTTGAAGATACATCTTTGGACCTTCACCAAAGGCCTCTCAACCAAATGCCTGCAAGGTCAGACAGCTGCTGACTGAGATCCCTCTGCCCCTATAGGCATTAGATCAGGTCTGCCATCGACAAATGGTGTGGGGAGAAGGATGGGGAGCATCAGCTGGTGCCAGCCCCTTTCCTGCTTGCAAAATCCCCATAGCGGAGAGAGCGCTCCGTTTTGAGAGCAGTGAGGTAGTTCTCGCTACTAGGGAGCAAAGAAGATGTCAGAACACCAATTTATTACTCATTGCAATTATATTTATGCTTAAAATTATGGATTAAGACCTATCCATGAGGTCTACAAAGAATTAACAGATAAATTCAGCCTATGCTCTGCTTTAATTTTTTCAGATGAATGTTTCTTTTTATACCAAGCATATGGAGCACTAGATTTCAAGTCTCATTGATAAAGACTCTAATCTCTGTAGTCTCTTTATTATATTTTTCCATTTTCTGCTGAGTTGGAAAAAGGCATTGCATACCATCTGTCAGCGTGATCCTAGTGCAATTTGCAGAAGTTTCAGACCGGTACAGCGTTAGTAGCAGCTCACTCTTCTCCTCTAGACTTGGGTTCTTATGGAAGCAATATAGCCCCATTAAACAGTTACTTCACAAACAAAACCTCATTTGTGCAGCATGCTAATGACAATAATGCAAATGAATCTGTCATGTTTGCAGCTACTATCCCTAACCACCCTATTCATGAATATATGGTAATTAAGCTATTACTGCAAATGTAACTGTGTCAGCACTACTAAATTAAGGGCTGTACTGTAAATAAAAATGGGGTCATAAAAAGGAAAGAAGGCAGTAAAAGATAATGGATAGAAATACTAAAGGCAAGGACGCAGAGGCTTTGCACAAGCAAAAGAATTTATTTTAAAGGCTCCCACTAAAGGATCTATTTTGATGCCATGGCTTGAAAAATGCAGACTGATGCTGATACATAAAAAAAATCAGTTCTTTTTTTTTTCCTCAAGTGCAATACTAAATCCCAAACTGGCAGGTTTGTGATAAAACCAATAAGTAATCATCAACATATTACCCCTCCACCATGGCTCCATCTCTGAGCTCATTAATAACTATGTGAGGTGTGGAAAGATGATTTGATAGACCCTTTTGTAAAAATTTGCAATAGGAAGATGAGATGTTCCTATTCCCAAAGAGTAATTTGTAGTCTGAACTATGCAAAATCAGGGTTTTTCTTATTTGGGAAACTCAGTCATACTATATGTTCTCTGCTCTCTTGTATTGTCCCCAATGCAGCCAGTTTTAAAAGCCAAACAAGATTATTTCCACATGAAGAACCTTATTTCAATTAAACAGAAGGGAAATCGGGCATTCGTAGCAGAAACAGTTTTGTTACACAAATGTAAAACATGAGAAACATCAAGGTTTTTCTTAGGCTGAACCTGATATAAATGAAATCAGAGTCTGGTTGTAGGTGACAAGTCCCAGGGGAATACCATCAGTCTTGCTGTAGGGAGCTGGGCAACCACTAACCTGCTTCAGTTCAAAAGGCTTGAGATTTGAAGAGACAAAAAAGTCCTGAACTAAAATACATGTCCTTCCTGAGGAGGAGAGAGAAAAGACAGGACTGATTCAGTTTGGGGAGGTGATACACAGATGCACAGAGAGAAGGATAGACAAACATGAGCCATATACTGCATATTATACATTTGCAGGTTTTCCTGAGCCCATGATTTTCACAGAATATAAAACCAAAGAGTGTAATGACCAAAACTGCAAGACACTGCATGCAAAGCAAGCCACTGTCTGTAATTAGTCTGAGAGATGCATAGCAGATAAATAGCACTGGAGATGGCACATAGTGAGATTTATCTATAAAGTGAGAGTTTTCTCCACCATATCAGATAGAGGAAGTTTATATTTTTTCTAAGGGATATAATCCCTCCTGCTTCAGCACAAAAGCCGATTGCCAGCAGAGATTGGAGGATGCCTCTTCTCCAGGCTGTTTATTCCACTTGCATCCACAATGTGGTTTCCTGCCTTTTTTCTCTAACTCAGCTAGAAGAGAGCCCTGACAAGGATAGGGCACTGGATTTGATGTCCCCAGTATGCAAATCCTAATTAAACACAAACAAGGATATGCTGCATCAGTTTGCTGGTAAGCTCCCTAGAGATTGATTTATGTAGGGACAGGCACAGCATATAGCAAAGTGGTTCAATAGCATTTTGAGATATTGTCTGGGAAGAAGAGAGCTGGCTGAACTCTCAGATCCATATCAGCTGGCAGCCACCACCCGGAGCCCACCCCCTTCAAAGTGTCTTTGCTTTGACAGAGCCGAGGCTCTGACCCGGAGCCAACTGCCCATTTTGCAAATGGCCCCTCTCTTTCCAAAGTGCCGGCCACAAACCATTCAGTACAGAAGCCATTGCCTTCCAACCTGGCATTTCATGCAGTTTGTGCCCCAAATCCTCATTTTTTTCTCCCTTCTGGGGTCCATCCTGGGGCAGGACCAAGGCAGTGGATGGGGAACATGATGCTGGGGGAAACACGCCGCAGCTGCTGCAGGCAGAGCTCGTGGCAAACCCTTCCTTGCTTGCCCTCTCAAGCAAGCATTTGACAGCGCTTCCTTTTTCCCAGCTGGCATGGGATGAAAGAAATGACTTTGCCAATAATTTTCCAGTTCTATCTAGAGATTCAACCATTTTCTTGAAATGCAGGGTGGCTCAGGGTCGCTGGGGAAAGGAGGCTTGTGAACCAAGGACAAAATGTAACAATAACAATGCGAGGCAGTGATGGAATGTAAAATCATTTCAGTCACTTAATACAAAGTAAACCATGACTAGCTCAGGAGTAATTACTTATTTTTAGACTCTCTGTTTTTAAAGATTTAAGGATTACTTACTAAGGAAAAGACCAGGTTTGAAGCCAGATATCCAAACCAGAGCGAGAGAGCACAAAGATTTTGGGGCTCAACCTAAAAGCTAAAATTAGAAGTGGTTTGTGGGAAGATGACAAACTCCTTTGGTCTCATACAAGCATCTGCAAATAGCAGCACATCCCTGAGAGCCCCTGGCCCCTCTGCAGCTCCCCAGGGCTGTGTGCCATTACACCACACTCTTCCCATG
>JAOXNG010000052.1:13825090-13840921 GCA_028566535.1 Scolopax minor | reverse complement strand
GACCAGTGCTTGGTTTGGTTTGTATAGGGCCTGCTACAAGCATGTTCCTGGCCTACTAATGCAGATACACAATGCAAATAATGGTAGTTACATAAATCTATTCAGTGTGCACTCTTTTCAAGACTTTCTTTTCTTTTTGATGTAATTAAGGCTTTTGTCTTCCTTTTTTTCCCTGCAAAAGTCCACCTTTTAGTATATGAACCAATATTAATTTCAGAACAGGTTCACATGTAGAGCGTTCGGATGGGGATGTGAATGACTTTTACACCAGACTGGGAACTGAATGGTCACAAGTTCCTGCTTATGAGGCAGACAGGCATGATTTCCATGTTCAGCCTTGACCTCGATCATTACAATTACAATTACAATCATTACAGTTGATTTTGCCAGAATGGCAGTGTGTGTGTATTCATGATTACAATAGGATTTGAAGAACAGAGGGTGTTATAGAAACTGTTTTGCTATGACATCAAAAGTATGAAGGAGGGTCATCTGATTTCTGCTGTTCCAAATGAAATGTGACTATGGTTTGTCCTTTTATATAGGTTCCAACCTTGATGATGGACACCCAGTTTTCAGAATTCACTCCAGATATCACCCCAATAATGCTGGCGGCTCACACCAACAACTATGAAATCATCAAACTACTTGTCCAAAGACGGGTAACAATTCCACGCCCACACCAGATCAGATGCAACTGTGTGGAATGTGTCTCCAGTTCGGAGGTGGACAGCCTGAGGCATTCGAGGTCAAGGCTGAACATCTACAAAGCCTTAGCCAGCCCTTCGTTGATTGCCTTATCAAGCGAGGACCCCATCTTGACGGCCTTCCGACTGGGCTGGGAGCTGAAGGAGCTCAGCAAAGTGGAAAATGAGTTCAAGGCTGAATATGAAGAGCTTTCACAGCAGTGCAAGCGTTTTGCTAAGGACCTTTTGGATCAAGCACGGAGTTCCCGAGAACTGGAGATCATTCTGAATCACAGAGATGATCAAAGCGAAGAGCTGGATCCCCAAAAATGTCATGATTTGGCAAAGCTAAAGGTAGCAATAAAGTATCACCAGAAAGAGGTAAGAGTCATCTAAATGCGAAGGTGTGTGAAGGCTTCCCACATTCATTTCTCTAGTCTCTATGGGTTCGGGGTTGATAACTGAGAGCCAGCAGGGGTGAGTTTGGATTGAGAGGAGAACTATGTGCAAGAGGGTTAGTCACAAACCAGGAGGTTCAGTGCACCATCAATCTGATGACAGTTGAGGGCAACAGGACTTGGACTTGCTGTAGTGGGTTATGGCTTCTACAGCTCCAATACTTTCTGTTTCAAGGATACTTGAATTCCATTTTATTGTAACCCTTCCTCCTGCAAAGAACAGTCTTCAGACATTTCCAGGTTTGTTAATTCCAAAAGCTTTTCCCAATAGTTGCTTTTATACGGGAATCAAAAGCTAAAAGGGATTGCTTGCAGGAAATAATATAATACACAATGAACTTCCTCCAGCCACCAAACACTTCCTAGCACCCATTCAACACTAACTCATAAGGGCTAGAGAAATGACAGGAGCAGAAGAGAGCACTCTCACTCTCCCAGATCTCCATATTACCAGCAATTTTGTTAGGTGAAAATCCTCATGTGATGCAACTACTTCTTTATGCCTGAGACAGCTCAGGTTGATTCGTACTCCTTGATTCATCCATGCTTTGGGAACTGAGAAGCAATTCCCAGAAATTCAAGCTCCTGCCTGTAGTACCAGAAAGGAAAGACATACTTAAGCTAAAGGGCACAGAGCCTTTCAGAAGCCCTGCAAATCCAGAGATTTATAAGCTGATTCAATAAAAGCCATGAACCCAAGGAGAATTATGACAACTGTTTCATTAGTTGGCTCTGGATTTTATTTCTCCTTCCAAACCTGGACAGAATTTAGTACGTGATACATTACTGTTGGCCAGTGATGTTCCAGGTTATCTGAAGGAGGAATTTAGCTTGCTTGGTTGAGGAACTGAAACGTACATTCTTCTGTGTCCAGGGGGTGACAGGAGTGACAGAAAAGCCTGCCACATTACTCTTTTCACTGTCTTCCCCACATTTGACGCTTCGTTTTATGCATTGACCCAGACGAGGACAGCCCGATACGAAACATTCCACCTCCCTTAATGGCTGCTCATGTCATCCAAGGCAAAATAGTCAAGAAGTGAAAGATGCAGATTTCCCTTTCTTCCCTTTGGTCTGTTGTGCCTCCTGGGTACCAGCCCCTTGATGAAACAAGCTGGAGCCGAAGCCTTGAGCTTTCTGTGATCTAACACGTGGTCACTTACTGCTCTTAACAGGCTACTGCAGTGAAGTGTCAGGTTCAGTGGCCTTTCTGTCAGGTTGTGGTTTTTACTCTTGCTGATGGGCTTAGGTAACACCACAAGTGTTTTAGGGACATGAACAAGTAACAAAGAATTAGTCTGGAGAAGGGTAATACAGTATATCTGGTCAAATGTTTCTTCAATCTAAGACGAGCCAGAAACTCTACTTCTGGTTGTGGTTTTTTTACTGGCCTGAGAGTACTGGCCAGATGCTGCATCCATGGACACCTTTCTGCAGCCAGGACATTGGCACTGCTGTGTGTAGATCAATGCTGATTTCAATGTCTTGTTCCAGTTCAGGCTCATTATTGACATCCAAACATAAATCTGCTAGACAAATTTCCTGCAGCTTTTTTCTCTTTTTGAGTGAAATTAGCCTCAAAATTTTCCCCAAAATGTGAAATTAATCCATTTCAGTTTAATTGGGCAGATATGTTCAACTTCAAGATTTTTTCCAGAGAAGTTGTTGAGAAGGTATTGGCAAAGAGATCATTGCCTTTGAATAAAGGGGCAGTACTGTGTGTTTTGGGAAGGGAGCAGATCTTAAAGTTAGCTTTTCCACAATCTTCAGTGTTCTTCTCTCCAAGGCATTTCAGATGAGCGTGCTGTGCCTTTTTTGTAAATCCCCATTGCCCTCCCATACTGAAGCGTAGGTGCCGGTTTGTTTCAGGTACAGAAAACTAACAGCATTCCAATTTCTAGTGCGAGTTGGTGATCTCTGGCAGTGAATATACAGGACTGAAAAAAATCCTGATGGGAAAAGCTAGATAGCTTGGGGCAGTTCTTCTCCAAACTGGGCCCTTGGAGGAAAGCTTTTTAAAGCTAGTTAGACTGCTAAATATGCAGGTAAGTAGGCAGTAAGTTTTTAAACAGAGTATAATCTGGTTAAGTGCCTAAATCCTGCTGGAGATTAGACACTTATCTTGCTGAGGCAATTTGAAATTCCACTGTGGAACTAGCTGCATCTTTTGACACCTAGCTACTGGAGAAAAATCTGATTTGGTACGTTAAGTTTTAGCAAACAATTAGCAATCATCCCCACCATGGACACAAATCCCTGTTCCCTGCACTGAATCCAGTAAACTTCCTCATGGTACACACAGCTTCATCCCTGATCTGGCCTGAGTGCCTCAGACTTCAGCAACCTGGACGAGGGCCAGATTAGTGACAGCAACCATTTCAGTTCAGTCGTACCTCCAGAGAAATGCTGGCCTCATCACAGAGGCTCCACTTCAGTCTGCATCCCCAGGTAAATCCCACAGCAGTGCAGTTCTGCCTCATGATGCAGATACAGGTTTCATCTTTACAAGGGTAGAACAATTTCCCATTCTTTTACTGCGAGGTATAAAATTTGATTTCTCCCAAACATTGTATGTGTGAAATATTTTATAAGCTGACAAGTGTATCACTCATGAAGATCTTTTTTCCTTGGAGGAGGGCCAAAACAATGGAGAAATTTCTTGCTTTTTATGTTTGTTTTTAATAAGCCCATATATCCTATGAGGTAAATTACTGTTTACACAGAAAGAAAAATTTCAATAACACAGAAAAGATTAAAATACGCCCTAAGGTAGCTTTGTAGTATATTTTATGGTAGTAGATGCTAAAACCATGCTGTGCAATGTTCACAAGCTCCCTCTCCATCTCATCATAAATGTAGAATAATTGTGTCCTCAGTTTCACATTACAAAAGGGACCTGATAATTTCTTTAGAAGATAGGAAGGATTTAGTAGTTGTGATCACTGTTTGCATGGCAGTCACAAAATATTAGAAAAAAAAATAGGACAGCTCTAGTACACTGCAACAAATGATGGACTAGATCCAGCAGAGACACATCAGTTTTCTCAGTCCACTTTCAAAAGAAATTATTTTCATAAAATCGCAGGAATTAATGTTCTAAGAGACAAGTAGGCTTTTCTTAAGTGCTCTGTAATATATGGGCATTTGTCTTCATATTATTACTTTTCAAATTCTTTTATTGATGACTAATTTTGGAAGGCTTAATCAGAAAAGGCATAGCTCCGCTGTTGGGGATCAATCTTCAATATGCTGTTCTGGCACCAAATTAGCTCTGCGTTTGTTAATTTGTTTGCATTTCTAAGAAAAGATGGGTGAAAGTAATCTCTTAAGGTATTGCCAGTCACGTAAAGCAAAGTTGCATGGAGAGTGTACCATCGCTGTATTAGAGAATCAAAGCATAGGCTGAATGCAGATACAGTTTTTGTGTCCTTTAAGGTATTTTTACATTGCCCAAATAATGTAAAGCAACCATAGTGTAGCAGTGAATCAGGTCTAAAAGGGCAGATTTCTCCTTGTATATAACATTCTGCTAAGCCACAAGAATAGCAATATACAGTCAGCCTATTCCTGCTTTCCTGATATCCATCACAGGTTATTCACCTCTTCAAAATGAAGTAGAGGTAGTTGCAAATGGCTGTGCAGGTTTAGTTTATATGGCTGTAAGAAATGCACACAATGCAAAGCACTCAGGAAAAAAAAATATTTTACCTGTGACTATTTTGCTTAGCACTTTGACTGAATTAGATCAAAGGAGTGCATGAAAGACCTTAACCTTGGTCTCTCTTACTCACTGCACTTTAATCAATGACAGGAAAGGAGAGAAATAGAATTGTTTGCTTTTCTAATTTAAAGCCAGAGCTCTTTGCTGTTTTCTCTTCAGGATGAAGCTTCAAAAGTTTTAGTTTTTTTTTTCCAGACATTTACATAGATAAGTACCTCCTGAGATACAGTACTGGAGTGAATGAATAATCATTCCTGCCATGCTACATATTTTTCAGCTGCATCTTGACTCTTGTCAACTGCGTGGCTGCAGTTAGAAGCACGGCATCATTCTCCAGGGATTATGGATAAACCTGGCAAATTTCTAAGGGCAATTCAGTTAGTGTATAAAAAGAGCTTTTAAAAATATCAGAGATGCATGAAAAATGAAGTGCGATGTCTGTGAAAATCAAAGCTCATCTACTGCACCTTGTTTACCTGTTTTGAAAGCCATTCAGATATCTTGATGGATAGCCACAGATCTTTCTTTGCTGGCAGGCTGTACTAAGTTATTCTCCTGTGGTTTTGTCTGTTTTCTTGCCACACTGCCTGGAGGTTTAATGATACAGGGCTGAATATTTGTATTGTGCTCTTTAAAGGCACAATAAAAAGCTAGCTTTTCAGTAAGCCTGCACAGCTCAGAAGATTAATAAACAGGCTTTTACTTTCCTGTTTCTAAAATGAAATCATACCATGTCATGAACAAATCTTTATTAGAACTAGATGGGGGAAGCAGAGCTGCTCCTTGTAGAAGCTTTTTTCCTTTCTACTGACCTGAAACACCTGAATCCCTTAGAGTATCAGATGGTGAGGGTGGTGTGGTTATGCTACGTCCAGATCTGTCCTACACCACAAACCTGAATGCAAATTTAGGGATTTCAAAAGCATTGAATGTCCAAATGCCACCTTTCATTTTCCAACAGCATTCATTCATTCATTACTGTATACAGCAAAGTTACCATCTGATGTGTGGAACAGTGACCTATGCTAAGTGAAGCTGTTTTTTCTCAAACTCAGGCCCAGCAGGCAGATGACCCACAAAATCTTCCATGCATGTGGTACTAACTGAGGTATTATCAACAGTCTCAGTGGCTGGACTTTGGGGTGGCCTGTGGGGGCACTTATACTGGTGGGATCAGCAGTGCTGGGACAGTGATGGGACACTGCATCTCACTGGGGACATCAGGGTGAGAGGTGTGTATCTTGGAGTCCTTACTCTATGGGTTTGTGCAGTTGCCAGATCTATTTATTCAGGTTTGGAAATTAGCATTGAAATTTAACCCCGACAGCTGCATTATGTTACAAAAATTAGGACAAATGGCATTCATTTAAGTGTAACTTCTCTGCAAACTTGGAAAAAGAAGAAGAAATATTCAGAGAACTGATGGTTCATTGGTTTGACAAAGTGTACTTGAATGTTTATTTGAGGAAACAGTATTATTTGGTATATTATTCACGTAACACCAAAATGTTCTAACTTGATGAAGGTTAGCCACATATTGCAGCTGTCACAGAACAGAACTGCAGAAGACTATCTTTTGACAGCAAAATCATCTCTGACTAATCTTGCCATGCAGAAATTTGTAAAAAAAACAACACAAGACTTATGTCAGTCAAGGACAAGGACTCTGCTTATATTAGTGTAATGTGTGGCAGGCAGTAAATGCCTGGATCATTCTTTAAGTCATTTTTGGTGCCTCGTGCCTCTGACGTAAATGTTCTCTTGGACAAAGACGAGAAATATGTTGAAAGCTAAAGGGATTGCCACTGTTTTAAGAACATTCAAGAATGATTTAGTGAGTTTGTAAGTTCCCTTAACTTCATGTATTCCATCAGTCTTCTTGTCAGCAAGAGAAGAGGCTTGGGAAGACAGAGTTAAAGTACAGGACATGATTGATTGGCTTTCTATAGACAACAGAAACTGGAAAGGAGAAGTGACGCCCTGTATGTTGTATAATCCAAGCGTTCAGTCTGACCCCAGCTGAAGGTCTAGAGTGCCTTTCAGAGTCAGCTTTACGTCAGTAGTGAAGAGTATATCATGTTATTTCATTCTTTATTTTGAATGATATCCTGAAATAACAAACGCTGTGGAAAAAAATATTGCTATGGGTTCTCCCTTTCAGATATAAAAGTGTTCGTTGTTATTTGTCTGATTTCTGTGAATTTCACCTTTACTTCTCTCACTTAGTAAAGAGTGTTATGAAACTCTATAGAGAAAAGAACTGAGATTCCACTCCCCTTACACTTCTTGTGTAGGTGTAAGGGATCCATCCTCATCCAGATGAGCCATTTAGGTGTCTCATGATTGAGAACAAAGTTACCTCAGTTCTTCACTCCAAGAAAAGTGAGATGTATAGATGGGTTAATCATAATCCCCCCATACTAAGATGCTGTTCTGAATAGCATTTAAAAGTTATGACTGCAGGTTTTGTGTTCTTATTCTTTCTCTACAAACCCCAACTGGCTGAGTAAACATCCTTCAACAAAACATATGGCCTCCTCACCCTACAATGGTGATATTGCTCAGAAGCAGAGGTAGCCTTTAGAGGTTCCCAAGAATGTGGGAGTTTATAGTATGCTGGTCTGTTCTTTCCTGGATATTGGAGTAAATTTATTCTTTCAGGAGAAGGTAAGGTAGAAAGAAAGAAGAATGAAATAGATATTTCTCAGAAAGGAAGGAAATGAAAAAATATTTTAGAACTTTTTGTTAACACTAATAGGATAAAGTAGATATGAATTTAAAAATACTTGTGAATTACTTTTAAAATTGTCGTGTTTGCTTTACTTATCACTTATTTAATGTAAATGTTAGAAATCCCCTAGGGAGAATAAACCCAGCTTTTTACTTAAAAGTCAATACCTTCTCCACTTCAGCTAAAGCCTGTGAGAGCTCTGGGTATTCATTTGCAAGGTCTGTAACTCTTGAAGTGCTGCTTGCAAGAGGACTTAGGGAACTCTACAGGATTTGTCTTTAAACAGTTTTTAGCTTGTTTTTTCAGTGCTCCTGTAGAATGTGTCTGATATCCCCTGTTCAGCTATTGGAAACCAGTTTCTGTGTTGTGAATGAACTGACTCTCTCTTAGGTACATCACTTATATTCAGTCCTTGTTTGTACTGCAGCACTCTACCTTGGGAAACCCAGTCTGTACTTATTTAATCTTTGTAACAGAACTGTATCCTGGAATGTTTGCTGAAATGCTTCCTACAGGAATTTATTTCTCAACTGCAGTCTGCTGTCTGCTAAAATAAATGCTGAAAAGTTTTGCTTATGTCTGGACTCTTGATCAAGGTCTGACCCAGACCTGCTGCCATGTCTGCTAGCAGAGGATGGCCTCCAGAAGCTTGCCTTTATTCAATGCAGAATTTATGCCTGTACTTAAATCCTGCTGACACAGGCCATAAATAGAAACCCATAGCTAAACACGTTTAAGAGTTCTGAGTAGAAATGGATTTAATTTCAAGCTTAAATACTTTGTTAATTGCTTCTTCTGTGGGCAGGTACCCAGGATTTGCAAGCCTAGAACATATTCTAGAACATGTGGGACCTCATTCATTCACTTTTGTGGCACTCTAGCAGGCTTTTAGTCTTTAATTTTGCCATTGTTCACATCACTAGTGAATTTCCAATTATTACTGCTTAAGCTGAGCTCATATCTGCTACCACCAAGAGATGTTATGGATAGGAGACCTTTAGTTAAGAGTCATGTTTCATCATCACTTAAAATATTTTAAGAACAGATTAGACAAAATTCTGTATAATTTTAGGCCATATGTTCATCTGTGGAGGATCTGGAGCTTGTTTTATTCACCAGAAGAGGGACTGAACAATTTGGGTTGCACCCAGTTTTCTTGAAGGACACTTCCAGCTCAGCTAATGATCTTCTTAATGGGAGGTATGGCTGCTATTTGGATTTCCATCAGCGTTTCACTGTTAGTAGTAACAGGCATGTGAGCAGCAGCTGTGTTTTTGGTAGGATATTCATCCTATATTTTCTTGAGTTTCCTGAAAACTATTATTTCTTGGAAGTGCCTGATGAGGAATGTTGAGTTGTAGTCCCCTTTGCCCGAGTTATACAGCCTCCCCTCCAACTTCTTTGTCTCATTTCTTCCTTTTTTTCCTGTTACAGAAAGTACTTAATTAGCAGGGTGAACAACCATTAGGTGTTTACCCTCTGCAAGTCACACTTCAGCAGCAGAATGTAAATAACTTTGCAGTCATTAACAGGATTGAACTTTAAAAAGAAATGTGCTACAAAAGAGGATTTTCATATTCATCTCACCGTTGACAACACTGCAAACTTGAGGAGGCTGGTATTTCTTATGTAGAATATCTGATCTCATAGGGTTTACTGGCTCCCTGCAGCAGGCACCAAATTAGGCCACAGATAGTTTATCTTTTCAGTCTTGGGCTAATTTAGAAATGTAGCTCTTTGAGAATTGCTCACTGGAATTCCTTTTAAGAGCAATCAAACTGATACCACAACCACGTTTCCTTTCTTTCTCAGAAGATCCAGTCCTTGGTAGGCCATGGAGGCAGAGTAGTTTGTCTCTTGAACTGGAAGCGTGTTGTGCTACTTGCTTCTGAGCAGGAGCATCTGCAGGATTTGGGAGTACAGGAGGAAGATGGATTTTAAAAGCTAATTTCTTTACAGGCCATTGCTACCTTTTTAGGAACAACAGAGACCTTTTAAAATCTATCCAGCCTTCATCATGTTTCTCAAAGTCTCTCAAAGACATTTTCCACCATCCTTGGTACACCACCACGAACAGCCAGTGTGCCGCATCAAGGGATGAAAACAGTGGCCCCGTCACCCGTGCACACTTCTTCACAGCTTCTCATCCTGAGCCTGAAGCTGGGCTCAGTTTAAAGTTATTAATTGCCTTTTTCACAGCTGGCACCAGCAGCCTCACATGTTGACTCAAAGTGTGATGTGATAATTAGGCAGGGTGAGGAATCTTTGTTAAGTTTAGTTCTTTGGCAGTATTTTGCCTTTGATCTCCTCCGCTCTCCTTTCCAGGAGAGTTGCAGCGTTCCAGCTGGAGCTGAGGGTGGGCCTTTCATCAACCTGGGGGGAAAACCTTGTCCTGTGCCCCACGGCACTCTGTTCTCAATCTCAAACTTCGCATTCAGATGACTGTTATGTGCTAGCTGGAGCGCCTGTGAGGTGCCTATAATCAGAAAAGCAC
Organism: Scolopax minor; assembly: GCA_028566535.1. Taxonomy (NCBI): domain Eukaryota; kingdom Metazoa; phylum Chordata; class Aves; order Charadriiformes; family Scolopacidae; genus Scolopax; species Scolopax minor. The sequence continues at coordinate 13,830,831 of JAOXNG010000052.1, read as the reverse complement.
ATACAGTACATCCTCCACCAAAACACAGATCACATTAAAAGAAAACACATTAGAAGAAAAGCAGGAACAAAGTTCAGTAGCAAAATAAACAAATAAGCAAGCTTTTAATAATGCCTTTTCTACATTAATTTGATTGGAACTTTGCGTTTTGCTCTGCAGGTTAGGAAGGCTGGTGGCACAATAAACATAACATCCTTCAGAAACCTATGGTTGTTTCTCACTTGGACTCCAAAGCTGCCCATATTCCAGAGTCATGCAGGCAGTTAACTTACTCGTTCTGCTGATTTTTAATGGCAAATTACAAACCACTTAACTGATGGTGTAAAAATAATTACGTAAACTTAGGAAAAAATCCTAGAACATTTATACTTTTGTGAATGTATCACTTTCCCAAAAGGCTTGTTCTTGAGCTTTTGTCACTTATCACTACTTCCAGATCAGGCCTTCCTATTTGTCACACCCTATCCCTCTCCAGACCTAGGCCTGCATGAAAAGTGGAGACAGTGACAGGTATGAATGTCAGGAATTGTGTCCCTGCCATATTTTTCACTAGACTGGGCTTTTAGCAACACAGCAACACAAGCTGAAGAACAGTTTTTTGCCAACTTGTAAAAAACTGAGTCCAAAAAAGCAGAACAGTTTTATTTTTTCATTTAGGTAGTACATAATGATGGGTCCTGATTCCTGTTGGAATTCCTGTCAGGCCCAGGAGGCCTAATTGGTGGGAATTTTGCAATATGAGTAAATGAATGAGAGAAGACTTTGTATAGCAATTCATATTTTCTACCCTGTGAGGGAAACAGAGATTTATGTTGCTTAGGAAATAAAATATAAAAATATGATTGTCTGTTACATTGGGATGTGTGTTGAACTAAGTCCCAGAGCTGTTTTGGTACCAGCAACTAGGCAGGGATAAGATGCCTGCAAGACAGGTACATAACTATGCACATGACAATGAAATTCATGTCCAAGAGTATGTATGGGAAGAAATGAAAAACTGTATGATAATGTCATACATAAAGAGTAACTTTTAAAATCTTTTTTCCCAAGACATTATCCACAGAATCTCTTGTCTTTCCAAATGGGGGAGACTATGAGTATGAAAGCCTGGCAGCAGGTTTTGCTTGCTGCCATGGCTGTTTTAATTGTGGAAATCAACAGAGCTTGTGACCATCTTCAGTTTCTTCTGGGCAAATGTGCAAAAATTCCAGTAGCAGATTTCACGTGACTACTTGGAGGCTGATGTTGGTACAGGAGCAGATATCCAGCTGCTCCATGTCTTATCTGATGGCTAGCATGTTTCTGCTCTTACCCCAGAGGTAATTCAAAAGAGTCATCCCCCTTAGGAGTATTAGACTTCTCTTTCACACACAACGGGCTGAGCCATGGCACTTTTTGCCTTCTCATACCAGTCTGCCTTCCCCTGCTCCCCACCCTTAGCTGCAGCCAGCCAAGGCTGGAATTCAGGAGCAGGGAGGAAAAGCCCTCACAGATTGTTGTTAAACAGCTGCAGCAAGGGAAGCAAACAGGTGGGAAAGAGGCAAAGAAAATCCCTTTCTTCTCCTCACTGCCTAAGGATTGTGCACAATTTACAGGGTGAGTTTTCTGTGGGTTGGATCAAAGAGGTAGCTCAGTCCCAAGACGCAAAGGCGGCAACACAGTGCTGTGTCACACAAACACTGGACTGTCCATGGGCTGTAATAAACCAGCCTTTCCTGTTCTTTCATGGGTTAAGCTTCTGTAGGATTTTTTAAAAATTGACATGCGCTCCTAAGGATGCTTTTTACAGAGTGTCCCCCACACAGGCAGGAAGCAGTCATGGGAGTGAGACAGGCAATAAACTGGGCTAGGTAAGACCCACCTCCACTCTATGATGATCACATATATAGTTTCCCAAGGAAGTTAAATACATTATCCTAAAGGGTGTTCCAGTTGGACACTGAAATACTGTGTATCCTCGCTAACTCACAGCTGTCGGGCTCACAGCTGAGAGCTTTTTATATGAGATCTCCCAATTACTCCTACTCCTCAGGTACCATAAGTTGGACTAATTTCCATGCCTTCAATGAGTGATGCTAAATCATTCCTTGTGCTACTGGGACTTTGCCTTTATGCTTTGATTTTTCCTGGAGGGTCTGTTTAGGCTTCTGTCAAGCTCCTGTTTTGGGCAGCCATATGGAAACAGACAACAAATAAAGAGCTCATCCTTTCCACGTCTTAATTTAAGCACCTAATGTTCACTGGACTTCTGAGTGATACATGTATGAAAGAAATAAGACAATTTACTGGTGGGAAAATTGTTGCCCAGAAGCTCTGATGGAGCTAAAACTCCCTGAGATTATGCTAAACTGGAAAAGGTATAAAAACTTGATTGAGTCTGGTAACCCAGATACAAGAGGGAAAAAAAGTAATGAGAATATCTTCTTGTTTCTGACAACAGTGTGTTCTGAAGCAGTTGGTAGATTTTTATAGTCTTAATCCAGACAGAAACAAGAAAAAGCGGAATTACATTGCAAAAATTTGAAGCCAGCTATGCTCCAGGGGAAAAATGAGATGTGACAGATGACAGTTCTTGAACAGAAAATACAAATAGAAGGGGGAAAAAAAAAACCGCCTGCCTGCAACTTAACCCAGGCTAGAAAGCCTTTCAGTGTTTGGGAAGTGAAAACCTGGATGCTGCTTGAGAGACTTATTCACACCTGGAGCAAAGAGCTCCAGAACACTGGAGGACACACAAACAGACCATGACAATGTACGCAGACAGACTAAGCAGTCATAAAAATATTGCTCAGACTGACAAAATATGTGTGGCTCATTGATCTAGTGGAGCAGGGAGACTGTAAAAAGTTGGCATACTAGAGAACTTAAGATGCCCCCAAATTGCTTATATATTAGAAAATATAACCATTCCTTGGATGATTTAAATGTTATTAGTTCAGGTTCTCACAGCAAAATACAGTTACAACTGACAACTGATCAGTTCAGACATCAGAAGCTCAAGCAGTGAAAGAGGACAGCTGTAATTTTAAGCCATGGATTGAGAAGGTTTGATATATTTTACTGACAGGAGTCTGTATTAATTTCTACTTGATTGTAAACTCTTTACTGTCTTCACCAGAAAGGGCCTGGCAACATTTTGAAAAAAGTGCAATTGTATTTATTTTTTCCCAGCCATCAAATATATGATCTGCAAGACAAATTCAAGTGAAGCTGATGGTGCAGTCATAGGCATTTCAGCTTTGAAGGAAAGTCTAGGGCAACAAACTAAATTTAGTGTCAGCCAAACTAATTTTAAAAGCCTTGTCTAGATGAAATACAGACCATGAAATACGTTCTTGCTGGAACAACTACTCAGGATGTGACCCTGTGGAGAGAGTGTAACAGTCTGTAGTTTGCGTTACGGCTATTGTGTTGCTGGGGTTTTAAGTGCTATTTCTCCATTGAAAAGAAATTGTAGCACTGAGAACTGTGCCTTAGAGGCTTAAACTACTTGGAGGCTCTGAGGCCAGGTTCAGACTCTGAAGCTGTTGTCAGTGTTAGGCACAGACAGTTTGAACTGCACGTGGGAAAAGCAGTTCTGTTACAAATGCCTTCAGAGCAGCGGGTGACTCCTAAGGCTGTGCTGCTCCCTTGGAAGCTGTGCTTTATTATCCTATATGTGTGCATGAATACTAAGCCCTGCACAAGACTTTATTAATAAACTTGTGCATCCACTTGCACTTAATGGGTTCTAAGCTTGTACTCACCACTGAAGTCACAAATGAACAAAAACTTTGGATGTTAAGATTATTACCGCTGTCCTGGTCTATATTTTCTGTCCTACACCCTGCAGGCCAAAGTCTAGTGATGAGATGGTGCTGCTGTTCAAGATTCTCACTACTGACCCACAGCATATCCTTGAGCAAGCCCCTTCACCTTCAATATGCTTCAAGTTCAACATCTGTAAAAGTGAGAAAATTCACTGAGCTCCAGGGAGAAGCCACGTGGAGCTACTAATATATGTTAATTGCTTTAATTTTTCCAGCCTTGAAGTCCATTAAATGCAGAGTGGCTGACAGCAACAAGTTTTGGATCAGGCTTTAGGAAAAAAAAAAAGTATTTATACTGACTGGGTACTGAAATTAAATGTTTTTACAGCAGTTCTCTAATGTGTCACTGTTCTAAATTCTGTAAGCCTGTAGAGAAGCCACATGGGAATTTCTTGATACAACTTTTCCATTCAGAAAACACCCATTTGTAAAAAATCATTATTTTTTTCTTTTTGCGGGAAACAATCACGTTAGATAAGTTTCACAATTCAAAAAATATTAATAAAAAGTCTCCAGAGCAGCAAAATATTTTGTTTGTATTTAAACAAAGTTTTGGTTCAGAAGGACTTTTTGAAAAATCTTCTGAGATACCCAGTAATTATAATAAAAGAGTAAGTCCACAGTTCAAAGGAAAAATTTCCAGCTGACTGCAATTGGGATGAAAGCCACAATTTCAAAATCAAACCGTGGGAGAGGAAAGTTGTTTCTTGTCCAGTTCTACTCATGGTAATATCAGGGATCCTGAATCACAAGCACAGAAGCACCATTTTGGACTCGTAACCTGCTGTGGCCAGATACGACAGCAGTATTCACGTTGGGAAGCTGGAGATGTGTATTGAGCACCTCTGGCACAGCACAGATAAGTCGGAGTAAGCATTTATTCTCATAAAGCTCAAGAATTTGCTTGTGAGGTAAGGAAAAAGAAGGAAAATGGAAGATTTAGAAATCATGAGCCCATAAGTGCCTTCTGAATTGATTCCTTTTTTGAGTGTTTGAATGGGACAATGGAAGGAAACTTACATACTGCTGTGGGTAACAAAGCCAGCAGGAAATATGGCTTAGCAGTCAAGAACACACACGATAAAGTCTACCCAAGCTCACACACAAGAACAATATTTATCTCTTCTTCCCACCACTATCAGAAAAATACAGGGTCCAGTAAAGATTGCCTAGTTGACCAAAGTGCTCAGATGGAATAGCATTAGAAAAAGTAAGGCAAGAAATAAAAGTCCAAAGGACCAAAGGCAAAGGACTGTAGTACCATGATTCAAGAATCACAGAATCATCATGGTTGGAAAGGACCTCTGAGATCACCAAGTCCAACCACACACGCACAAAAAACCCCCTTAAAATCCCAGGCACTAGAGCATGCCCTGAGGTGCCACATTTACATGTTTCTTAAACACCTCCAGGGATGGTGACTCAACCACTTCCCTGGGCAGGCTGTTCCAGTGCCTGACCACTCTTTAAGTAAAGTAAGTTTTCCTAGTATCTAATCTAAACCTTCCCTCCCACAGCTTCAGACCATTTCCTCTGGTCCTGTCATTATTCACTTGGGAGAAGAGGCCAACACCCATCTCTCCACAACCTCCTTTCAGGTAGTTGTAGAGGGCAACGAGGTCTCCCCTTGGCCTCCTTTTCTCCAAATTGAATATGCCCAGTCCCCTCAACCTCTCCTCATATGACTTGTTCTCCAGACCCCTCACCAGCTTGGTGGCTCTCCTCTGGACATGCTCTAGCACCTCAATGTCCTTCCTGTAGTGATGGGCCCAGAACTGAACACAGCATTCAAGTGCTGTGGCCTCTCCAGTACAGAGGCACCATCACTTCCCTTCTCTTTTTGGCCATGTTATTCCTGATATAGGCCTGTTGGCCTTCTTGGCCACCTGGGCACACTGCTGGCTCACGTTAAGCCAGCTGTCCACCAGCACC
>JAOXNG010000052.1:13806947-13817582 GCA_028566535.1 Scolopax minor | reverse complement strand
ACTGCCAGCAGCTACTAGCAACGCTTTGGTATGATGGTTTTCCAGGTTGGAGGCGGAAACACTGGGCAGTAAAACTCTTGACCTGTGTCACCATTGGATTGCTATTTCCTGTGCTATCCGTGGCATATCTGATTGCACCGAAGAGCAGGCTGGGACTGTTCATTAAAAAGCCATTTATAAAGTTTATCTGCCACACCGGCTCTTACCTAACCTTCCTCTTCATGCTCCTGCTGGCATCACAGCACATCGTCAGGACTGACCTTCACATGCAGGGACCACCTCCCACCATCGTGGAGTGGATGATCCTTCCCTGGGTTCTAGGTAAGTCAGAAACACAGAAGTGCCTGAGCCACAGTCGCCTGACTCGCACCCATGGTAACAGTGTGGAGACTCATTCCTCATCTCAGGATCATCAACATGTAAAGAGATTTGGCAGCCAGCTTCAGTAACTGCATAAAACAGCTGGGCTCCTTCTGGAACAACAGATCCTGTTGGCCTAAGGCTTTTCTGCTGTTCATATTGCCATCTGACTTGCCTTTAGACATGACCCTGAGTAAACACAGCTCTCTCCCTGCTTCCCCCATGGTCTGTGTGAGGAACGGGTTAGGAATTAGCTTCTGGGTCATGCTAGTAACAAATAGTGTCACTTCTCATGCTGGCTTAGCTCTGCTGGCTGGTACATGGCAGGAGGCAGTGCCGAGAGCCTGCCTCTTCTTCCACCTTCTCCCTGATCTGCTTCTGGAACCAGTGGGCAGTTACCAGGCCTGCTTATTCCTGGGCTCCCAAACTGCCAAATAGCCTACAGGAAGGCAGAAAAGGGAAGATAAATCTCACTCTGCCTTATGACTCTCCGCTGATAAACACTCACCAAATCAATATAAAGAATTTTAATATAAGCAGGAGAGGGATGGCATTATCAGACAGTTAAATGTGAGGCTCTTATTCTGATCTGGCTTGGGCAACCACAACTGTGAAGAAAGAGATGTGTATGTTCCTGAGGGTAGGACTTTTGGGTGAGGTAGGGAGAAAGCAGATAGAGCCACTGAGGGAGAAGAGCAGAGAAGTGTAATTGGATATATTTTTGATGAGAGAGAAGTATTTACCCTTTCAAACTGAGCTCAACAAAACCTGTAGACTCCACTAGAAGCATGATCTGTCTTCTAAGTAAGCTCCCATCTCCCTTGCTGTGCCATTAACATGTAACACCACTGTGAGCTGGTGTGTAACTAGGAGGCCTGTTCACAGCCAATGGTTTCCATACATTTCTAGCCTCTGTCCCTACAGCTGGGACATTTCAGTGTGAAACCCCAGAGTAGGGGGGCCAGTGGTCTGGAAAGGCACACTGATGCTTTGTGAGGACACCTCTTACAAACCTCAATCTCTGGAACTCTCCTTACGGCTCCTCAATGCTTCCATGGGTCCATCTCTGCTTTCCTGTACCTGATGGCTCCCCTCTCCTGGTAACACCATGCCCCAGCTCCTTATTTCTGTGATGGCTCTGGATCAGGCTGTTTCTGTGCTGAAAGAACCTAGCTGTTCCCTGTGCCAAGCTTAAAACTGCTGATGGAAAATGGCGGAAGAAAGGAAAAGTTGCAAACATGTTCACAAATCACTTTCCATCATGACCAAGGGCACTTTGCTCCTTGCATAGTTCTACCACAGCTTACAAATGGTAACTCAAGCCTCATTATCTTGTTAAACTGATATATGGCATTGAAATGCATGTGTTAGTAAAAACTTCAGAATCAGCTGAGAAGGTTAAAGGTCTTTTCTGAGCTCAGGTGATCACTTCATCCTTAACTTCATGGTTAAAATTGAGGGAAATGGTAGGCAAATGTAGGCAAATGGTAGCAAAGTTGATTTGCAGATGAAAGAAGGCTCCTCCATTTAAAAAACCCTTTCAAATTCACCTCTCACAGCTGTCTGCTCTTCTTTTTGAGTTCCATTTTTTCAGATAAATAGGGATATTGTGTGACTGTTTATTAAATGGAGAAATTGGAACAGTTTCACCAGATTAAAGGTTATTATTTAAGAAATATCTTCCACTATAAAAGGAGAGAGAACAGGCATGCACAGCATTGCTGTAACTATAGTAACCAGCAATGATAACTCACTATAAATACAGTGTATGAGTTCTTCAACAGGATCCTCTCCATTGATTTATTTTATTTTATGTTTTTGTATGCATGCAAAGATTTGGAGGCAGCTGAATAAAATTACCATATTGGCCTTGACATGCTTACCTGACCATTGACCTGCTGGCTGGCAGATGAAGAGCTAAGACTGATAGTTGCAGCAGTTCGTTTCAATGTTATCTGCTCTTCAGATTGAACTTTCAGGTCCTAAATCTTGAGTTCCAAGTAGCATTTCAGTGACCACTGCAATATCCTGTGGCTAAGTATGAGCAGCAATTTGGGTAACTATATTGACAATGCACCTGGAAGTGTATTTTGTTGGTTTGGGGCTTTTTTCACACATTCTAGTACTTCATTCAAGGATAATGTTGTAAACCGAGTAATTCAAAATATCTGTGGGCTTTAAAGACATTCTCAGAAGCATGTAGCTGATGAAGGAGCTTAGCTGCCTCTTGCTTCTTAAGAGGACTTAGGGTCTCAAAAACACTTAAACAGTCATACAATAAAGGACATTAAAGGACATACAATAATGTTACTTAAAATTAGAATTGTATGCCAGGTGAGTCTAGCAGTCTGGTAATGAACTTCAGAAGCTGCCCCTCACCCCTCCATGTGTAAGGTTGGCAAGTGCCAAGGATTATTATCAGAAGGCATTTCAGAGTTGAGATCATGGGCTCTGGCTGTATTCACCTCGCTAAACCCATACCCATATTTGACATTATGTGAGTCATTGCTGAGGGATGCAATGCCAGGCTGCAGTGCCCTTTTTCATGCTGAGTCCTACCTTTTTTCACAAAAAGTCTCTATAGGCTTTTTGTGCAGCAAGATGCATAAATACAGTGACTGAGCACAGAGAATGAATTTAATTCTTCTCTCTTTGGTGTGATATTTCCAGGTCAGAGAGGAAGTGTACTGACAGGCAGAAGGCTGGTACTAGTGTTGCATGTCCTGCAGAGAAAGTCAGGAAAAATCAGTTCTCTCCAACTGACCAATGAATTACTTAAAGTTTATATGAGAGCCAAAACTATTAGAAACTATACCAAATACAATTGCTTAAATAGTTTATTCACACAAATTTTCATCTGCGCCGATCAACTCATACTAGTTATAATTAACGTATGTTTCAAGCAGTCTCCTTGTGTGTATATCTGGAGCCCTGGATAGGAAACCCTGGTCTTTTTCATATCTCTCTAGACTACATTTCCCACAGAGTTGTAAAATGTATCATAATCAGCAGTATTCATAGAAGAGAGGGGGGATGAGACATTTTCTCCAAGCTGTTAATTTAGAATTGTCTTTTATTACATCAGATACACATAGTGCTTTAATGGCAAATAATACCTTGTCACGACAATGATCTCTTTTTCTTTCTACAGGTTTTATCTGGGGAGAAATCAAGGAAATGTGGGATGGTGGATTCAATGAGTACGTACATGACTGGTGGAATCTGATGGATTTTGCAATGAACTCACTCTATCTTGCAACTATCTCCCTTAAAATTGTTGCCTACGTAAAGGTACAGTAACTTTGGAATAAGAAGTTGTAACTTGCTTGTGAGAACTGTAGTACACAGTTCTGTAGAACTGTAGAAACTGTCAAAATCAAAAGTACAGATTAAAGAGCTGCTTTTCAAGCAGTCTAGTTTTGAAAATTCACTGGGAAAGCTTATTAATTTGTTTGAAGAATGATAGTTTTTCTCATCCTGACTCTTTGATTAAGACAGAAGTACATTGTTTGGGCATTGGGTAGAAGTTCCCACACTTTCTGTTCACTTTGTAGGTACTAAGTTGTCAAAGAGACATTTTGTTTTCCATTCTGACACTGGATCTCTTTCAACAATGCTAGACATAGTGAAAATATGATTTTTAAATAAAACAGTAAAAGAAAAACAAGAATAGGATTATCTGAAAACATCAACAGCCAAAATTTATAATCTGTAGTCCTACAGATCCATAGATCAGAAGTTTGTTAAAAGTCTACTAAGAGAAGCAAGCCAGGTAAGTAGGAGGCTTCCATCTGATACAAAGGAGTCAACTCATTCTCTTCAATACAAAATTTTAAACTATAGGCAAAGAAATGGCAAAGCATGCTGGAGCTTTAACACCAGGTAGGTTCTTCACTGTCATGTTCCATTTATGGCAAGAATGCACATCAGAGCTCATCCTCAAAAGCATCTTCCACATTTATAAACTTCTGATGCTCCAAGTTAACGTATGCCCATGTTTTGAAGCCAGAGGATAGCCTGCAGCACTTTCCTTCTGTCTCTCTTTTTCAAAGACACAGACAAGACACAGATGGCCTCCTGCAAACTTCCTTATGCAGTGGCTCTCAGTGGCTTCAGTTGGAGCTGCGTGCTTGGCCTGATTCTTTTCTTGGTATGACTCAGCAGTAAATTCACTATAGTTTGTGTAATTACACAGGTAATTGGAGTCTACTCCTTGGCCATTTCTATTTATGTGCTTCCTAGTTTTGCTGTGCTGCTGTGTTGGTTTTACCCTGGTAGAAGGGTACTGCTTCTTTTAGCCCAGCTCCCAATAACCAGGACAAGCACTTCCCCAAAGCAACCTTGTTTAGTCTCACCCTAGCATGTGTGCAGGCAGAGAGGGAAAGAGGACAAAATTTCACAAAGCTCATTGACTCCAAAATGGCAAGGCTTTTATAAAAAACCTCTTTAGCAAGCAGTTCTACTATGGGGCCTTTTTAAAATCCAGAAGACTGCGTAGTGGTAAGTTAGTTTTTCAAAGGGAAAAGCTTTAAGATGGTTGCTGCTCCCTGAAGATGCAGCTCTGTAAGAGAATCAAAGCAGGAACAGATTACGTCTTTTCTCTCCCAACATTCAGAACCAGTAAGGAAATTAGAGACTTGAAAGATTGGTCTTCAAACTGTTAGCAGGCTGGAAATCATAATATTCACAAACAAATCTTAAAATGTTAACATTCTCGTTCTTTTTCTTTCTCACACACAAATTACTAGAAGAGCTGTGCATTCACAGATTTATACAGTCACAAACTGAGATTTAAACTCATAGCCAAAGCCACACACACAAAGGAAATGCAGCTTTATATACTACATAGGAACTACAGAAATTTGGAGGGTAACTACTGGGACCTATATTCCAGCATACAAAAGAATTCTTACATGAATATATCAGTTTGAGTACGGATCAGACCCACTTGGATTAAACTTGGTTGATCTAATAAGGTCTGCTACTGGCAAGAACCAATGTCAGACAATTCTGAGAAGTGCATAAAGTCTTACATATGAATAGTTCTAAATTCACATATATACTCACAGAAGTTCCCTTCTGACCTGTGTCACTTAGAGGTTGCAGTACACTCTGAAACATGAGGATTTATAACATCGATAATGGCTTCAAGACCTTTTGGAACTTGTAAAGGTATTTGTTGTTTATAGAACTGCCCTGAGCTGGAAAAGGCGGTATATATGCCAATATACCATATCCTAACACTTCTTATAACTTCAAAGGATTACATGGACATTTAGCTTTCTGCCAAATATCAGAAAAATAAATTGCATCCTGACACTAATGTTCCCCATCCTTGTTTTTATGTGGAGACTTTTTTTTCTTGATTTGACTGGTTTCAAGGCCTGGCTTTAATATTCTTCAATACCAATGAAATCTTCAGGCTAATTATAGGGTAAAAATACTTTCTTAATCAGTTTTCATTTGCTGCATTTCATTATCTTGTAGCGGGGAACGTGACTGCCTGGCATAACTTATTTGTACTTATTTTTACTATCCTGTATACATCTCTGCTGTGTTTCATCTTCATCTTCTGATGCCTAATCCAAACAACACCAGCCTTCCCAGATACCCAGCTTCATTAGATATCTCTAAAATTTTCTGTTTCTTCACTACCTGTTATGCTGGGCTGCTCTGAAGAGGCTACTCTTTGCCAAGCAAGAATATACCATCAGTTTATAGAGGGCCAAAATATGTCCCTAACAAGTTGCTTTAAAAATAGATGTGTGATGGAGAAGACCTTTTCACATACCTTTAGATGCAATCTTTGCTAAGCCCTAGCAGAGAGCCCCTGGGCTGCTGTGTCCAGCCAGCACAGAGAAGAGAATAACAAACAACAGTTCAAATCTGCTCTCTGGGCAGGGGAGGCTTTCTGACCACAACCATCCGCCCCCGCTGCTGGATTCTGGCAAAAAGTTAACATGTCTGCCTGTTTGTAAACATTTCAAGACCCATCTTCAAAGCAAGTTAACCGACTCAGGTCATGATGTACATGGAGTAAAGAACAGTTGGGAAATGTCAGAAGCAATCAGAGGTCACACTGTAATCATATCTCAGCTCCTTCATACAAAGGAATAGTTTGAAATATCAACTTGCTTTTAGCTCTGTCTTTGGAAAAATTGTGAACTCGTGAATTGGATCTTCATCTGAATTGGATCTTCAAATTGGATCTTCAAATTTAAATTTGCAGTCCCTGCAAACTCATGTGTCAGTATGATACTGATACCATTTCCATTTTAAAGGTACAAAAATTATTTTAAGAGTCCTAAACACATCGGCTCCACTATTAGCTATGTTATTCTAAGTACATTTTTGCCTTTTTATACATGTTAAATGAGCAGAGACAAATGTTAAAAGGACAATTATTCCTCGATGTTAAAATGTCTTTGACTCCATTCTGCTGTGCTAGAGCTGTTACATGTGCTCTTTTGTGCTACCTATTTGCTTCTGGCTGCACTTTGCACAGAAAATGCTTCTGCTCTTACAGTTACATTACAAACCAAGTTAATGTTATAATTGATGCACTCAAATGTATCCATGGCTTCAGCTGTAATTATGACCTCCGCTTTAGCAACTCTTCTAAAATTGCCATGGCAAATTAACTAATAAGAAAATTAATATGAAGAAAGCATTTTGGTTCTGGGCTGTTGGCACTTTTTTTAAGATTGCTAGGGAAGGAAAGCATCCACTTCTTACACTCAATAGTTCATTGCTTTCTTTCTTCCCTCCCTTCTCCCTCCCTTGCATTCTTCCTGGAATGTGCAGTGTTTTGAATGTACAGTCATAGTTAGGAGGAAAAAGAAAAAAGGTAATTGGAAATTTCTGACCTGAACCTGCTGAAGGGCAGTCTGAATCCCTTTAAATGTTGAAAGAGAAGGAGATTGTGTATGAACTCATGGATGTGAAGAACCTGCAAACACTGAATTCAAAATTCAAAAGGCCTGTTTTCTAAATTTAGGCTAAGAACAGCCTAACCTCTAAAGAAAAGCTGGTCCCACAGCTATCCCTATTGTGGGGTCATAGTCCAGTAGGGAGAGTTCATAAGAAGACATCATTAAACTTAAGTCTCTGCCCTGATCAATTCAGCTTCAATCCTGAATCCCAAATGTTAATCTGATAGTAGCTGAGAATTAAGATTTTAAAAGTATTTCTTGTGTCACCAGTATCTAATTAGTATATATATGTGAAGCATTAGTATTAGCAGGTGTGACTCAGAGTAATTACAAAATAATTCACTCTTATACCCTTGTTATTTCTTTCAGTATAACGGTTCTCGTCCAAGGGAGGAATGGGAAATGTGGCACCCGACTCTCATTGCAGAAGCCCTCTTTGCAATATCCAACATTTTAAGTTCCTTGCGTCTCATATCCCTGTTTACAGCAAATTCACACCTGGGACCCTTGCAGATTTCTCTGGGACGCATGCTGCTAGACATCCTTAAATTCCTTTTTATCTACTGTCTGGTGCTTCTGGCTTTTGCCAATGGACTGAACCAGCTTTATTTTTATTATGAGACCAGTGCCTCGGAGGAACCCAACAACTGCAAGGGGATCCGATGTGAGAAACAGAACAATGCCTTCTCCACGTAAGATGTCCTTTCCTTTCTTTTTTTAAGGTTGACTTCCACTGTCCCCTGACTTACCTGCCTTTGCCTGTTGTCTGTCACTGCACTGAAAGTCCCTTTATTTATTTATTCATAATTCCAGGTGAGCTTGTTGACTGTGTGGGAAAGGTGTGAGTTAACTGGGGCAGACGTTCTGCTGAGCTTTGCTGTCAGAAAGACTCATACTTAGGTCTGGAAGTGGGAGACAATCACTTTAGTTCTGGACAAAAAAGTCTTCCTGTATGATCCTGCAACTTAAATTTTATTATGGCTATGTAGAATTTCAGTATATTTGGGAAAGCAAATATTCTTTTGCCATAAGAATTGTTTTGTCTGATTCCAAAGGAAAGGAGGGGAAGCTGAACAAAATGGGCTCATTTTCAAAAACAAGGGTTATGAAAAAAAAATGTATAAATATAAAAAGGTATAAATAATGTTATATAGCAACAACAACAATCTCACCTATGCTATTTTTATGCATACATGATGTTGCAGGCTTCTCTGATTTCCTTGCGGTGGGGTGAGACTAAAATCCCAGCAAAATCCCTTTTGCTGGAAATGCTGGTGCTTTATTGAGATGTTGGCATGGAAATTGCCGTGATGACAGCTGGCAGGGCTGAAAGAGATAGCACAAGCTGAAAAATAACATGAATTGTCTTTCTGATGTATTTGTTTTAATTACTAATAGTGGAAATAATTATAATAATTAGCCCCCACCCAATTGTTCTTGCTGCTTGCACAGTACTTAAAACACAATGTGAAGAGAAATAAATAAAGCACAGTCTAGAAAAAGGCCTACGCCCTGCAAACAAGCAAAACAAAACTGTTGTCCACCATTTTATGCTAAATTAAATAAAACTTGTCTTAATGCCCAATAATTCTCCACCCTTCCTCAGCTGAAGGCTTAAGGTTAAGAAAGGATCTGTGACATGTTCACACTGTTATCAAAAGCAGATGATGGCTGAGGCCTCATTTCTAGGTTGAAAGAGGAAAGGCTCCAACATTGTCCCGTGGGCTCTCTCCTCAAAAGAAGTGGGGGATTTTCACGGGACAGAGTCCAACCTTACAAAAGCATCATGACCTGGTAGACCAGATGTGCTGCCATTTAACACTGCAGACAGGAACACCATAGGCTTGGCTAATTTTCTCATGAAACCCATCTATATCTGGAGGAAGTGAATGGAGCTGCACTGTGTTAATGAAAAACAGAATTAAAGACTTTAGTCTTTTTTCTATTTTAATTGCTTTGCATGCCCCAGAAATGTGTTGTGCTGCCCTTGCAAAGGAATTAAATAACAAATACTATTCCTTGATCTATGTCCATATTGGTGTAGCAGCCAGAGGGAGAAATGTTTGGCAAGTACAATGTTTGTTAAGTGGCAACTTCTAGCTCATGAAGGGTCAAGCCCACAAAGTTCGAGATTAGAGCCTGCCTTTCCCTGGAGCTATGGAGAACAGATGTATTCAGTTCTGCATTCTGGTTTGGACCTGTCTCCATTGCAAACGAGTTGTTTTACAGAGTTCACTGTCAGCAGGTTAGCAGAGAACACAACAGCAGGACTGGACTAAAGAAAAAGAGCTTCGGGTCAGCAGGGAAAAAAAAAAAAAGATCTTTAACTCTGTAAGAAGGTATAATACCTTGGGAACTAGAAATTATAGAGAACCACTTAACAGAAAGTGTGCAGATCAGCTTAAATACAGACCATAATTTCTCCCACCCTAACATTCAGTTTAAACCCCCTGCCAAGGAGAATGTAGCACAGAAAGGAAATTGAGGGGGCTCAGCCTTTATGGCAGAGGTTTGTTTAAAACAAAATCGCAGTGGGAGGGGATCCATTAGGACTGAGGTCTCCTGGCAGGGGACAGAATGCTCTGCAGTTACTTTTTGTTTGAGACTTGCTTAAGAAATTTATTTAACGTGTTCTTAAAAGTTTAAATAGTCATTATTAACACCCCCAGCCCAAGCTGACATTTGGCCCTTGAGCAGAGGCACAGCATGGGTGACTGGCTAAGAACGAGCAACCTGCAAAACAGAAAATTACCTTGTTGGGCTGGTGAGAGCAATGGCTGGAGTGAATTCAAGTCAGAGCTGGTGTTACCTCAGGTTTGCTCATAGTTCATCCCTAATGAAAGGATAAATGTTAAAAGCTTTCAATCAGTACTCTTTGATTCCTACCAGCATTTCTAAGCAGTTGCACAATAAGATCTAATTTTGTAAGGGAAGGAAAAGCAGGACGCAGCTCATGTTTGTACAGCTTGTTTAAAATGTGACACCTATTTACTGGTGCATTATTTCCTATTACTCCCAAAGGATGGGTTTAATATTTTCTTGGTGAGAAAATTTTCTGCATCGCAAACATAGATCATGGAAAAGTAATATTCCTTTGTGACAGCAATGAGGTGAAGTCATGAATATTTTAGGGGTTTTATGCTTTGGCCTCAACATCCCTTAGAAAGCAGAGTGTCTACTGCTTAGGCAAACAATTTGAAAATTTGTTTATGGCTGTGGTTCTGGCAACTGAAGGAGGGAGAAGAGAGAGAGGAAGAGAAGGAAGGGGTAGAGGAAGTCACACCTTACTGCCTGCTGTGTCATTCTCACTGGAGGGTCTTGCTGGTCCTGGGGCCATTTCTCC
>JAOXNG010000052.1:13715127-13737199 GCA_028566535.1 Scolopax minor | reverse complement strand
GATGTAGTTTTAATAATTTTGCTAGGGAGTACTTTTCAAGACTATGGTGCATTGTACAATTTGTTTTATGAACCTATCATCCCTACATCTCACAATAATCTCTTAACCCAGAAAAATCTTTTGGTTTCAGGATATCCTGAGAAGGGAAACTCTTAGAGCATTAAATAGTTAATGTTAGAAAAATTTGGTGTTACTTTATGATCCCTGTGATTATTTTGCCTGATAAATCCAATGGAAGAGATTCTACTTTTAGTAGAATGATCAAACATTCTTGGCAATTTTTACCAAAGCCTGTTAGTTATTCCCATTGTGGTCTACATGGCCAGAAGAACATGGATACTGTAGAAAAATCATCTTTAAAAAATATGTATTAAACCGTCATCTCTCCTCTGTTCTGTTTCCCCATTTCATTAAATTAAACATAGGGGTCACTTCCCTGACTTCAGAGGCCTATTTGGTTTACTTTCTGTCAAACTTTATACTCCATGCTATGTTTAAATTTCTTTTTCTTCTTGTGTATCCCCTTCATTGCCATAGGTGACAATTACTGAGTATGGAGAAGGAGAGGATGAGGATAAAGATCCCTATCCACCCTGTGATGTACCAGGTATGCAAATACCAGCCAGAAGACAAACACATTTAAATTTGTTTGCTAAAATATCTTAAACTTGCTCTTGCTGAACAAGAATCAATTCCTTTGAAGTCAGTGAAGGTGTGCTCTGTTACCAGTGGATAAATGGGCCTGTAAGTTGCTGAGTATTATTTTTTCCTGCAGCTTCCTAGACAGTGCAAACAGCATATAAGAGTTAGTATGCTGAAGACTGCTGTGGCAATACTATCTGGATGTGAGAATAAATTCTAAACTTCTCTCAAATGTTTGGCAAAACAGGACATTATAGGGCCAATGATGTTAGATCATTTTTGTCTTAATTTCTTCCAGTCCAGTGAATACACTTAACTAAAATTCAGTTCTGTCTGACTGTCTGGATGCCCGGTACAGAAATCTGCCCTACCTTTAGGGCAGTCAGTGCTCAACCACTGCACAGAGCTCAGCATCCCTACAGCGCAGCTTAGGTGTGAACTGACTGAGCTTGAGTGGGGCTCCAGAGCCCGTGTATAGAGGGTGTTAGTGAATACCCTAAATGAGACTGTCAGGGCCAGTAAAGCCTATTAGTGCACTCAGGGCACTTATGCACGCACTCATATATGCACATAAGAATGTATATAAGCTTGTGACAACTATATGGATGTTATATATATTTATTCATGAATTGGTTAGAACCGTGCTATGAATGTATATTTCCTATAAGCCATATGTATTTTCATGCCAGCCATGGGTTTATATTATTATGAACAAAACCTCAATGTTTTTTATTTTATAGTAAAAAAGTGTTTAATTTAAAGTAGGTGAAGATGAAGAAGATGAGGAGGATGAACCAGAGGTACCACCAGGCCCACGTCCCCGTAGAATATCAGAACTAAATATGAAGGAGAAGATAACACCGATCCCTGAAGGGAGTGCCTTCTTCATTTTCAGCAGCACCAATCCGTAAATATAATTTTGAAAAATACTGGTTTAGTCCATGAAGGTTTAGCAGTGAAGCAACAGGCGTCCTTCCAGTTGGGTTAGCAATAGAATTACAGTATCTTCAACAGGAGAGAGATTGGCTAAAATTTTCTGAGTGACCTGTTAAATGAAAAGAATTTGATAAATATATTAATTTGCTCCCCACTCTTTTTGTATACAGTCTGTAAGGTCTGCATGTGCTTGAAAAGTACCCTTTAGTGTAAATTAGCTATTTAGTATGTTAGTCACTGGATATAAAAGGTGTGATGTAACACCTGAGAATCTTCTACGTGAGATAGATTCCTGGTAACCCTAAGAAGCTTTGTGGAGCAATACAGGTGAGGAAGGAGAAGAGAGAATGAGAGGGAGAAAGGATTTATATGTTCCTCTTGTGGTAAAAGTATTTTCCCAGATTCAAGCGAACATTGAAGATAAAGGCAAATGATTTCACAAATCAAGAACAGTAATACTTGGGTTTTGGCAGAAATGTGAATCTTTCACCATTCAGTCTAACTCCAGAGTGTTTGAAGTTTTTCACTGATGAAGAAAGCAAGCTTCCAGTGGAGGGCCACGAAGATGATCAGAGGGATGGAGCACCTCTCCCATGAGGACAGGCTGAGAGAGCTGGGGTTGTTCAGCCTGGAGAAGGGAAGGCTCCAGGGGAGACCTTATAGCAACCTTCCAGTAACAGAGGGAAGGATAAGAATTAAATGATTTGTAAGGTCCCTTCTAACCAAAACCATTCTATAATTCTACTTAAGACCTAATTTTAAATGAAGCCCCTAACAGAGAGTATGAGTGGAAGGCCCAGCTGAGGCTGGTCAGGGCAATTAATACCTATTGTCAGTGCAGTCAAGGCCCTGCCAGCTGATGGATAGGAAGTCAGACTTTGGGATGAAAAGAAGGATGCTAAATTTTTCAGGTGTGCCAGAGATGAGGGTCAGCATATGTATAAATCTTTCTGAGAAACAGTGAGGACATGATGTGGGTTTTGGTTTGTGATTTATTGCTTTTTTATGAGAAGGATAGAATTTAAATATATTGGAGTGTTTTCCTGTTTATATCATTATTTTATATTAGGTTAATTAAAGTAGTTCAGGGAATTACTGCTCATTTGTAACTAAAGCACTATAACTCACCACATGCACGCTCCTGCTCTGCCAAAATTGAAAAAACAAACTTGCCATCATGATGAGGTAAGTCCACACATTCATTCTGCAGTTAGAACAAGGTTCTAGTGGTTGCCATTGTACCTTGCTTTCAACCGTCTACTTAGAACTTAAAGTTCCTATAAAATAAGGCACTCCAAGAAAATATTCCATGCATAATGTAGTCCAAGACCCCAGAGAGGGAGGCTAGGAAAGGGCTAAAATGGATGATATGCTCTTCTAAGAGCTTGCTCCCATCTGTGCTTTGTACAGCATAATTTATATTCTGATATTTTCTTCCCATGACAACATCTGGGCAGAAAACTGAAAGTGGCATGAGTGCAAGACTTTTTTTGTTAAGTGAGAAATGATGTGTGCCTCCTCCTTTCTCCTTAGCTTTTATTTGAAATACTTCTTGATGGCTCAGTTTTGAGCACTGTCACTTTGTATTCAGCTCAGCTTGCCACAGTTTTCCCTGAAAGCTCCATAATTATATTATTTGAGAGTAAGAAAATGCATGAAAATAAACTAGTTGGTTCACATGTCAGTTTCTGAAAACTACGTGCTGCCCTCAGTTTGCTCTTGAAGTCTGAAGACTAACTCATAACTCTCGCAATAAAACTCTGAGGACCCCTGAAGTGTATGGCCTGGGGACAATGTATCAAGTAATGAATCATAATGAATCCTTTAAAAATATACACCAACAGAAAGGCAGTTGTACCTGTAAGGTGACAAAGTCTGATTGTCTTTAAAGGAAGAAAAAAACCAACCAAACAATGACTAGCTATTTAAAGGTGAGGTGCAGCACTGTCTTTCCTTCACCTTGTATTTTGTGCACAGATTGATTCTTGATTTTGGCTTATGATATAATGGTGCAGTGGAAGACATGAGGCAGAAGCAATTAGACTTGACTACACTACATTTATTTTGTTTCAATACTTTTTATATGTTTATGAATGTGCAAAATAAGTAAAGATAGTCTTAGTTCTATTTCTAGTTGGCTTTATATAAATTTGAACTGAAAAAATGTTCGCTTCCTTTTCCTCTCATTTTGATATAGTGCTATACTGATGAGGGATGATATTTCTGTTACTGTAGGGAACTGTGAAAATTAGATGGAGAATATTTTTGGAGAATAATTCTTTCATATTACTGTGATTCAGAGATGCTTGGTCTGGGAAAACGAGAGGAACACTTGTCAGGCAAATATAAATAGTATACTTTGAAATATTTCATCACAACATTTCTGCATCAGTTGAGTTACCTCTTTGTGGGCTTGTTACTTGGCAGTGGGGACTGTCAGATAGGCTGTGGATACAGAAAGGCTCAGACTGACCCGAAACAGTGAGAGGGTGTTAGATCTCCTCTTCCTCTGAGCTGATTAGCAGAACACAGGTGCTGAAACAGCACAGAGGGACTGGGTTCACTGAGTATTTTACATTTGAAGTGGAAGGGGAGGCTGTGGCTTAGCTAGAATGAGTATCTGTGATCTGACAACTCTCATGGATTCTTTCTGAATTTTGCAATATTTGAAGCCCCAGAATCTTGGAATATGTAATCATGATTTTTAAGGCCTTATGCTTAAAGAGGACACTGAAAGAGGACACTGAAATTCACTCACTGAATTTTAAGGCCCTGAAGATTAACACATAAGTAATACTTATTGTAGATCTATAACTATGTATCTTTTTGTTACTTCTGTTTTGCTTTGTATTTCAACAATGCCACGATTCTTTGAGACCTGAATTCTGGAAGTTCAGATCTTACCAATTTATGAAATTCAAGTGCTGCTGGTCTTTGCCTGCCCGTGAAGCAGGAGGTCACCTCTTCACTGGTCTATACCTCATACAGTGTTTCAGTCCTAGATACCAGGAGTGTGGCTCAACAAATTTATACCAGCTGTTGAACTGGATCTTTACCGGTGCTTGGTGCCTCTGCTAAGGTTTCTGTCAAGGGTAACATGCCTGCATTGCAGTCCAGAAAATGGGTTTCATTTCAAATAAAATTTCTCAAAGCTGGTAATTTCCATAAAGTGCTGTGGATTGTGAGACTGTAGAGGAAATAATTTGAAGAAAGGTTGTAAAGTGGGCCAGTATATAGACACAGGAACGAGTCTGAGGTGTGTTGCAAGGAGCGTTATCCTGGCTGTGAATGCTCAATATGGTGATGTTTCTTGGCAACTGGTCCCTTCAGCTCCCCAGGGAATCTCTGCCTGTGACAACCTAGCACTACTCCTTGCTGTCTGGAAAACACACACCACTATTCCTGCCTAATAGCCACCAGCAAACACCTCCACAGCAATCCACTGTGTGAATGCCCTGCTATTTCATATTCCTGCATAATCCCTCTGACAACCAAATCTATTAAAAATTCATTTTCATCCAGGCAAATCAGGCTCCTTGAAATCAACTGAGCTTTGTTCTCTGAAGGCAGTTTGTGCTGGTGCACATGTAATCAAATCCTGAGGTGGCTTTGCATGCATTTTTACAAGCACTGAGATAGATTTAATGTTTCAGTTATTCTTTTTGATGTGCATTTTTGAAGAAAATTATAATATTATGCTCAAGTAAATCAACAGTTTTAGATCCTTAGGAATGAGCTTCAAGTGAGCAGAGTTCCTTCCTTTTTGTAAGCCAGTCCCAACTATGCAAGCACACACAAATATCTTCCTTTGCCATGCAGAATAAAAATAGGTAAGGGGGTTACCTATGAATCCAGTCTAAATTTCACCTCTCTCCATTTGCCAGTTTTCCAATAGCTGGCTCTTGGCAGCAGTAGTTTATGTAGGCATTTTGAAGTGCTTTTCAGAAGTCTTCAAGGACCCCTGAGTCAGTCCACTGATTAAGTAAATGGATTTTGGAAGTATGTAGACTATATACCTTACAATTAATGAAAAGCTACTCTAATTCTGCCTGAAAAGAAAAGAGAAGAGCACAGGTGTTGGACAAACATGCTCAGTGGCGTTCATACCAGTAGAGGGCTGTCCGCATACGCTGCATCGCGGGGATCAAAAGGCATCAAGCATCCAGGCTCCTTTTTGCTCAGTCTTTTCAGCGTGGTATTAGCATCTTTACATTTGCATGCCTGTTTTTTCTTCTCAAGCTGGCTCTCAAAACCGAAGTGAAGTAGCAAAGTCATCTGAAACTCACTTCCCACCTGATCACCAGAGATAGCCAACACAGATCTGCGCAAGGTCTGAAAGATCAAATGTTTCATGCACCGATCTTGTCTGTTTCCAGCAAGTCTTGTTCAGAAGAACTGTACCTCTGCATCATTTCCAAGCCTTTGAGACAGCAGTAGGGGCAGTAATAACAGTGACAGAAATGTGATTCATTTATCTCTCCTTTTTGTTTGTACTCATGAGATGATAGTCAGCTTCTTATTCATAGGTAGTCTAATTTCTGTTAGACATTAGGCATCAAAGTAGCCACTAAATTCCTGCCAGAACCACTGAGTTTAACTTGGAGATTCGTTAAGAGCTTTGTCTGGGTCACATTTTTTGTTTTTGTTTGCATGTTTGGATAGCAGTGAATCGTACTGAGAAGAATCAATACCAGAAACATCTTTGTTTGCATGCATTTCCTGTTTGTGGCCTTCTTTTTACCACCAGAAATTCTAGAAATACTTTATGCAGAGGCAAACCAGAAGGTTCATATTGTGTGGCGAATTTCACCACAGATGTGAAGATAAAAAATTGTGGCTTTTATTTTTTAATGTTCTAATGATCTGTGCAGAGATACATGTAAGAGAGATAGATGGTCATGTTTACAATTGGAAAACAGTTTTGAAGTGTGTGTGCCTGTACATTTTAGAAATAGATACTCTTATTTAGGTATCAACATATAATGGTGAATCTTCCCTCAGGATTTATTGCATGATAATTCCAGGATAACAT
This sequence comes from Scolopax minor, assembly GCA_028566535.1. Lineage (NCBI taxonomy): Eukaryota > Metazoa > Chordata > Aves > Charadriiformes > Scolopacidae > Scolopax > Scolopax minor. Next base: position 13,730,589 of record JAOXNG010000052.1, on the reverse strand, counting down.
TCATCTGTTTAAAATAAATAATCTTGCTAGAACTCCCTCAGAAATATTGAACCAGATTCATCCCAGGTGTAATTCAACTGACTTAGATCTAAAACAGAGCTCAGGGTTACATTTGGGAGAGCCCTTACTGCTGCATGCACTCAAATCAAAACAAGACTGTTTTACAATATCTTGTCCCTAGAGAAAACCTTGCCGAATTCACAATAGTCCTGTTTGCCTCACCCTGTAGCATATTTATGCATGGCCACCTGTACTTCCATTCTACAGTAACACTGAAGAAATTGAGAGATGTTCAGATAATAAATGTGACTGTTCATTTAATAAGGTTTTGGGTATCAATGTTTCTTGTTTAGCACCACACTGCAAAGAACTGTTCTTGTCACTGTGCCATATTAAAATGGTGATTCATGGTTAAAGCAAGCAGTCCAAATGAAGGGCCTTGGTTTTGGTCTGTCTGATTTTTAAGTATATCACTTAAGGGATATAATCTCCTGGCAGCACCCACAGTTGATACAATGACGCTTCTGGCATAATTAGTAAAATAAGTTAATTTTTTTGAATGTAATGAGCTTTGATATTGAAGAAATGATTCATGTCTAAGATCAAAAGGAAGCATCTTCTGAAGTGGACAGTGTCCCATTTTTCTCCAGGGCCTTAGATTTCTGTGATGATAGGCAACATCATTCCTTTTGGTTTCTCTGAACCTGGAATTTTATTTTTTATTTTGTGAGGCAGTGGCATGGTGAGGATTCAAGTGAAATCTTTGTTGATTCTGAGACTGGTATTACACAAGGTACTGCTGGGATATATTGCAGGTCCCTTACTGTTTTCTGTTCATGAAAACCTACCCCAAGGTGCTAATTAGCTAGAAGAATTGCATATACACAGAGTGCTGTTTTGTTCCTCCATAAAAATACATTTATGTTTGAGGTGAACGTGGCTTAATTGTGAACGTCCTCGATTTCTGAAATCAGCAAGGTAATAGAAAAATTTATAAGACTGGTATTTCTCATCTAAAAACTAATTAAAAATATATGGTTAATTTTTAATAATGCCCATCCTCATTTGATTTGTTAGATACAATAAACTAATTTAAATATTTATTTTCTACAAAGACTGGCCATATATTGCTTGTACTCAATACGGTCTGTCATTGATGGTTGGTACTTCTGTTCTATGATTGTAATCAGCTATTTTCTTGGCCTATGTACTGTGTAGGGTGGAAGAAATTATTTAGTGCATCTTACTTTGACATACATATATGATTTTTGCCATGCCAAGTATTTATTTTCAAACTTGAATTCAAGGATGCCTGAACAAGGGACAAGGGACAAAGCATAGCTTCTCAGAAGCAAATCTTGCTTCTGAGATTAGGCAGTGCAAATGCTGCTGATCTTAAATTTTCTTTGGGGCATTTTATTTTTCTCAGAGGAAGAAGATTCACATCAGACTTCTTAGCTGGATAAAGTCTTGAGGATACTTGTGGGTACTAAATAATAATGATACAACAGTTTTAAATTGAACACTGTGCTTCAGAAGTGGCTGCAATAGGAGGAATCAGCATGATCTCCATGGGTTTATGTAACAAAAATGAACACCAATTACAGTGCATTTTTTCCACCGGGACTTAGCCCATCATTTTGTCTAATTATGGTATGAATCCCACAATGGAGAAAACCCTTCTTCTGTAAAGAGCTAATTCCCTCTAGAAACGCTAAAAATCTTAAAGAACTCTAATTATAATACATTTCTCAATAGATGAAGAAAGCCAGAGAAAGCCTGTGCCAGCTATGTACCACAAAAAACCTCAAAACCCCACAAACAAAAACCCAGAGAAAGATGAAGGACTACCATGGGAGACAAAGAGCTAACGTGAAGTACTTTGCATAAACTCTTCTTATCCTTCATCTAGGCTCCTATTAAATATAATGGCTAATCTATGCCTAAAAGTGCTGAGAGTTGATAGATTTACTGACATATACTCAAGGAATAACATTGGACTAGAGAGTCTTGGGAAGAAAATCACTGAAAACAAGTTCTGCTGTACTTCTCAGAAGTTCTGAGACACTCCAAAGTAGCATGGGTACCCAGACTACTCAGGCATGCAGTCGGTTTTGAGTATTGTAGCTTCTGTCACAAGGCATGTTGTATCATGAAATGGGCTGCCTGTGATTGAAAAGGGAAAAATCTCTGATTTTCTCACTCCCAGTCGTATTCTTCAGGCCAAGTTCCAACATCAATTTGATTGGATTTCTTCAAACCTGAGATAATTCATTAAGCTGCAAAGCTCTACTGAGGGTTGTTCAAAAGACTGCTGAATGACAAAAAAGTCATCAGAGAGAAGAGCTGGAAGGCTTCTCCAGCACAGTAGAGGATGGATGTTGATGAGAATGACAAAGAATAGGCTACGATGACTCAAGGATGAGATAACCACATGTACACATATCACTCGGCATTGGTTTATTTTGCCTGATGTTCTATTATGAGTTTTAAACCTGCAATATTAAATTAAGAGGCAGTGTTTAACATTGAAATTGCCTAAACCATGCCTTCCCAGCTATCTGATGCAACTGACTCCAAATTCTTGTTTTCATTCAGTGGGATGGTCTCGCATATTTTATAACATGGAATGAACAATCTTTCAGACTCACAAGAAAGAATAAACAGCGTTCCTGAGAGAAGGACTACATGTTGCATTTATTTATAGGCTGGTTTACTAAGAAAAACAGAAACATATGATGATTACTGCTGAAAGATGATACCTTGGGAAGTGACAACCTGGTATAGCTGGATCTAATCACCTGAGAGACAGACAACAGCTCTCACTGCTTCCTGGCCATGAAGATGTTTGTTTGCTGTGTTTTTCTTTCCTTAAAGGAAACAACTGAAAGAATTTATGCACCCACAAAGACAAAACATCCAGAAAACAGACAAAATGTAGCAACACACAGGTTTTCCTGCCTCAGTAATGCTGACATCAAACCATGTGGTAACAGTGCAGGGAAAGCAGGATGGCTTGTCCTCATTTTATGTTTAGGTTACATTTAAGGAGAATGTAAATTTAATAATGTTAAGATATTATTTACATAATTTATTGCTATCAGTATCCTGTGTTTTCTTAAGTGATTGGCACAGGGATATGCAAAGGTAAATGGAATGAGAGACACATGGAACATGCCCAGAGACAAACTGAGTAGACCTCAGCTGCATTTGCTGTACCTGACCTCCATGCTGTACCAGATTTTTTCAAAGCAGGTTATGCTTATAAAAAGTAGTCTTATAGTCTGTCTGCATTCCAAAGTCTTTGGCTGGCACAGCAGCATTGACTCGCTTGGTTTGGTTGTTGCTGGTTTCTCAGAGTCTGCTGTGAGAGAGGTCACAGTGCTCTAAAGTAAGAAATAAGAAATAATTAGCCTCTGTAATCACACCATCCATTCCCATCTCATGTGAGTTTGTTTTATCCCTGCAGGGAAGACATATGAAGGTTTGTGCAGTTAATTTTGGTGAATGATATATCAAGTGTTGTTAAAATTCAAAGGCTGGACCAAAAGATCAGCTCTACCAGTAAGAGAGCAATTGATTTTACCAATGTCTCTGCATCTGAGATTGATGCAGCAGCATTTGATTTCTGTGAGAAGGCAACGGTTCTGTGAGTGATGCTAGTCTAGCATAAGCTTCTAATAATTAAGTGCATTACTGACATTGTGATAGTTCTAGCCCATAGACAACACCTTTCTTCCAATCTAAGTTCTGTAGAAACAACAACATCACATTTAAATGCCATTTTGCCATCATGAGCTATTGTGATTTTAGCTTGGCACAAAGCTAAAGTGCTGTCTGGTACCTCCTGCTGATGGAGTTGCATTACTGTATTCCATGCAAGATTAGTTGCTTACTTCATTGACCTCTTTGGCCAGTCTGTTAGAAAGGAAGTGCATTAAGCTTGTCATTTGGTAGCCTGAATTCCAACATAGTGAGCCTTTTCTTGGAAATGTTCAATTTATGGTAAGCTGTTATTTGTTAGTGTAAAAAACAAAACGTCAATCATCAGTTCTTGTTAAGGAGTTGAGTTTTGAGCTTTATTCCTTGAGCTGGTTCTTTCTTCGTTTCCTCTCTCCCATAAGATATGTACTATTGTGGGCAAGTATCCACCTATTTTGGAGTTCAAAATTAAGCATGCACTGAGAAAGCTCTGACTTGGTCCTCTTACAGGTCCTACTTTTCTTTACCTGTTTATCTGATGTGCAGCTGGTCTCAGGTTTGTATTTTTACTTTGTTTGAGCATCCATAGCACTCTGCTCTGATTAATTCCTGTGATTTACTGTGCAGCTCTTCTGCCTGCTTTTGGATTCAGAGCTGGATCATGAGCAAAGCATATAGTAGGAGAAAGCTACAGTCACACCTCTATCCACAACAGACCTCCCTTTGCCTTGCATGCCTATTACAGGTCTCTGTGTCATGGATACTTGGTGCCTGCATAAACTGGACACTCTGACCTTAAGTTTTAATTGTAAATATCTTATTCTGTCCCCTGTTCTTGAGGTGTGAGTAATTCCTGTTATCTCAGGTTTCGACCTGAGAGCAGCAGGAGAGAAAAAGAGGCAGTGATGCTGAACTAATCAGTATTCATAAAACATAAAGGCTTTTTTGAGCTTCCAAGTGGCAGGCATGATACCAAATGTAAAGGCGTTGTCTACAAGCATTGTGTCTGTGACCTCCTCATGGGTATGGAAAGCAGCTTTTCAGAGACAGGCCTTCAAGATGGCATCTGGTCCATCCCAGTACCTCAAAGCATGATAAACTCTTCCTAATCTCTTTGTTATTGCTGTTGTCCAGCATGGGCATTGAAGACACTGAATTCCCATTAAAGCAGTATCCATTTGGAGATGGAGAATTCTAAGTCAGGCAACTATTCATCATTTGCTTCTCAGTTGACAAGTTTACATAGACATGAAATTCAGGCAGGAATACATGGAGTGGATTATTTATTAATTATATATTAATTGGACAGACCTTCCCCTCTTGTATCCAGATCTGCTTTCTGGATACAGAAATGCAACTTGGTATTGCCTGGAGCTGCACAACTTCTTTTTGCCTTCAGCTGAAGAAATCCTAAAGTACCTCTGAAAAATCCAATCTGTCAAAATTCAAGTTCAGTTTAGGATTATTTTTCACACGTAACATCAACTGTCCTAGACGAAACTTTACCTCTTCTCCCTTATGAAAGGACTGAGGAGGAACTTTTCATATTCTGTATACTGCATTCTAGAGAGCTAGTGTGCACAGAACCAACTTACTGTGATTTCTCAGGCTCATCATTTTTTGATGTCTGTGCCCACAGAAGGAACATCAGGAATTGAAGGCTGCTTTTTTTTGAGCTAGAACTTCACAAGCTTCTGTAAAAGTCTGAGGATGAAGATCTCAGAGAGCTTTATGGGATTAGGCTTTTGGTAGATGGAATGCATGACGTGCTGTTCCTTTATGTGAACAAAGGTGAAATGTGTAAGGAACAGTAACTGAAAATTATATCTTTACCAGTCCTCAAGGATGTTGTCTTAAATCTTCTCTTGTAGCTTTAGCATTTATTTATAGAATTATGTATTTGAATGCTTTTTATGTGTAGTCTTTTTAAAGCCCACTACATCTATCAAGCAGATGTAATCATCTCTAAGTTTATTTATCTATCAAAATGGCAACAACTAAGTTGACAGTTCATGTACCAAGAAAATACCATTTGGGATTTTTTCTGTTTTCGGATATATCTGCATCTGAATTTTTAGTCATGCACATCATTGTAAGACTGTACATTTTTTCAAGGGACACACAAATAAACAGGTTTGGGAACAAACTTTCTGTCCATACAAAAACTAAGCTGAAGTATAGACACACCATAGAGATAAATCTTACTTGGAAAAAAAAATACAGTCATTCCATCAATCTTGCCTAACTTTATGCCTAATCTGTAGCAAATAAATTGACTTGTAGCATTTACTGTCAGCAGAGGGCAAGTAGCAGGAGGAGTTGTCTGTACCTTTCCTGATCTGCTAACCTGCTTTGAAGCCACAGCTGCATCTGCACTAGGATGTTACTTCAGAAGTATTTACTGCATTAGTGACTGCAGGGTAAGGACAGTTTTTTCCTAGTGAAGACATGGCATGTAAGTAAGTTTTCATTAATGCTGACAGTTAAATGGATATGTGACATCGCATATTTTTTGGCTTTCAAACATCTTTTATTTCTTTTTCAAGTAAAATCACAAAAGATTCTTCAGGGACTTTGAGGCTGATCCTCTGCTGCGTTATGCTGTTTGCAAAATTATATTCTTCTCTGCAGCCCTGTGAGGATATGAAAATATACATTTATGTTTATATTTTCTGACACAGAGAAGGAATATATTCTACAAATAAACTCTTTCTGATCAATACTTAAGGGTTTGTTAATGCAGAAAATTAATGAATGTGAATGGAGATCATGTGGATGAGATTACCCAAGCATAAATCCTGTAGAATATATATGTTTTGTGGAGTTACAACATACTCTGGTCCTAACACCTCCTAGACCAAATACCCTGGAAAGTTTGGGAGTGATAGTGGTTTTCTGGTGACTGCAGGCTTACTCTGACCCACAAGGAACGGCACCATGTAGGTGTATTCATTTTGCTGCTCCTTCAAAACAACATGTGGCTGTCTTCTCCCACAGGCAGGGAATGCAGGAGGTCATGGATTCACATAATAGTCATATTTGTTTCCAGTGTCTAGGATGGGAGTAAAGGTGGGAGCAAAGTGTCCTGGTTCAAGTAATACTTACACAGACTGGTATGGGGTCTTCTTACACAGATGCTCCCTGAGGCCAATGGTTAATTTGAAATGAGTGGCATCACTTGAGCCAATTTCTGCATATGAACTGGTCTCTCAGATCCATGCATGGGAGTAGTACAGAGCAGTCAGTGACTCATCATTAATAGTAGTATGTCTCTTTATTTTTGTAAAAAACCCCCAATTTTCTGTAGCAGACGAACAAGCGAGAAGGAAACGAGCACTGGTGGGGAAGGGTATGGATGCGACACCTGCAGTTCTCCAGGATACAGCAAATCCACGCAAAAGTTCCAATAACCACTCCTTATACCCAGAGAATGCCAAAGTCCATTAAAGCCCACTCAGCAAACACAGGTCAAGGCATCCCAACAGTCTCTTTTTCTGAGTCTTCAGGTCTTGGACATTACAAATGAGAATGAAAAGGGGGAAAAGGCATTCTTCTATTTCTCAATGGGAAAGGCATTAACATGTGCTGTAATTGTAGAGACAGCTGAGGCACTGTAGTTACCTCTGGGACTGTATATGTATCAAGTCGGACCGATACTTTGTGTAAATGAAGCTTTAGAAAGGAAAACTTGCTATTTTTGTGTTAGAACATAGGGCTGCCTTCCTTATCAGTATTATATAGAAATAGTCTGCCCGAGTAAGAATGTGCTATAATGATATATAAAGTGATTGCTCTTATTTATAGTATTTTTACTGAATTAGTTTCAAAGGGTTGTGAAACTTCTGAATTAACATATTTAGCATAAAAAAAAAAAAAAGAATGGAGTCTTGGCACTTACCTCTGCAGGGCTTTTCAGCTGAGATCAGAGTGATCAGAATTTGGATCCCAACTTGGATTCTGATACTTTTTCCATTAGTGTGTTTGATATTTTATGTCAATATTTTAATCTGTCCTGCAGCTTCTTGGAAATTAGGCTTTTCCACAGATACTTATGCTGGAAGGTTGATGTGGTTTAGTTGCTGATTAAGTATGTTGGAACGTTTATGGTCTAATTAAGTTGTAGCTTTCAAGTGGCACACCAAGAAAATTGGGACAGGACAAACAGATGTTGAGCCTGGGCTAGTCTGTCTCATGATAGCTGAATGAATTACACACAGCAAGCTAACTTAGATTTTTGTTAAATTTAAATGTCATTGATGAACTCAGTAGCCATCTATCTTAGTTGGACTAACATCCAAATCATCCCACAGATTTGGGCTCTTGTGCAGTACTGAAACTAGCAGTCCTTGAGGAGCCAATCTTTAGGTGGGGTATGAAGACACCATCCTGCCTGGTGATATCTATGTGTTGTCCCCATGGCAGAAAGCTTGAGGACAACCTGCCTCCTGCCAGGTTAGAGAGCCACGTTACTCTGATTTTTCTTATTAATCAAAGCAAGATGACTTGGTGGTTGCTTCGTTGTTGTTTTAAGCTGTTTGAGGCTGGCAGTGGGTCAGAGCTGGTTGCCGTGTCCTGGCATGGCTGCCTCTACTCCAGGGATTTGCTAGAGAAAGAAAAGAATCAAGCTGCTCTGCTGGCCCTCTCACCCTGGCACAGGGGTTTCTCAGCCTCAGCTTGCTCACCCTCCCTCCCAGCAGCAGCAACCATGGCAGGAGCTACTAGGCTGGGAGCTTGCTCCACCTTCAGTGAAAGCCCCTCTCAGCTTCCACCCCAGATCCCACAGCCCCCTGTGTCCCCCCGGCCGTGCCCTGTTCTCCCCACACACCACACTTTGTTCATCTACAACCTATAAACCATAGCTCCTTCTACCTGCATGCTCCCCTTCCCAAAATCCCTGAGGCCCTCAACTTCTTCCTTCGCCAGGCATCACCTCTCCTACCTTACATCTACCCCATCCCTGCGCTGGCAGATCCTGCCTTCACCTCCTGCAAGAGCCAGAAGACACTTTCTTCTGCCAGCCTGCACACAGATGAAGTCAGCAGTTGCCACCACTACTGCCTGGTATGGCCTCACAGCTCTAAGGTGCTTCACAATACCCCAGGGAGGGAGCTCTCTCTAGTGGCTCCTGGCCACCTTCCCAGCAAATGCCTGAGTCTTCTGTGTGTAACTGGGAGTGTAGTGGAGGACGAATGGACTGGTACAGCCAGGTCTGTGAATGAGGCTTTGTGATCTTCACACAGGATCCTCTGGCGACCTCCCAGATGCCACGAGCCAAACTAGTTTCTTGTGACAGATATTCTGATCTTACCTTGGACCTTGTCATGCTTGCTCTTTAAAAAGCTCCATCTGCTGGAGTCACCTGAGTAGCAGAGATGGCAGCTGCCACTTCAATATTGAATAGCGTGTCCTTGCACCTACCACATAAAAGCTTGAAAATACGAGCTGCAAAGGTTTAAATTCAAGGTCACACACAAGGAAAGACTCCGCAGTGTTTCAATGTTATTGCTCTTAAATTAATTCCAGGATTTGGGGGCTGGAATCGTGGTTCCTACACCGCTTCCTCCCTGTGAGCTGCCATTGCCTCTTCTGTCACGGTGGGCCCGGGGGGTGTCACTCATCCCGGTGCACAGCGCCCGGGCAGGCGGAAGGGAAAGGGCAGAGAGTCGTTATTAATTGCTGCGTGGTGGCATTTACACTGCAGGCCCTGACAAGTTCCTCAGTTCTGCCTCGGGTGAGATGCCTGAGCTCTCTCTGTTTGGGAAATAATTTTAATTACTCCTCTGCTGCCCAGAGCGGGAAGGTGTGAAGGCAGTGAGCACAAAGCCAGGGCAGGAGTGCCTGGACTCCTGAGCATCCGGGGTTTTTGTTTTATTTTTTTTTTTACAATGATATGGTGTTGCCGCTGTTTGGAGTTAAAAGCCTGAGTTTGAGGGAATCTGTAAAATTCAAGTAATAGAAAACCTGTGATATATAAAAATATAAGCACATGACAGAGTCTGATTAAACAATGTTTTGCAAAGCTTTCAGCACTTCCTGTGGGATTTATAAACCACCTATTGTAATCCAGTACTGTGGTCACTCAGACATGAAATTCAGTATTTTTTGTATTTCAATTTAGAAAATTAAAGTAGTCAGCAAAGCAGCCTACAAATATACAATTGAAATACTATTTTTTTAAAAAACAGATTTATTAGACCAATAAATACCATTTTTACATTTAATAAATGTTAGACCAGTTACTTTGTAACTTTAAGTGTCCTTTATTGTCAACTTCTAAGCTCAGTTTTCCTTTTGTTTTTTGAGACATTGGAAGAACACGAGGCAGAGACAGGTATGAAGTCTAAAGAGGCCAGAAAGTATATTTTCAACAGTTTGGATGATATAGTGCATGTGAGTATTAAAGCATTCTTCCTTTGAAAAAGGAATGTGTGATTTTAAAACATTCCACTAGTTTGAAATAAACATCTTTTACTATGTTATTTATCTCCATTTTTCTCTGTATTTTGCTCTGAGGAAAAAGGTGTATAGCTATGTCAATCCTTGGGGCTTTTTACAAAGATCTTCCTTTGTCAGTGCTTGTGTTAAACAGCGGTACTTGTCCTTGTGGTGGGAGGAACCCACTAATTTTATTTATAATGTATACTTTCTCTTTTATCTGATCTGCCATTCTGGGTAAAAAAAGAATGCATATGGATCCTGCTAACTTAACTATATAATTTCCAGTGTAATTCTGCTACCTTAACATTATAATTATCAATATAATTATTTTTTACCTTTAAAAAAAAAAGCTTGTTTCCACACTTTTCTTTAGCTTTATAAGCTCTCTGGTCAATAACAAAAGGAATTTTTTTTTTTTTTTATTCTCTATGATATCCTGAACTCAAATCTTTTCACAAGATTGGCATTAATACATGTTTGAAATTTTTTTTGAGGACTACCTCTGTAGTTTAAGTTAGACCATATAAATATCTTTACCCCCAATCTTTTTAAATTCCAAGTCCCAGACTGAAATAAAGCCTTCAGGGGTTTTTAGTTGGGGGGGTTTTTTGTAGGTGTGTGTGAAACTAGTAAATTCACCGTGCCCCACACGATAAAATCATTGAATATTAGTATTTTATAGCAGAAAGCAGTAACAGAAAGAGTTAAACCAACATGCGTGTCTTTTATCTGACTGTTTTGTTCCACTCCAGGTGAACATGGTGATGGATTTGGAAGGAAGTGACCTGTTGGCAGAGAAGGCAGATAGGAGGGAATTTGTCAGTCTGTTGAAGAAAATGTTGCTGATCGATGCTGATTTAAGAATCACTCCAGCTGAGACCCTGAACCATTCTTTTGTTACCATGAAGCACCTCCTCGATTTTCCTCATAGCAACCAGTATGTAACACACAAAAATTATTTTATTTACATCTCCGTTGTAGTGGTTCATGTGTATGATAGTGTTGTTTCATCTGCTATCAGAGAGAAAAGTCTTTTGTCATTTTTGTAAAGTTTTAGAGATTTTTTTCCAAGTGCTTGCAGTATTAGACACATCTGCTTGGTCAAGGAAACTTGGAATAACTGTGGTTTTTTTTCTAAAAAGTAACATTTGAGGGCTGTAGATTTCTAAGTTATCATTTATATGCCTGGCTGATAAAATTCCAGCACTGCAGAAACTTGATTTTTGGAAGTATGAAGAACATTAGTTCCTGTCAGTCACTGAGAACTAGGGTGGACGTTTCCTCTTGAGATGACAGTCTCAGATAACTTCTTTTATGCCTTGGTTAATATGGAATATATTGTATGTCTTCTTGCAGTTCTGGAATTGCATTTCTCACTGTGGGTTGCCTAAAGGGCAAGCATTGCACGGGAAGAAGGAGCTTTCCATTCGTTTAGTTAACTGTCCTTCCTGCTTTGTAGGCAATTGTTAGAAAATGGTGTTAGATACAAGGAGCAGGAAATAGTGGTATTTTTCTTGATTTTAAAATATGCATTACAGAGGCTTGATGTGATGTGTATGATGCCATTCTGTGAAACCAAACTGTGGGCTTTGAGCTTTTTTTTTTTTCTCCCTTGGTCTGGGGAATTGTTTTATACATTTTAACCACATGAAATTCTAAATAAAGCAATTTATTTTCCTGTTTTGATAGAGTGAAGTCCTGTTTTCATATCATGGATGTTTGCAAATGCAGATCAAATTTGTATGACTCAAGTAATCGCAATAAAACATCACTTATGAGACCAGTTGCCTCAGGCGGTGCCGCTAATCTGACTGCGAGCTTTACCAAAATCGGTCCAGTAAGAAGTCAGGTAAAAAACCACTTAAAAAAAATTTATAAATTCCACTAACGCCGTTTCTAATTAGTTTCATGATTGAAAAAGTACATCTACTAGTGACAAAATCTTTTATCTTTTACTCTCATTTTTCCCTAATGTTTTTTTAAACAAACAAACAAACAAACCATTTAGAATTCAGCGTGTTTCAAAATTAAGTTACAAACTGGCGTTGCCATAGCAAAGCAGGGCTGTATCATAGTGCCCTCCGGTGGCCAAATGGGGTTACTTCCTGTGAAATGCATTTGAAATGTTAATTTTTTTTTTTGTAAGTTATTTTAGTTGTTTATTATGTAAGCTGTTGGGACAAGGGTGTGAGAGATTTAGATCCACAGTTATAATGTTGCCTGTATTGAATCTGTTCCTGTAGGCATTAACTGCATCTGCCCATTCAGTTTTGCACCAAGGGATTCCACTGCAGGCAGGAACTGCTCAGTTTGGTTGCAGTGATGTTTTCCAACAGGCGTTGATTATTTGTCCTCCAACTCTTCAAGGTATGTTTAAGTTTAGAGTTCCTGAAATGTGTTACTGTCTATCCGTTACCAGTATTTGAATTTTCCATTATATCCACTTAAGCTATATATTTACAGAACTTAATTATGTCATGAAAAAATTAGCATGGGAGTCAGATTGCACTTTTCTGAAAGAAAAAACAAATCAGCATCTGCAGAAAATCCAGAGCCCATCTTCATATTCCTCTCCCCACCCCGATGTGTAGGTATACATATATGTATATCTTGGATAAAATAGAGGGGGATAGTGTGGAAGCTGAAGCAAGAAAGCAGGGTATTCTAAAATAAAATTTGAGAGGAAACAAGAAAGTTGGGTGGAATATCAGTGTTGTGGTAGGTTTTTGTGGTGGTGTGGTTTCTTTGTTTCTTTCTTGGTGTTTGTGTGTGTCAGGGTTCTGTTTGTTGGTTTGGTTGTGGTGATTTGTTTGGGTTTCTTCTTTTGTTGTGTTCCCCCTGCCCCTCAACTACATCCCCAGGGTATCCGAGGGACGAAAAAAATAGTTCACAGTTCTTGTGATAAGTCTGTCTGCATAATAAAGTTGGGGTTTTTTTATTGGACTTCCAAGTGAATGATTTTTTAGTTGTGGTGGTTTGCTTGAGACTTATGGCTTGTTTAGATTTCTCTTTTGTTTTGTTTGTTGTGGGTTTTGGTTTTTTTTCCCCAACTCCCTCCCTAAGGTATCCTAGGGATAAGGATAAGAAAATATAAAAATTCTTGTGATAAATCTATCTGGATAATAAAGTTGTGGTTTTTTATTGGACGTTCAAGTGAATATTTAAGAAAGCAGCTGGAAACTTGGGGCTTCATTTAAGGATGTAGCTGCACCACTTAAACAGTGTCATGTTTATTGTCCTGTGGTTATAATGCTAGATAGAACTGCTGCAGCTTTCTGATGGCTGAAACTAAATCTTTGAGAATGTTGATTGCATCGTGCTGTGAGGAGAAAGGGCAGCTTGGCTGAACTCTCCTCTATTACCAAGGTTAAGATTGTTTCAACCATTCAATTTTGTATTTATGGAAAGAAATAATTGGCTGAGGGTTCAATTATCAGAAACATCTGTAAGGCTGCAAGGTGGAAATGCTAGCACAGCAGTGTTTCCGTAGTGTAGAAAGCAATCAAATAAGGATATGCATCTCTAAAAGGACACACTGTAATGCAGCTGATCTCCATTTCCCTGAACAAATGCATTTTGCATTATGCAAATGTAGGTCCTATTTTTTGGAGGAGTCTTTAAAACTTCAGTTAGATCTCAGGACACAACAAGCAAAACTTGTTTTTTCTCTTTATAATGGGCTGATCAGAGATAAACTGATAAAAACCAGCCTTTCTTATCCTAGTGATAGTTGTTTATGGAGTGGGATAGGTAGTTTATATTGTTTGCTTATTAAGTTAACTTGATTGTAATCTTCATCTCTAAAGATGCAGTTTATCTGTCTTGGTGTCGTTGAGCTTTATGTTGAGATCAGATCTTGAAATGATGGAGTTTATAGGAAATAGGGTTTTTAACAACAACTTTCAGACTCCTTCGACCTCCCTCCACAATTTGAAGTTATAGAAACTCTGGGAAAAAAACCCAACACCCAAGCTAAACAAAACCCCAAACAGTTTTAAGCTAAACTTAGAGCCCAGGAAGCCTTTATCTCTGATAGAGCAGACTTTATCAGTAATGTTATTTGTGGCTGCCACATCTATCTTGGGTTCTGGAAGCTCGTGAAAGCTCTGAGTACTCACCGTTCAGTGTCAGAGGCTGGATGAGCTAAATGCATAGCTTCATACAGATTTCCTTCTGAGCACTTAGTATTGCTAAGTAATTTCCTATTTAAATTGTATATGTGCTTTACACATTGTGATACTCCATATTTTAAAAACCCTACTGTTTTGATTATACCCAGATGAACAAAGTGATTATATAGAAACAGAAACAACACAGGCAAACACTTTATCTGTGATCTTTACACTGTATTCTTAGTATGATGATAAATTTCCCAATTCAAGTTCTGCTACAGCTTCAATGAAGGGAATATATTGTTTTCATCACATAGTTGACAAGTGGAGTTGCTGGCACAGAGGGAAAGGGATATTAATGGTATCTGGCATTGCTTCAAGGTTTCCCTGCTCGTCTGCTCTGTCGAATATCTGAAGAGCTAAAGCTCTCTACCTCTGGCAGAGTTAAGGTGTTGCTGTTCTAGATGGCTGTATGGAAAAAATTAGTCAACAGTGTTTAAAAATTACAAGCTTTGGAGTGCAGGGTTATAACTTAGTATTGTGTTACAACGTGAGAGAATTACATCAAATGAAGATTTTCTTTCATCCTTTATTGTAAAGGTTTTTTAAAAAGCCCCAACTTTTAATCTTTAGTAATCCTTTAGCAGTCAGCACCACACACCCATTGCTTAGTCTTTGACTAAAGCATGAGATGTAAAGTGCAGTTAGAAAGTGAATTTAGGATATTTCCCTAGCCAGCATCTTCTTCTGGCATAGCTGTTCTGTTGCAGTATTGGTTGAAAAAAATTCTTCTTTCCTTTTAGTTAACATTTTTATCTTAAAAATTATTATCAGTAGTAAACATTGCAGCGTTGCTTTACGTCTGTTAGTTTCCTGTGACAATCTGTAGAGAGCATGAGGAGCACCTTTGTCCTGTTAGGCTCCTGTGCTAATATGCCAACAGTGCTACAGTTGGCTTTATTTTGGTGAAAGGAGGGATAGGATATGAATTCTTCTGCAATTTGGTGGCATACACAGAAAATTTTACATTGCTTCCCATAAAAGCATTGGTAACAAAGAGGGGCTTTATACGTGTGGTGTTGCCAACTCCAAGAGCTGAGAGGCATGGGTTTCAGCTGGCTGGAAATACAGAGCATGAGATGTGCAGGAGTCAGCTATGAGAAGCTTTGAAATTCAGTTCCTGCTTACTTTTGTCTGCTTCCTTTCAAAT
>JAOXNG010000052.1:13676495-13691916 GCA_028566535.1 Scolopax minor | reverse complement strand
TACTTCTTAAATATAAACAATCCCATTAAGATGTTAACCTTAAAGACTACTAAAACCAAGACCATAGTTACCAGATCCCATCACTCAGGTATACTTCCTCCTACTTTAGTGGGTTTTGCTGGAAAGAACTGGATGAAGTTTTAATAAATGTCTCCCTGAGCAAGAAAAGCATCCAGGTTTGGCCTGGAAAGAACAGCTTTTTCCCTGGTAGCTGGAAGAGTTGCTCTGTAAATGGCAGTAGACACTTCTTCCCATTGCACAGCCCAGCTGCTCCAGAGGGATGCAGCAACTGCAGGCAGGGTGCCACTTGAAGCAAAACCTATAGACATGATGCTTCCTATTGTTGATGTCATCAGATTAAGCTTGAATGTTTTTCCATTAGAAATAGTGATGTAATGGCTATTGGCTCTACATCCTTACTGAAATGTTGCACTAAGGATCCAGTTAAAGACTTAAGGATCTAGCAATTCCTTCTGGCTTTCCAAACTACCAATGTCTTCGAAGATAAATTCTCCACATCCAGGATATCAGGTCTGTGTTAGTAGAGGACTATGTGCCTTCTTTTTTATCTGGATTTGGATAGGCTTGGTATTGCCTAGAAGGGAAGTGGCACAGCCTCAAACCACCCCCAACCACTGCAACAATCCCCTGTGATCAGCACTGCCATGAAAGCTGTGCCATTTGGAGAGCCAAAAGCAGGAGTTTTCAACAAGAAAGGCTGAAAGAGAAAAGCTGCTTTGTTTACTCTAACAGACATTTCTTTGCCAGGCTCCCCTTTGAGTCCTGAAATTCAGTCCTGAAATCCTCCAGTTGGGATCATTGTTCATCTGAGGGCTTCGCTTGTTTCCATTATCTACTTTTTTCTTTACCACCTGTGCTTTCCACAGGGAATAAAGATCCAAAGTAGGTGGGAAGTGCAAAGGTGGGATAAAAGTACAAAGCAAAGTCATCACCCTGCTTTTTTTCCTTTGAAACACTCCTAATGCTCAGGTTTACTTGCATCTGAACTCAAAGTAGGTTTGAATTCATAATAGGAACAACTGTGAGTTTTCACAGAAGGCTTCTCTGAAAGGAAACCTTTGCTGTACCCAGAAGCTCCCCAGCTTCCTTGACCACATGATACAATGCAGTTTCTGGGGTGCAGAGGGTAGAACAACATTCTGTTTCCATTTACATCTGTGAAATCCCTGCAGCGATAAAAGGTTTGTTTAGCTCTCACTGAGTACATGATCTGGCCAATATTTAACCCATAGCAATAATAATTTCAGTACCTTTGGTATTTCTTTCACTGAAAAAGAATGGATTGGCAAGCCCAAAACACCAACCACATCTTCACTGCATATCCGATTATGTTGTTTTACTTGGTGTCAATATTTATTTATAAAGAGCAATAAGCAGTAATAAACAGGAATATCCAATGACAACCACTTTCTATAGTGGATCCCAGTTGAAAGTTCCTAAATAACCTCTACAAATCGCTGTTTCTGGATACCATCAAAGATGTCAGGGCTCCATAATATTTAGCAAGTTATTTAGACAATAACTACTACACAAGAAGTATTTATAAATTTATAAAAGAATAATTAAAAAAAATGTAGCAGACAATATGGATTCATTGAGGATCTTCAGCAGAAACTACAGGTTAAAATCAAGACCCCAAAAGCTGGTTCTGACAAAAGAGGATCCTGCCACAGCATCATCAGATACCAAAACTTTACAGCATGGAGCAACCATGAACCATCTGGGGCTGACCAGCAGCCTGGGGGTAGACTATTTCTCAAGTGTTACTACTCAGGTTTTACAGCAGCTTCAGAAGCATCTGTTGTGCTTTATCTGTGACAAACAATCAGATGAATGCTGATCGAGCTTCCTAGTTTGTGGCTTGCTAAATCAATTAGTTGCTGGTCCCTTGATCATCTAGTGATATAACGTTCCCTCCCTAGAATCAGCCTAACCCAACACACTTTAATTTGGGGGAAAAAAACAAAACTCTGTCGCATTTCATCTAAAAACCAGCTGGTCTATTCTTTACAGGGAAAGCTTTGTTCTCTCCTGCTTCCAGAGAAGGGGATACCCACTCTGCAGCACAGCAATACTGCATTGGTTCTCTAAAGGCATGACTCTCACATGCACTTTCCTAAGCAATAGAACAATTTTCTTTAAGGAGCCTGAGGGAACCAAGGGAGGAAAAATGGGGATAGTGCTCACTAGAGGTCTTGACTTTTTAAGAGAAGAGTACCACAAGCTGATTGATATCCTCACATCAACAGAAGGCAAACACAGATACCCTGACCTCTATATCCAGATTTTGATTGCAGTACAAAGAGCTCAGACCTACTACTGCAAGGCTTACATACTCTCAAAGTGTAATTTCCATTAAGTACTCTGAATGGCCACACCTGGCCTGTGGTTTGAACCAATCCTTGCCAGCAAGCCTCTATTTAATAGGTATGTAAACCACAATAGAGGATAGATGGGTTGGTGAGTTCTGGTAGTTATTTTGTGCTCTGTTGAAGTCATCAGACTTTGCTACTTTGAGGTCTATTTCTTTATGTTGTAAATAGCAGTGGGTTGGTGTTTATATACTAACAAGCTAGGTATAACATTGGGCTTTAATCTGAAAAGGAGAAAAAAAAAGTACTTTAGGCTGTGTAAATGATCTGTTTTCATCTGAGTGCTTTTTGTGCTGTAGTGGGAGAATACAGTAAGAAAAGCCTCTGTGATGGCTTCTACCAAAGACACCAAGCAGAGTCCCCAGGAAGCCTGTGCACCAAGTGCTAAACACCCTGGGCTGCTTTAGCAAGGAGGACAAGCTATGTGTTTTTGAGTATGGCAGACAACTGTTTTGTTGCCCTTGCTGTGGTTTTGGTGTTCAGTTCATGGTACTTTCATTGTTTTGGGATTTCCTGACTCAAGGCAGTGAATGAAGTACTTTCCTGAATGGCTTTCTAATTTTTTTTTTTAATCTTGCTTTCTGGTTAGCTCACCTTTTTTCCTATTTTCATGCTAGCAAGCAGACTGGAAATAATCTTGTTTCCAACATCTGCTTGCCCTTTGTTAGACATCAATTATAGGCTTTTTAAGAGTAGTATTCTCTTCTTTATCTTTTTCTCGTGTGTTCCTTTCCTTGCTCTCCTTTCTGTCTATGCTGTATGTGTGTTCATTGCTTTAAATCACCCCTGCTCTTCACCTCTTCCACAGCATTGTAACTGTGCTGGCAATAGGCCATCTAGCACTCCAGATGGCTGGCACTTGCTGCTTCTGCCACAGGCTGAGGTAATGAGCTAGTTATTCCAGAAACAAATCTAGTGTTATTTACTTCAGGGAATAGTTATACTAGAATGAGTTATTGCCTACTTGATTTCATGCAGAAGGTGATCCCTGCTAGTTAAGACATCTTTCTTTAACATGACTCTGAATCTACTCTAGGACTTCCTGACTGAGACATGGAGCAGACTGTTTTCTAACAAAGGTGTAGTAGTACCTCTTCTCCCTGGTGGTGTAGTCTGATGATGACTGTCACTTTAGGATGGCTCACCCTAGCTTCTATCCATCCCATGCTTGTTTTTTCCAGCTGGTGTGCAGAATATAAAAGAACCAAAAGCTCTTTTGCCAGCCTTTGTGCTTTTGGTCTTGTATGTCATGACTTTTCTCATGGATGCCATTGAATACCATATTGGATACTTTGCAAGTTCCAATGGCATTACAATAGGGGAGCCAAGCCAATGAATACTTTGTTTTTGCTGTGCCTGAAACTGGTTTGGGCCAGTCACAGGGAACATGCTTTCTTACCTGGAACCAGTTCTTATCATTAGGAAAATGAGTGGAAGCATGTGGAAAGGTCAGTGCATGGGCGGATGTCTGGAGAAAGTCTAGAAAACTCTGCCAACTCTGGGACTTCTATGTTCAGCTGAATTGTGACTATACTGGAAAGTAGAGTTTTAGTGGGGAATAGCAAAGTTGAAACTGTGATGGGTAATTGCTTAATATCAACAAGTATAGCCTGGGTTAGAGCTATCTACATCCCTTTGGGTGAATTAATGTTCAAATGTGTTTAGGAAACACAAGACTGAGAGAGAGTTATGTGAATGAGAGGTTCAGAAGCAGTTTTTGCCCCTGCAGAAGCATAAGAACAGGCAGAGATCTGACTTCTCTGTAAAGCAGAAGTAGCTTGATGTTAGTATGAAATGCCAGAAGTATGGGAAGCCCCAGAGATTAAGAAAAGAACTGCTGTTTGTGCTAGCTGCTTGAGACATGTGCTTGTCCTGGGACTTGTCCAGCTTCTATCACTGTAGTAGCAGAAACACAAATAGGCCACCTTCTACACCATGTAGCTAGTAAGTTAGCACCCATCTCTGTCACAGCATGAGCTCACTCCTGCTCTGAGACCTACATGACCCAACATGACCCTATAACAAATCCAATGTACACTGACACAACTGACATCCAAAACCTACTAAATCCTGCAGTGGATTAGAAATGTATTTATAGGAATTGAGATTAATATTAAAAGCAGCTCCTCTCTGAAATCTAAATGTGCCTCCTAAAATTCCTAGCTTTTCAGCCAACATAAATTAACATAAAACTACTGCTAATCTCTATCCTGGGTGAGGGGATGGAAAGCAGCCCTCTGACACAGCAACTGCAGATCTTAATTAAAAGCATCAGCTCCATCAGAATGCCAATAGATGGAACCTCCTGTTTCCTACCCTACTAATTAACTAGATGTTGCTGTAATCTCTTCCTTCACTAGATAGTTTACTCCTCTCCTCCTTAATGACTCCAGAATGGTCACTTCAAGTAGTCCTTCTATATGTGTTTATCCTGGAAATTAGTACCCTGTGTAGGGATATTTTTCCCTTCTTAAGAAAACTAAGGTTGTTGAAACGTGTGCATGAGTTTAAGGTTTGTACAAGTGCTGGGAAGACTGAGAAGTCAGTCTAAACTCTTCCTTTTGTAATTGCAGAAGTACAGACTCAATAATACACTTGGCTATAATCTTGAACAGATATTTCTCGTGTACCCTGTGTAGGCCAGGCTGGTAAGGCATATCAGCAAGGAGGCATTTTGAGCTGGGCTTTTTCTTTGTACAGAGCTGAGCTATTGACAGAAACATGGATCAACACCATGTGTATCATGGGTTGTGGCTTGTCTGAATTTGTGCTGTAGCTTCAGTAAGTTCTGACACGTCCCTGGTCACTTGTGGCTTTGAGCAAGCACTGCTCCTTCAAAAGAGGCAGTGCATTAACTCTGTGGGGAACATCAGACCTGCTATGTAACAGCCTTTGAAATATGGGAAGACTCTGAAAGCTTAAAGCAATATAGAAAATGTTTTCTGCATGTAAACCCTAAGCACCCAATACCACAAAATGTTGAAGTAGGACACAAAATGTGCCTGGAAAGCAATTCACAGCATGAAGGAGGAATTTTTCTAGAGCTAGACAAAAGGAAATCCTGGGCATGGAGAGTTGCAGAAGATGGGCTGTGTGCACGTGGGTTTATGCTGCCTGAAATGCCAATGTGTGTGAATTCAAAGCTGTGCTTTGGACAGCACTGCTCAAAGGAAACCACTTGCATCTAATCTTCATCGACGGTGTGGAAGTAAAAGGTGAGACTCTGATACTGCTAAGTCACAGCAGTCAGTACCTACAATGCATATGGTGTGAACTTCCCGTGTATTAACATTGAGAAACTAGTAAGAATTTTGTGGAATAAGTTAAAGGCTATAAAAATAGGATGTTCAGGGAATACCATGGAGCTGTCTCCACTGCAGAGTGGTTGGCTAGAGTGTAAAACAGTCAGGTCTTCTCTTTAGTCTCTGAGCTACTTCAAAGATTGAATTGCAGTGGCACAGAACTTCTCTGATTCACTTGCTACTTTACTTTTGGCTGCCCACACTGCTGGCCTGTGAGCAGCTGCAAGCAACACAAACTCTTACTGGGTTGCCATCTGCTGGCACAGCATTTAACTGCTTCCTACTGGGGGCAGCAAATAGGAATCCTACAAAATAGGATCAAGCAACCCTGAAGGAAAAGTGCCCAGTAACTTATTTTCTTCAAGCATTTTATAAGTCCTTCAACTGATTGTCTGCACTGGCTTAGGAGACCTTGCATTAAAGGGAAGAAAGTTGTATTGTTGTGAAGGGATCCTGTTCTTAGTGTCTATTCTAATTTGAAATGGTTTCTTATATCATCACCCAATGGGCCACATGAAACAAAACAATAATTAGCATCTACAAAGCCTTCTTTTGGTCAGACTTAAATAAGTCACATTACAGTCAGTGTTTCAATGCAATTTGACTAAGCTAAAATTGCATCTCTGGGGCTTGTTTTCCCTAAAAATAGCTCCAATGATAAGCTAGAATAGTTTGAGTAAGGGTCATTCTGCTTTTGATGTTCCCGTAAGGCAAAATCCACAGTATGTCTGTTCCTTTTCCACTTTAGGGATGCCAGATCCCAAAGTGTAAACGGAAAGGTGTGGGAGTTGGATTGCAAAGAAGAATTCCTTAACACAAAGGAACTATCAGTTCCTTTGAATTAAATCAATTATCATTAAATACTAAATGTCTTGTTCAGTCTCACCTGAATTTTGCATCAAAACTGATCACTTCTCGCAGGACATAATGCAATGCTGAGCAGACACTGCGGATTGTGATGATGAACAGCCATTACCAGTTGGCAGTTCTGTAGCTGGGTAAGACCTATGCTGCTGCTCGCTGGCTTGGGGGGCAGTGGGCATGCTTCAGAGCTTGCAGTGTCCTTGCATGTCACCAAACCAAGCTCCTTCCAAGCTTCTTGCTGCCATGCCAAGGGGGTGAAAGGAGAGGTGACTGATTTCTCTCTTGCTATAGCGGTCCATACAAAAGATGGACTAGCTGTTGTTCCTGCAAGTCCTTCCTGGGATTTCATGGCCCACAACTACAGCAGTGCTGCTACTAGAACATCGTGACTGCTTGCCATTTCCATGTGTCCTTCCTCTCCTTTTTAGGGACCTAACAGCACGGTTGTGAGCAGTAGTCACTCCTAACTGATCAGCACCTCAACAGGGATCACGGTTTCCACTCCTGATGCTGAGATTTACCACAGGGTGGCATCGTTGTTGTCTTATAGACACCTATGGCACAAGGACACAGCCGCAGCATGAATGAGGGTTGCAGGGAACCCCTTAAAGTGTGATTGCTGACCAGCACATGAGCTGGCATGGGCACTCTGCAGGTCTGTGCTGCTTTACAGGGTGCCCTTTGTGTACTGAAATTACGTATCATCTGTGCCTCACAAATATTTCTTGTCACATCTGCCAAGCTCACAGTGAGTCAAAGTGCACTGCTGTGTTAATATATCTGTAACAATAGCATGTGTGCAATGTGGATTGTGATTAGCACTGCAGGAGGTACAACTAGACTTCTTTCTGTAAGTCCCCCTTATGTATCTCTATAGAAGTAGTGAGAAAGGAGGCCTAAAATGGTTATCCCAAAGTGAAGTGAGGGAAGAGTTCCATAAATAAAAGAATGAGAGGATCTCTGGCATGACTATCTTGGAGGTGACTGGGTTTGTGCAGGCTAAAAGTGAGACAAGCACTGCCTTTCGTATTCTCTTTCAGGGTTTCAGGTTCTACAGATTTAGCCTGCAAACTGGAGATTTGGGCCAGTTGACAGTGTTGAAGGTGGAATCATTGTGGGGTGCCCACAATGAAACAAGTCGTGATCATGCCCAGGAGACACACAAAGAGTATTCACATCTGGTCTGGGCCTTGAATTAACATTGAATAAGAGGTATTTGAGCAGAGTGTTCCATGTGCTTTCAGGGTTAATAACTGTGAGGGTCAAACTGAAAATATTTGTTGGGTTGCTTAGTGAGTGGAAGTTACCTAATACAACAAGTGGTCTGGATTTTCTAATTGGAAACAGAATAAGTTTTTAACTTGGTGCAGCAAACCACTTCATGCGTACAAAGACTAAAACAATGGCCTGTAAGTATTTATGGCTGTACCCTGTTTCTGTAGTGGAGCTGCAGGCAGCTGATCTACCTTTTTCAGGTGGTTAGGAAATGGCAGAGATAGAGCAAAGTAGTAGCTGCAGCAATTATTATATAGTGTATCGTCATCTCATGGTATAAAGTTCTGCTTTGATGTTCTGCTGGGACTTAACAATGTACCTAAAGCACTGGGGGCTGAAGTCTGTTGTGTCAGAAGGATCCTTGCCTATGTAGTTTAGATGATGCTAACAGAGGAGAGGACTGCGACTGTAGCCCGCAAGGCCCTTGGTAAAGCCAGTCTACTACTGGCAGCTAGCCAGGATTGAACACCCCTTTTTTTTTTTCACTACCATAGCATTTCATTAGCTGCTTTTTCTGACTTAGACCACTCGCCTCCATGCATCCCATGTAAAGACCATCCTCAAGTTCACGAGGGAGAGCAGGTCCTATTTACATACTCAACTATAAGTGTCTCTAGAGCTTGTTTCTCTGGAGTTTGGGGTCACAGGAAACATTCCTATTTCCTACTGGCTTGCAAGTAGCTGCCTTTTGGCTCTAGCTCTGTGGTGACAAATAACTGCTTAGAATTGAGTCAGAAATGGAAACCTCCTTTATCTAGTGCTTGAGCTGCTACTATCCTTGCTCAATTTGAGTTCCTAAATAGCTGATATTGGGTAGCACTTATGAGATCTCATTGAACCAGAAGCGTACTTGACCATACTTTCAGATGAGACCAGGAGTTTCTTCTGATCTGGTTCTTAATCTAAAATTTGGGTTATTAGTCCTGATGTTCTGGTATGATTCTTATATTCCTGCTACATTATACTGTGGTTCAAAAAGTTTTCCAGGCTGGGAATTTCCTCTAATGAGGAAGAACGAATAACCTGTGAGCAGTTTGTAATAACTTTTTATCTTATGTAGGGAGGGTTTCCTAATGCACAGAACCTACATAATCCAAAGATAAAAGAGCATCAGAATCAGCACTGAGGAATTTCTGGTGTCAGCTTCTAGCCCAAAAGCTCCCAAATCATTATCTAGTATTCAACCGCGATGTTAAAGGACTTAGTTTTCAGCAACTGGTAGATATTCAAAAGGAAATAAAAAAGGTATTACTTCTTTTTCCAAAAAGGTGAGCACCAAAGCAGTGATAGTCATTGTCTCCCTGCTGGGTGAGATGCTTCTCTCCACTGAGTCTGTTCAGGGAAATTAATGGAGCAGGAGGATGCCCCATGCTTGCCTGTTGATGTCTCCCTGTAGACAAGGAGGAGGACTTCTGCCTGAAGCCACCTCTCACTTGTCAGCACAACTCTGGTATGTGTGGAGAGAACAGGGGAAGAGATACAGAAGTTCAAACCAGAGTCGTAGTACTTGAGATAGAGCTATTTAGAAGGCAGAGTGTTTTACAGTGTTTCCATTACTGTAACTTTTCTTTAAAGAAAAAACTTATACATAGCTCTATATAGGTTCTCAGGAGGTATGTAAAATCCCTGGATACATCAATAGCTGCTAGGGACAGGGCTTTGCATGTCAGCACATACTTGGAACCTGCTTCCTTCCCATGGTTGCAGTGCTTGTGTGCCTTGTACTAGAAACAAAAGGGTATTGCTGGTTGCTGCATGCAAGACCCAGCTTTTTCAAAGCTTGGTAGTAATTCTGGGAGAAGAAGGATCAGATTCGGTTTAGTTTAGGATAGAGTTTGCAGTGTGGGCTCTGGCTGCTGGAGAGAGGGAACTGAAGGTGCTGACCTTTTATGTTACAGCAGGTTTTATTGTTTTCCATTCTGCCTGACTGCAATGAGTCTGTCTTCCTAGAGCAAGAGACTGCAACTAAGCAAACAAGAAATTTCAGTTCATTGATCTTTAAACAGTGGTCTTTCAGCGTGCTTGGGTATTCTAATTTGCATGAGACGTTGAGTAGATAAGTTTTTCTTTAATCTAGCTAAATGAATTTTCTTTGCTGTATCTACCTTTAAATTTAAATATAGATGCAAAGCAATGATTATCAATAGTTTATTACACATAAATTATATGTTTGCCTGAAGAACAGTAGCAAAATAGCTAAGCAGTATATGCAGCCATGAGAAATCACCATTTTCTGTGAGTTTTTAGGATAAAACAAATTAGAAGCATCCCCTGAAAGCAATAAAACATTAGCACAAAAGCTGTCTTTCCCCACTCTGCTCTCTTCTTTCCTGGAAAGCGTAAAAAGCCTTTGAGCTGCCTCTATCTCTCAGCTGTTACTGCTGGTAGAAGGAGGTGAGCAAGCTGAATGACAATTACTCCTACTACGTAGCTGACAGCTCAAAGCCTCTGCACAACAGCTGAGCTCAGCCAGAATCCACACTCTAAATACTGATCACTTATCTCCTGCCAAGAGACAGGTTTCCTTAGAGCCTTATAGCTTCCCTGGGAGTTTTCCAGCACCCCTGCACTGCTGCCCAAGGCCAGATGTGTTGGCATAAACACAGGTTATGCCAGAGTGTGAGCCTTCTACTAGTAAGGGGTGTGTGCTCCAAAGATGGTATGAACCTGAATTGAGGCTGCCACTGAGACATGTGTTGGGGTGCATGGACTGGAAAAATGCTTATAATATTAAAGCTCAAAAGGAGACTGAGATAAGGCAAATTACACCAACCTGGAGTTCTCACAGCCTATTTTGACCTCCAGACTTTGTGCTATGTCATGCTGAATATCAGAGCTCAAAAGCTCTTAATGTCTCCTAAGGCTACTGAAGGCGTCTTCTATTTAAAATACTAGTTTTGTAGAGTACATGCTTTCAATATTTGATAATGAGAAGGTATTTGCCTAGCATACTTATATGGCTAATCCTGTAGCCTCTGCGGACTTGGTCTGGGATGGCATTGACTGAATGTACTAAGTGGAAGTCTGTTGTGGAAAGCAACTCCTGATGGGCTGTTCTTACAAATGCTCTCTCATTGTCACCTGACTTCACTGTAACTGCCTTCAGAGTGACAGAGAGGATCTACGTTTGAAAAGAATCCTCTTGATTTCCAACTAAATATGACATGATGACTTTGGGACTTGACTTTCCTTTCCATAATTTAATATTCCATTAGGAAAGTCCTTCAAACCAATGTTATATTCATCACGCATTTTAAGAGAACCTAGCAATCATGTATTGTTAGAATTACTGTCTAAAATGAAATTATCAAGAAGTTATTAAATTCTTGGTCCTAAGTCTCCTAACTACTATGATGCAGTGCATGGACAGCCTCAGAGAAAAGAAGCATCTGGATTTCTCATGATTCCCTTTGTCATGACCTTGGCTGGGACTTGTAGACCATGTATCACACGTAATTTGGTCAGCAAAAATATACTGTGAGGTTCTGCATGTCCCCCAGGGTACAGGCAATGCATGTGGCAGACGTTTCCATGGTTTTCTGCGAGCTTTGCGAATTGCTGTTAAGGAAAAGTGCTGCCACTGAACTGCCACCAGAATTTGGCTTGTGGAACACGATGGGTCAGGCAGGATTTACCCAAGCTATCCTGGGGTGTGTACTGAGGTGGGGTGCTTCATTTTCTGGTATCAGGGAATTTGTTTTCAGCTGGGAAAGATTTATTGATTGAGATAATTTACTTGTAGTAAGGAAGGGATGGAGCCAGAAGAAATCTAGTGCAAAAGGTATTTTTTTCTTCTGGATAATTGTGTGTTTTAATGCTTTCTCATTACTGGATGTGTTGGGAATGACTTGAGTGAGTTCATTGAATAACTCATGAGCTGCATTGTTTCCAGATACGTGCAAAGGTTTTATTAGCACAAGGCATGGCCTTTTCACTTGAAGCCTGCTTCCTGTTGATCCCTCGGAGGATGTAAATGCCTTTTTCTCCCAAATTTCATCAGGACATTATCTGAAGCCAGTGTTTGCTGACATTGAGGGTATCTGCCAAGAGTGTGATGCTGCAGCACAAATGCACTGACTCAGCAGAACCTTTGGAGTCTAGAGGACTGACAGGTCTGGCACAATTGATACCGGTGCTGTGGAGCACAGGTGAGGGGCTTCACATTGGCCAGCTGCTGGAAGTGGCCTTGTATCCCAACGTCTACTTCCATCCTCTCCTCATTCTTCTCCAGACTGCAAACTTTTCCCAGCTGCTCCTCGAGGTTTCCAGTGATTCAGGCTGTAGATCCAGCCCTCTGGCTTCAAAGTCTGAACAGCCTCTGCAGATGGTTACAAGGCCTGGAGTGGTGAAACTATGCTATGGAGGTATTCCTCCACCCTTCTCTCCCCGTGGCTAAGCCGACTTTGGCTTACTAGCACTGGTATTTAAAAGACTTTCAGATGTGTGTGGTCCCTGTAAAAATAAATCTCCAAAGGAAACAAATGTTATGTGGTGAAAGTCTGCCAAGACCCCATTACATATTAGCTCATAGTATTATGTATGGGAGAATTAACTCTATAGTCTGATACAGGATAATTCTTTGACAAGCTGTCAGCTCTTCTGAAGATTCAGGTTTAAATCCTGTTGCTCTATAGGGTCAAGACTGAGCCATTGGCTTTATAGGCTTTCAGTTTTGAGTGCCTTGATGCATTGGCAGAGCCCTGAAATAGTAATTTGTCATTTCAGGGGGTTTTGTCATGTAAGTTGACATCAAGCAAAGCTTTGAAAGCAGTGATCAGGAATGACATTTTCAAAGTAGTCCAGAAGAACAGAGGTTAAAATAAGAAATGTAATTAAACGTGTATGTCTAAATAGACTGACTTGAAAATGTTGATCCAAGATTTCCTTTAAAAGCCATGATTGCTTGATTTAAATTTTTCTAGAGTTCTCATCTGTGGTGCAGCCAGACTGTGGCTACATATCACCCTAACTTGCATCCTGCTCGTAGAACATGCTGTGCTCTCAGATGCAATTTTCTATAGATGTCAGGATGATGTATAACAAAGCAACTGGGCATTGACATAGAGAGTACTTAAGACTACAACTCCTAATGATGCTAGAAACTGGATTTTCTAGGTAGATGTGAAGAAGTTACCATGAAGCAGTCACAAAATCCCTTTTACATACAGTCTGACCCTTTCCAAAGTATCACAGTTGCTCAGCAATGTCAACAAACATGTCTTTATACAGATTTAGTTACACAGGCAACAGTCTAAATGTTAGCTTCCTGGAGGGAAGTGATTCACCTGATTTAAAGCAGATAATTTAATCTGAAAAGCTAAAATTATCTTTCCTTTTTAGCTAGATTAAACTATTGATGGGAAGAAGAATTTTCTTTCCAATTTTCAATTGCTCATGCTGCCTAAAATGGTTTAGATTATGGCATCTCAGGGGGTGAGTCTCTTTTGATGTAAATAGGTTTTGACTAGCATTAACTCCTTAAGGCCAGTGAAAAAGCTCTTGTGCCTGACCAACAGAAATGAAGTCAGGAGCAGCCCCTTCCATTCATCGAGAAAGAGCTGTTTATTTCTGTGCCTTATTGCATAGCCCAGCCAATGTCTGTGGCGTGAGGTCAACAAGCTCTCATTTGAAGAGAAGCAAATATGCTGTGATTCCACAAAGAACATATGAAATATATCTGACTCTGTGGTTCTTCACCTCCAATGATGCTCTGCCTGCTGAGATCCTTCTTGTCTTATGATAGGATTAAAGGAAGACATGGTACTGAATGGTACTGAAGAAGGCACCTTCTAGGAATAATGTGAGTTTTTACCTGAGATGAACGTTACCATTTGCTATAGAAACCTTATCCTTCATTTGGGAACAAATACCAAGTCTCTTACGGGAGCAATTCTGCTTATAAAAAGAAGTGCCTCTGCTCCGAGAATCTTCTGGCAGTGTCCTGAGCAGACGTCCGTATAGACATGCTTCAACTTCTCACCAGTGGGTATGGTCTCAGGTGTGGAAAGAAGTTGAGAGCCATCTGTTAATACTGCTTGAGACCCTTTGCTGTCCTCAGAACTCTCCATACAAGTCAAACTTGGGAGATAAATCAGATGTTGTACAATTCCACTGACTGTATGGGTTTACATCATCCTGCCAAGTTACCCTGGGGTTGTATCAAGAACTGTAGACATCTCAGTCTGCCTCTTCTCTATCAAAGCTCTTTGCATCAATGAAGACTGAATTTGGTTTCCTTTCCTCTATTCTCCTTGTCACTGTGCTTAGCAAATACCTAATGATTTATACCTTTTGCACATTTTAAAAGTATGAATAAATTTTTATTTACATTGATATTGTGGTATAGGGAAGAATTAATCCCGGACAGACTAAGCACATGGTGATGAATGGCCAGGTGTTATCTAACTTGAAATGGGATCTAATGGGAAGTAGAAGACCTAAAGTCCCACCTACATCTTGTAGCTGTATCCAGAGACATACAGAAATATGCCCTGGAGAGCACAGCCTCTGCTCTCTTCTGTGGTCCTCTAGAGTGCTAATTCCTCTCTAGAAGGAGAGTATCTCAGTGGTCTCCTCTGTAGTGATCCCACAAAGCCCATAAAGGAGCAGACAACAGCTTTGGTGGGAGATGTACCAAATGCCTTTGAATTAAAGAATGGTTTCAGGGAATGAGAAACTTTACAAGTCATTTGTGAAAGTTGCTGGCAAGCAAAAATGAACTCTCAGCGGCTTTATGTCAGTGTTGCCTGGACTATCACGTACAGGGCAGACAAAGCTGGAATAAATACTAACTTTTCCAGTGTAAATGTGATACTGCTATGATGTGCCAAAATGACAAAATCTGATGTTTTCATTCAAAACAGACACAGTTGTTAGGAAAGATTTCCTTCTGCAGATGGGAAGATCCTCCTATTTCTAAATCCCCTTCTTTTCTAAAATAAAGATGGGACCAGCACCAATGGGGTTAGGAGAGGGGTTAGTGGTGCTGCTCTTTTAACTGCAGGGTAGAAATCTCCATCCAGAAAGCAGGTGAAAGATTTTGCTGTCAATGTGAAAGAGCCCAGTACAGTTTTGTAACAGTTGAGTCCTCCTGCAGTGGAATCAGAAAATAAACTTCTCTTAGTTTGGGATATGAGCCAGGTTGAATCTGTTGGGTTAAGCTTGTGTCGAATGACTCCATCCCGAACCCCTTGGGGATTTGAATGAACTGGGATTCAGAGCTCTGGCTTTGGCTTGTGTCCAGTGTTAACGGAGAAAAATTATTCAGGTGCACCACATACAGAACCACCAAGTGAATTCTCCCTTTCTGCTTGCCAGTGTAAACTATGACTGCCATGTAAAAACCAGTACAGGAGCAGGACTGTGCCCAGTTCCACCGGTCAATTTTTCTCTTCGTTGCTTTCCTACTGCATAGGAGTCTTGTGCCAGCATTGTAGCACACCGTGGAACTGTAGCCATGACTTCCCTGTACTGGTGATCCTGTAATTTTGGTGGATCAGTCTGATTATGGTGCACAGATATTAAGGCTTAATAATTTTTCAGCACTGCTCAAGGGATCTGAGTGTCAAATGAAATAATGAGTGGGAA
>JAOXNG010000052.1:13648589-13667797 GCA_028566535.1 Scolopax minor | reverse complement strand
CATAAATGGGTACTCATGGAATAGTTTGGATTGGAAGGGACGTTTAGAAGTCATCTAGTCCAGCCTCCCTACAGTGAGCAAGGTCATCTTCAACTAGACCAGGTTGCTGAGAGCCGCATCCAACCTGACCTTGATTGTTTGCAGGCATGAGACATCTACCACCTCTCTGGGCAACCTGTTCCAGTGTTTCACCACCCTCATTGTGAAAAATTTCTTCCTTACAGCTAGTGTAAACCTACCCTTGTATCATGGTATGTGGCAATGGACACCTAGACCTCTGGCTAGTAATATCCATATACAGAAACCTCTGCAGCAGCTGCAAAAGCAAACTTCACCTCTGCTGCACTGATTTCCAAACTGTCACCTGTGGAGGCACTTGTTTCTTCCTGTGCTATTCCATGGATCCTGTGCTCTCCATTTATTTGCAGCATTTATCCTATGTTGTACATGTTCCTAGGGATGTGGAAAGGGTGAGAACCAAGGGAAGGAAGCGAATCCTTACTTTACATTGATTACAAAGTGCACTGTGCTGTACAGAAGTAAATGTAATTAACTGTCATCAGGAGGAGATTCCCTGTGCCAAAGTTTTTAAGTGAAAATCCGAAACTGCGCATCAAACTTATTTGTCAGTAGTCCCCCTGTATAGTAATTTGTTGTTTTTTCTTCTAGGTGGGCTTTCTCATTAGGATTCCTGGATTTTCTTCTAAACTGAAATATTTGATTTATTATCTTTTTTAATGTGTATTTACAAGAAAAATGTAGACCTAGATCTCCATAAATACACCATACTAGGACTGCTTAGGTCAGATCGCAGTCAGGAAAGCTGTTCCCAGAATTCAAATACAAATTTGGCTTCAGATTGCAAAACATCCCTAGAATAAAACTCCCTAGAGTTTAAAACATATGCTAATATATTCATACTAATTTAAATGGGAAGACCTATTTCTGTCTTTAGGCTGAGAGTCTTAAACCAATAATGTGGCTAGGGGATTATTGTTAGTTGAAGAAAAAGTATCAGCTACAGTTACACAGGCAACTGAGAACTGTGAAATTTGGAGAAAAAACTCAGTAAAAGTATCATTCATGAAAAAAAGAATGGAGGGAGGAAAAAGCCCTCTTAGCAGTATTTATGTATTCCATGTATAATACCATGTATTGTGTTTCCTTCTTAAGGCTTTCTCATATTCCTCCTGTCCTATTGCTTTCTTTTACCAACGTGGGCGAGATGTTCAGATATAGCCTAACCAAAACTACCAATTTTGGCTGACTGATTTCACCAGATGTCTGACAGCTGAGAATCTGGCTCAGGTTGCCTTTTTCTGAAGGTACCTGTGGGTAACTTGACTTCTGTGGACTTCAGAGAAGATCAGACCTGTACCTGCTGAAAAGGGCTGGAAACTCTAAGTCCTAATTCTTTTATTCTGCTGGTGCAAGCAAGACCTAACTCTGTTGAATTGGGTGAATTAACCCTTCTCTTGAAACTGCAAATGACACAAGAACCAAAAGTAGCTGTTTAGTAATAACCTAGATAACAGATAATTCAAAGCATGACAGAGGCCATTAAAGGGTGAATTCTAATTGCACAGTCCCAAGAAAATGATAACCTTTTACCCAATGCATGAGGTCTTTGGTGTTCCCATTTGGGACTCTATTTGGAAGTAATGACATGACTGTTCATCGTACTTTCTCATAGCTATAGGTGGATTTCTGCACATGTACACAGCTGCTTGCTGTCTAAAGACGTATTCCTGGAAATATTTGTGCACAGCTTTTTATACTTGGGTCTGGGGAGCAATATATTTCTTGGAGATGTTTCTTTTGCTTTTGACAAAGTATGTTATCCACTTTTTCCCCTTTCCTTCTGTTATGCTGTTCACATCATCTGCAACCACGCTGTGTCTTTCAGTTACATTTCTCTGACTGGCACACTTGTACACCTTGACTTCTCATTATAGGCTTGGCATAGATGGATGTAGCAGAGAAACCAAGAAGCCACTCCTCTTTCTATGATAGCACTATTCTCTGTAAGATTTCTCTCTTTATGATCTTCTGGCCACAGTACACACACTAAAAGCCAGGAAAGTTCACAATCCTTCAGCCCATGCTTGCCTGACCCTGCTTCTACCTCATTGGGTAAAACTGAGCATGTGTTTCTGGCTGGCAAATGGTAAAATGGACATGCCATGTGCCTCGCTGAGGAACTTGAATGATAATTTTGCTATTATCTGAAGGCCGTAAGCTGAGTTTGGGAATACATTAGTTGAAGTAATTTTTAAATGAAGTTAAAGCTTCAGATCAGGAAAGAATGAAAGCAAAGCTGCTCTTCCCTGGAGCTGTACTGCTATAACTGCAGAAATGGTGCTGAGAAGAGCTGCTATTCTGAAGTGTCACTCCAGGCAAATTTCTGCCAAGTTTTAGAATTGAATAAAATATTTTCTAGGGTTTGGGTTAAATGAAACAAAGTGAGAAAGGGAGATTATGTTTTCCACTTCAGACTGTGAGCTTAATTTGAAAGGCCAGTGTATCTATGTACGCACAACACCTTAATACCACATTTGTGGAAACAAAGCCAAGGAGGAGAGTATTGCCTTCATGCCACTATTGCCTTTAGTGCATGCTGTTCTAAATACACTTGGCAGTTATGGTGTGTAGTGAAGAATTCCAAACAATTCAGCTGGAACCAGAAGTACTAGTACTCTACCAAACAGACCAATAATCTCTTCTACTTACTTTAGAACATGTAATTTGTGAACAGAAAATATGCTCCAACACCACACATGCTTACAGAGTTCAGCACAAATATATGCTTTCTTTCATTGTGGCTTCTTCTATCCCAAAGTATGATGTAGCCACAGATGAAAGTCAAGCCTTGCAACACTTCAGTGGCAGATACTGCTATTTCTGTTTTCAGGTAAAGATGCAGAGGTGCAGGTGAGGTCAGGGGCTTCTGCAGGGAGGCCCAGGGCAGGTGTGAGAAGAGTATTCACTTATTCCTAGTATTGCATTTAAACATAGAGATCCCTTTTCTCAAAGGATAATGCTACAGTTCTGTTGAGTGTGCTTACAAAGTCTCTGCTGCCCAGGGATTATGGGCTTGGGAGGGCTCAGGTTCTTAGCAGGGCTAATTCCCTGAGAGCATTTCAAACTCCCCTTGCTGCACTTCATACACTTGTGAAACTGGGTCTGCTCTCTGCTGGGTGTTGCTTGGCTGCAGCAGATGAATAAACCACAATTTATCACTTATTAATCAGAAAGACTTAAAATATTCAGTGCTTCTGGAAAACAATCGATATCTCCAGTGGGAATTATTTATAGTGTATGGTACTCTGTGGGCTATCTTTATGCTTCTGTTGAGTCAGTTTCAAGAAGTATAAGGCATTAAGGAGCTTCAGCTATTGGTACTATGTGGTCAGTTTATTAAGGGGTTTTGCTGACAGTATAGGTGCTGTCTGCAATTGATCTGTATTGTTTGTTCAAGCCAACAGAACCTCTTGGTGATCTTATTGCATTAGCTTGGGATATACTAGTTGATAAAATGTCCAGCTGACAGTGTTCATCATGACCCTTGTTAGCTCTCTTCTTCCTTCTCTGTTTCTGTCCAGCCTTCAGAAGTGAAAACAGAATATCTGCTTTCTGTTGATAATGGTAATTTCATGCAGCTGAGGAGGTGGAAAAAAGCTGCAGTTGGTGTAAGCACCATCAGTACACATCACTTTTTGGCAAACTGCGATTGGGGTTAAAAAGTTGGGGTTAAATAAAAGTTAGCATCCTGCATCTGCTCCTATGTCTGCTCATGACATCAATCCCTTAGCAGTAATAAGGACAAAAATACTACACAGACCATTGTTTTAAGCCTATAAAGCCTTCTGTTTATTGTGTAACTGACAGTGGTCTTACCATATGTTCTATGAAGGGATTGCCTCTGAGCTTCCATCAAAAATGCAGTTTAGTCAGCAGAAGGATAGCTATATGAACACTATATTAGATATATTACGTGCCTGGACCATAAAATTCTGTGGAAATCAGTGGACTATTTGGAAATCCATATTTATGCCTTTGACAGTTGGATGTGAAATCCTGTCCTAGAAATGCTTTAATGAAAGTCAGACTCAGATGTTCAAAGATGTCAAGGCTCTGGAGTTTGCAGTAGGGAAGAGATAAAGGAAATGCAGCCATTCTGTTTATATGAAGAAGGATTTTTTTTTATTATTCAAAATAACTAAATCTATAGATACAACCTATCATGCTATGTGAAGAAATTCATTCTGTAAGTTCAGACCAATAAAACACTGAAAGAGACTCCCTAAGATCCTACAGATACCCATGTTATACCTTGAGTTCCTATTAAAATTTTATCTAATGGCGAGACAAAAGCTTCTTCCTCTAGCAATGACTGACTCTTTTTCAGTGCGTCCTCAAGTGCTCAGCAGCCTGAGTCATTTCAGACTAGACAGCTACACTCCCTTAGGGATGCTGTTTTATTGCCTCATTCTAGTAATAACTCTTCTAGCATCCATTGGATTTGCAGGCGCAAAAAAAAGAATCCTACAAATCCTTTAATGTTCTCTTAAAACTTTAGATAGGATCCTATAAATTACAGACAAGCTTGAAAGTAATTTTGGATGGGATAGGGAAGGGCTTTCTTGTGAATTACTAACAAGACTGTAACCCTTCTCTACTATGTCTAAATTTGGATTTAATATATTTTTGGTTGGTAGCAGCCATATAAAAACAAGCAGTGGTATTTGATGTAGTGTTTTATCTCAGCTGCCACTAAGTCTGTCCTCTAATAAACTGCTGATGCTACAATGAATTATATTTGTTATGCCTGCTAGATTTATCAAAGCTGTTTTGGGTAGAGACTATTCAGTACCAGATTTTCATTACTTTTCAGGCATGACACAAAAGGTACTTTGTGGATAAATGTTGATATCCTCTTGGCATGGGATGACAGATGGAAGTAGTAGCTAGATCTGTAAAGATGGAGAGGAAGCTGGCAAATTTACAAAGTAATGTAGGTGATTAAATGAATTTCTTGTTTAGGAGCTTTTAGACAGCTTAGTTCCATCTTACCTAAATATCTTTATAACTCTCAACCCTTTTTAACCCCTGTTCATGTGACTGAGTGGTAGTATGTATTTGCTGATGCAAGCCATTACTTTGGGGAAATGCTAGTCATATTTTAAATAAGCAAAATACAAAATGAAAATCAGTCAAAACATTTTAATGACAAGCTTTCATGGAAGTGCTAATGAAAGCAGTTATAAATGATTTACATGATTAATGGGAGGACATGTATAGTGTTTTGAGCAGTCTTTTGGGAATAACCGTATAATTAGACCGGTGTTCACTTCTCTCAAAAGGGGAAAGTTATGTCTGCTCATCTGACAACTTCTTCAAGAAGGTGGAATACACAAAGAATGTCAATCCCAACTGGTCTGTCAACGTGAAGACATCTGCCAACCAGAAAGCACCTCAGTCTCTGGCCAGCAGCAACAGCGCCCAGGCAAAGGAGAACAAAGATTTTGTTCGTCCCAAGCTGGTAACCATCATCCGCAGTGGGGTGAAGCCCCGGAAGGCGGTCCGTGTGCTCCTCAACAAGAAGACTGCCCATTCTTTTGAGCAAGTTCTCACCGATATCACTGAAGCTATAAAACTGGAAACAGGAGTGGTCAAAAAGCTGTATACCTTGGATGGGAAACAGGTAAGAGATTTTACAGGTGTTATGTCTTTTTCTTTCTCTTATCTTCAGGCGTTGCTGACTCAGAACAATTCTTGAAGCCTAAAATTAACCTGAGATGATCACTACCATCTGTTCTCTCAGAAGTCTGACTTCTCATGCCAGTGGTTAAGTTACTAAATTTTCACTGATATTAATATCAAGTAAAGAATGTAGCCAACCCTCTGAGTGAAACAGATGCTCCATCCTGCATGCCAGTGTGCAGTGCGTGTCTTCCGGACTAGCTAAATAAATAACATGGGGAGTTCGGCTCACAGCCACCAGTTGATTTGGCTTTGAAGCAATTGCAAGAACTCTCAGGCTTTGGCTTCACTAAGTAAAAATGTGTTGCTTGACTTTCCTTGCTTGCTAAAATAAAGAATTGATCCAAGCATGCTCTTCTGTCTAGCTCAGTAATTAGCAGGAAAAGAATGGAACTGTGTTGCATTTTCTTGACGAAATGAATGAAGAGATAACAGGCAGAAAGGGATTCAGGTCAAATATAATTAGTTAGTCATCATAATGTGCTTCATGTCTACATTTTCCTGGAACTGAAGGAAACATCTGTCTCTTGTTAGCAGCTACATAGCAATAAGCCATTTCATACTCCTGTATCTATGAAAACCTTTAAAGGAATGAGGAGGATAACTTTGGGGACTGGGAAGAGCTAGATTTTTCAAGGAAAAATCCAAGCTTGATTTAACAGTTCTCTGTCGTCCGTAATTAAGGAATGATCTTATTTTTGTCACTATTTGTCTTCTCCAGATTTGGAGTAAGGCAGCACAGCTCTTATGTGGGTGTTGGACGCTAGCTATTCTAGGGATTGATGCTATTGCTTTAAATTAACTCTCTTTCCTATTTCTGGAGAGAATTATTCAAACACTGGCTTGCAAAATACTGCGCCAACCCTAGGCAATGCGTCCAAATAATATGCAGACTTTACATATGAAAATGATCATCCTTCATCCTTCCAATCCCAAATATAGGCTCATAAAGTGTCCTGCACAGTCCAGGTGCAGGGAGCTGAAAGTAGCATCTCACTCTAACCTGTCTGATATTCTCACTTTGTACCAAGTAAAATTTGTACTGTAAAATGCACGTTAGTTTAGTGGCTGCTTCTCTCCTCAGATATACAAAAATCTCATCTGCCTGACAAAGCTTCAAAGCTTTGCTTTTCCATTGTCTCAGCCCAACACTCTTTCTTCATGGAACGTATAGTTTATATGTGACCGGGTGACTTTCCAGCTAGATTGTCCACAGATAGTTGCTGTAAATAAGCAGTGATACAGGGAGTGATGTACTGGAAAGCTTGGAAGTGGCTGGGGGAAGAGGAAGGAGAGTAAAATGATCCATCCTCACTGAGGAAATCCTACATGGGCACAAGACCATGAGTTTTGAATCACTGTAGCTTTACGAAGGCTGCCACTCATGCTGACACAGAGTTCTGTTGCTCTCATAGTTGTGAATGAGGATCTTAATCTGAACCTGTAAATTGCCTCCATTCTTTGAGAATAGCCAGCATTGTAGAGGTGAGGTGTTGCTTCGGACAGTGTGCAGAAATAGGGATGCCCCAGGAGCTTCCATCAAATTTAATCTTTAAGCTAGTAACTTCCATCTCCACCTTTTAGCTAGTTTCAGGAGGAAGTGGTATTTCCTTTCCACTTCTGACTGGAGAGCAAACCAAATCAGCCCCTAAACTGAATTAAGCTTGTGGCCTGGTCACTGAACCATCCTGTGAAATTGTGTTAATTCCGAAGTGGGGATCTGGGAAATGCTGCTTTCTCTGAAGTTAAAGGTTGCTAGAGTAGGGCTGCTGTGGGGTAGACTGCAATGTTATTGAAGTAGCTGCCTTGCATGGGGCTACAGCTGAGCAAGGAGTACAAAGATCTATGTAATCTAGCAATTCCTCCTGCAAACTGTACCTGACAACTTCACCATCACTATTTGCTGCAGAAATACGGTTTCAGTGAAGTCTGAGTAAAGATACCACATTTAACTTCTTTTGATGGCTTTATAATTCACCATTTTATGAAATGTGATATTTCATTTTGTGTTAGAGATGACACCACCAGGAGTTTCAGTTTGTAAATGTACATGCAGTATTGCAGTTATTGAAAAGAGTGAGATTTTGTGATTTGACAATAATGGAATATTTTATATTTGCTTGCGGCATCAATGACTGTTGAAACTTCCTGAATAGCAAGCCTGGTTCACTTTGGTTTTATTGCAAGGTTCGATTTTTTTATTGTTTTTTTTTTAAATCTAGGTGTATTTGGCATTTTTCACCTATATGTGTTCTTGGTATTGAAGCTAGAACTAGAAGCCTCTGCTGTGGGTGCAGTGTTTGCCGTTAGAGTTTCCATGACATACTGCTTCATAAAATCTGACCTTCTGATATTATATTAGAGGTTTTTACATGTCTGATTCTGGCATTAGAAAGGGATTCTTGAATGCCTAATTCTGACAAATGTACTTTATTTGCAGGAGAAAATATTAATGCAAAACCACAAGCTGCTCAAAGCTGAAAAACTGACAAGAATCCTGGCAGTCTGTCTCTTTGAGTGTCATCAGAGGCAGGTTACTCCCTCTGTTGTGAAATGATAAAATTTACAAAAGGAACATACAAAGGAAAATCATCCTTCCTCAGTCCATGAGCTGTAACTTAATGAGGGGAGATGATTATTTTAGTTATAGACTTTTCCATGGTGCTTGTCAGTAGAGTAATCAAGATGCGTTAGGACAGACAGTTGTGGCAACAATAGTGGTGTGTAAATAATTACATTTCTGTGCACTGCAGACCTGCTGCATTTGGGGTGAAAAAGCAGTTAATTGAGAGCTGGATGGGGGGGTGTTTGTATAAATGTAACACTCCAAACTATGGTGAGGTTAGGGGCTCTTTTTAATGAAAATTTTGTTTCTTTTTATATCTTGGGTTGTCTGTATCCTTTTGAAACTACTAACTTAGTATCTTGTGTTTTAATAGTTCATTTAACTTGGTCTTGCAAATACTTCTCATGCCTTGTACCTTGTCTGCTTGTACTTGAGCTCCTTTCCTCTTTGGAGCATCTCTTTCTTGATAGACACCTGAGAACTCAAAAAGGGTTTCAAATTGTTGACCAAAAATGAGTCATGATAGAGAACCACAATAGAGATTTAACTTTTGAACTCTCATGGCCATATAGGAAATTGTATAGGTCAAAGAATTCAGTGCATTAAATAAACATTGTAGTGGATCAAATTCAGCACTTGGTATCATGGCTGCAAGTGCTGTTGTGTCGAGATGTATAATATATAATACATACATAGTGCCTATCAAATTTTACCCAATCTGTGGATCGCGTTAGAAAAAAGTTTTATTTTAGTAGCTTCTTTCTTGTAGTTATAGCCAGTGTGCCAAATGAGTCTGGATTTCTAGGAGCACTGGCTACTTTGTAAACACATGATGACAGTTTCTGCCCTATGTCTTAATCAACTGAATTAGAAAATAGAATTTGAGACTGTATATGAAGTTGCATTCAGATATTTTGAACACAGTTGTCTGAACTAGACTTTGCAAATGTTGTATAGATTTACTGTCTTGTTTGTGCTTGAGCTTCTTTCTTATCACGGTGTACTCTAAGTAGGTATTTTTCTGGGAAAAAGGAGGCTATTTCATCACTGAGAGCCCAGAACCCATCTTCTGCTTTCTGTACCTTGTTTTGTAAGTGGTGTCTGTCTGCGTTCATTCCTGCTTTTAAAAAATGACCTGTAAAAGCTAATGTCTTCTGTACACACTGAACTTCTGTGCTGTCTTGTATTCTGAAGTTGTATTTTGTGAGTTGTTCAGCGTGTATACAAAGAGATGTAGTAACAAAAATCAGTTCCTTTTTTCTCTGATTGGCTGAGTGAGTGTTACTCTGGAGTGACCAGAAATTCATCAGTTGAGTTGTACTTTAGCATTAAGATGTTTTCTGGTATGGAAAATTCGTTCTGCTTTTTCTCTAGCTAATGTGTTGCCATCTTAATTAACTAAATCCCCCATTTTGTGACCCATCAATTAGCATCACCAAATAAGCAGAGTAAGGTGCTACTCAGATGGAGAGCTTGTATATTTCAGTTCCACAGAAATATAGATATTCTGCTCAAGCAGGGAAATGAATGTTTTTTTAGCCATAATAACACGCAATTATCTTTTCTGGACTTTGAAATCTTCAAGACAGGGAGAAGTCACACGTGCTATTCATTGACTTTTACCTAGCCCAGACAAAGTGCTTCTGTTCCATCTGGGTGTTAGCTGTCTCATCAGATGAAATTACATACATTTTCATATGTCAGGGCATTTGTGACCCCGCTCCCAAAAGAATTTCTAGTCTTAATAAAATGGACCCCTCTAGCAGTCTTTGCTTTGAAAAGGATTTCATGTGGCAGACGATGAGTGAAGTTCATCTCTCTGTTTGCAAAGCTGATGCAAATGCCTAGGAGGCCAGCCCACCTCTCCTGTCCAGAGAAGAAGTTGCCATTTCTTTTCACGTGACTTGAGGAAGGGCAGCAACCACAGAGGGAGAAGCAGGATGACTAAGATCACAACAGGTTAAAGGTCAGGATGTTGGAATGAAAGATAACAAAGTAGTTGATAAAGCAACTCCTGGTACTGCAGTGCTAGTAAAAAGCTACCTCAGATGCAACCATACGAATTGTGTAGGAGAAACTAACCAAACTTTGGAGCTGCTGCACTGATTTTAAGATGGTATTAGTAAGCAAGCTTGTAAAAATTCCATTGCTCAAGCATCAATGCTAGCAGTAGACCAAGCTCTGACAGGATAGTGTTAGCTCTGTTGATTATATGAATGAAATTGTATCAATGTGACATAGAACAAGGTTTATACCAAAATGCACCAATGCCTCCAACAGCTGTAATCTGTAATTGATGCTCAAGAAGAAGGTGAATACCGCCATGACGTATCTAGTATCATCTGCATTGCTGAAAGATCAGAGGGAAAATATTCCCTCTATAGCCCTGGAGATAGTTAACTTACACCCTGAGGCATGAGATTCAAGGTTACAAAGCAAGCAAATTGGTTTGTGTTATTACTCATGTTGAGGGGTAGAATGTCAGAAACTCTTTGTTCTTCTGAGACTTCGTAATTGACTGCCCTTTTGAATACTAAAAAACTGCATTGAAATCACACCAGAACAAAGCAATTTCATGTACTCATGTAAAGCTGGGATCTAGCCCCAAAGCAAATGGGAGGGAAGAGCAGGAGAGGGGTGCAAGTTTCGTATCCTGCCTCCTGCAAAAGGCTCTGCAGCAGCTAATAGGTGTTAATAGGGTAGAGATGAGTCCCTCCCTGCTGAGTAAAGCTGTAGGAATAAAACTGGGTCTGTTTGGCATCTTTTTCTCGGTCCTTTCTTCTCAGTGCTTCTTGTTAACTGCTGGGATTTGGCATGCCTTGCATAAATCTCCCACTTTGATACCAAGAGGTCAGATCTGGATTGCAATGAATTGTGCAGGCAGGGTCTTTGTCCATAGCCACCTCCCCTGATGGACCACATAGGGCCAGAATTTACTCCCAGCTTCACTCCTCGTTGCTTTTGCACACTAGTCTGATTTAGGGTGTTTCCATGAGATTATTTCTCTCTAGCAACCATGTGTCATGCAAGGAAGTGTAGTAATAATGTATGGGCTGAAGAACTTTTGAACCCAAGTCACACCGCCAGACAACATGGCCTAGTTCTCTATCTTTAGGGAGCTCTTAGTCTAAGCTGGAAATTCAGCGTTGCCCGATTCATGCAATGACTAGACACTAACACAGACAAAACCAATTTAGTCTGCAGGTATCCCTTAAGGATTTTATCGTTCGCTAGAATGAACAAGCCAAGCTTCCATGAACGTGTAGTTATGATAAAGTACTTAGGATAAAATATTCAGATGACTTTCTAAGATGTTATTCAGAACCCCTATGGTTTTACTAGTCTCTGTTTACTTAGGTCTGGGAGCCACAGAATCTGGCTGAAAAGGGATTAAAGCAGAAGCAGTCTGATTCAGCAGCTGAAGTCTTGATCATATTTGTTCTCCTGTGAGCATTGAGAATGTTCTGGCTGCTATCAATGTGGTCTCCAGTCAGCTCCCCAAGGCATGTGCAGAGCAAGGGGAGACAGAGGAGGAGACCATCATGTTGCAAACTTTGGCAGATGTTTTGCCATTGCTTTGCCCCTGGGTCAAATTCTGGAGGATGTGTCCTGCTTCTGCCTGCCATCCAGCAGGGCTTGGGTGCTGTGTATTCATTGGCATTTTGTTCTGCAAATGCTGGATAGACCTCTTAAGGCAGTGAGGCTCCAAGTCCAGAACAGGCTTCAGAGTTGCACTGCTGCTTGCTGAAAATTGTTGATCTTCTAGAAACACAAGCCTTGCTAGTAGACATGTACTGACCAAGATCCACACGAACACCTGCTACTTGTGTCACAGATGGCAGGCTGTCAAAATTATTGAAAGATGCAGTCAGATCTGACCTGGTGACCTAGAAGTACATGGCCCCTATTACTGAATCCCGGTGCTATTCACACCCCGAAAGAGATGTATGCTAAAAATTCAGTCCTTCCCAGCATCCTTATTTTGGCAGTTCTTTCTGTCGTACAGCGTGACGTGTTCCTTTTTCTCCTAGAATCCCAGGAGAGAAGAGGATTATTCACTGTAGTGCCAGAAGGTTTATCTAGGAATAAATGGGCTGAAAATGAGCAAGGGAAATTAGGCTGAATATCAGGAGCAGTGACAGCCCAAGGAAGCCTTTAGTTTTTTCCTTTACTAGTTTGTATCATCACATGAAACTAAGTTTCTCATCTTTTGGTGCTCGAGCGAAATCCCACCAGTGGGAATGGGAGTCCCTCCTGCTCTGGGAGGGAGCAGGTTACCTTGAGTGTATCCAGAGCAAGTGTCTACATCAGTGCATGGACTCCAGTAAACATCTTATTTCTTTTGATCACGTAAAATAATCAAATACTTACAGTTTCCCTGCTTATAATGGAGAAATGTCTTGTTTATTCTGGTGCACCAGCGTCCTCAGGCTGTGAGTGACATCATGTATAGTATGCTTGCTCACATCTCCCTACCTGCAGTAGCTCACAGAGTGTGCAAATATTCCCCTGAGCTCACCTGGTGTGAGACACCTTGAGAACCTGATGGTGGCTGGTGCCATATTCCACATCCTGTTGCAAGTTCCACCTCTTCTTGTCTGCTTGAAACCAGTTCTTCCCTTCTCAGCTCTTACTGGCCTTTGATCAAAAAAATCTGTTTTCACTCAGTAGCAGATAATTTATGACACAGCTCATACTTACACTTTCCTTAGGAAGAGCCTGCACTAGAAGTGGGTAAATGCATACAGCATAATGACAGAGACTGATGAGAAATAGTGCAATAGAGCCATCATCCAGCACAACAGTATTTCCTTCTTTCTTGTCCCTGAAACTGCCCATGGGACTGAACCAGTGATTACTCTTTTTTGTATGTAGTATGTGCATCTCGATAGAGCTTAAGTGTTAAGGAAATAAATCCTTGTTGCAAAGAGCCCAGACTGAGCATGAGAGGTTGTCCAAAGCCTCTTCATCTTGTCTTTTGAATGTGACGCCTGTATCATTCAAATGTGTCTATATGGGACAGTAAGGGAAGGAGTGATGGCTTTGCTCATATGTAGAGGATAACAGCTTCCATCCACCCTCTGCTCTGCCAGGGATGACAAAAGATACTGGCACAGAAATTTGTGTAATAAAAGTATGTCTAAAGGAGTTGAGGAGAAAAAAAAGTTGGATCAAATTCATCCAGCTTTTCAGAATTGGCTAAGGGAGGCCTGCATATGTGGGGAAGTGCAAAGACAGGCTATGAAAGCTGAGGGCTATTCCAGCTTGTGTTCAGGGCTTCTCAGGCTGTGGCAAATTGATTAGCATACAGAGCTGGAATTGCAGGCCTGCTCTTGGAAATTTGCTTAGCTCTGAATTAAAACTGAATAGGGAAAAATAAGTAAGGCTAATAACCAGAGCGTTCACTGCTCCAAGCTATAAGACACACCCTCTCCCCTGCAAGCATATAGCTAGTCCTTTCTGAATTAATAGACAGAATTCTAGTTCCCTGTTTAACAGCAAGCACTGTGTGTACAAGTATATGCATCTGTATAAATACATTTTACTAAGTGTTACAGAACACAACTCTGCAGCTCAACTTGCTGTCTAAGCAATCTGAACTCTCCTTTTAGTTAAAGGATCCCAGGGACTATTGGGCTGTGACAGTGACATCCTCAAGTATTAATTTTCTTCCCTTATTGTAATAACTCAAAGGTATTTTATTG
This sequence comes from Scolopax minor, assembly GCA_028566535.1. Taxonomy (NCBI): domain Eukaryota; kingdom Metazoa; phylum Chordata; class Aves; order Charadriiformes; family Scolopacidae; genus Scolopax; species Scolopax minor. The sequence continues at coordinate 13,653,763 of JAOXNG010000052.1, read as the reverse complement.
GCGTCTTTAACTGCATTTTGAAGACGTTTGCTTACTTTTAAATTGTTCTTTCAGGTAAATGCAAATCTTAGTATCATTAGCGTTTTTAAATTGTCCATATATTCTAAAATAAATGGAAAATGTATATGTGTTGGCTTATGATTCTTTCCTCTTATTTTTTTAATCTTAAAAAATATCTTCAGATCAAGGATTTTTCAACTAGAGTGGGTGTAAGATATAGCCTGGTTTTTAAACTAATTCTTTCTTCTTTTTTTCACCCAAATGGGGGCCTTATTTATGAACAAAATGGACAAAACCCAGACATGGTGAAGATGAGATAATATGCACCATTCATTAGAAGGATTTTTCCAGGGGATTTTGCTTCACTCGGAATTGGCATGAGGGGTCAGTCCTTCCAGTCCTCTAGGTCTGGGCTCTGTTATCCACAGGACAATGAACACAATGAGCTTTATTGGCTCCACAGGAATAATTATGCAGCCACTGAGCCTGCAGGGCAGCAGGGGAGAGCAGGACTCTGGGCTCCTTCCTTGCGCTCCCCTGCCCTCACCATCTGCTCTGTGCTGCTTATCTGCTATTCGGTCCCCTGCGGCTGCCAGGGCCCACAGCTCTGGTTCTGCTGCTGCCTTGCTGTGGACATCGCTCCCCGGTTGTGATGGACCAGTTCAAGCCACCACACGAAACACTTAACTATGCTAAGTGTGCTACTGGGAGGGCAGCTTATGGCTACAGATGTCTGTCTTTTATTTGGGTTTTCTGAACAGGAAAGAATAATCAGCTTAGGAAAGCATCTTGTGGTGCATGCATGTTTCTGTGAAAGAAGCATTTCTTCAAGATATTGCTCCACTCCTATGCTCTTGACATAATCTTTTGTGCCCTTCCTCATCCCATCATGCTCATATTGTTGCTGAAAGAGGAACGGAAGGGGCCAGGAATGGTGACTAATGGGTGTACCTGTTTGCCTCTGTATTCTGATGGTGAAAGTGCACTAGGAGACTCTTCCTAGACTAGCACACTCGTGATTGATCTCTAACAGAACAAATAAAATAATGGATAGGGGAGAGCCAGTGGACATTTGGAATTTTAAAAAATCATGAGGAAAGACTCCTTCAAGAATTTATTAAGGAACCTGAAGTAGTGATAGGAAGGGAAAACACTATCACAGATGGGAAGTGGGTTTATAAGAAGAAACCAGGATAGAAATCACTTTTTATCAGAGTAAAAATTGATATCAAGATACAAGTGGTGTTTGCTGTTGTCTTGAATGATCTGGATGTGGAAGTACTTGGTGAAGATGACGAAAGAATTATTGTAGTAAAGAAAATTGAGAGACAAGTGAGAGACCTACTGAGATGAACAGGCAGTGTAATGGATGATCATAAGTGCAAAGCAGCACACACTAGTAGAAATTACTCTTATGCTTGTCTTTTAAAGTGCTGCAGTGAGGATTGGTCTTGATGAGGCAGGCTAGAAAGCATATCTTAGCACAAAATCAAAACAACATGCTAAAGCATATGGTATGCCTTCAAAATTTAGACAGAAAGGAACAGCTTTTTAAAATATTGTTGCATTCCATTTACCCTTCCATTTCACCTCTTCACATTCACAAATGTGTCTCAGAAGATGGAAGTAAATAAGAAGGACTATGCTGCACTGCAGCCCTCCCATCTTCTCTTGGAGCAGGCGGTAGAAGAGGTAGGGAAGCTCATGCAGGTGCTTGATGCCACATTAACAAAAGGGCTACGCTATAACTGGGACTTTGGTGAAACTCACGTGGGTTACGAGTAGTCAGAGCAATGTATACTTTGGTGTGTTTAGTGCTATATAACCCAGGCTTACATGGCTCTCTGTAGCTTGGTATGGTTTTGTATCTGCAAGTATGAAACCAGGAGTTTACCTGTGGCTGGGATTCATTTCCTTGGAGGTCCAAGGTGTCTAGTTATACAAAGATTTTGAGAGAAGCTATAGGTGTAGATCTACAGATGGGGAATACCTTAACTTTCTGTAGAGAGGGGACACATCATCCCACCGCATAGTGGAACATTTGAAATGGTTTTGTCAAAAGTGCATGGAATGATCCTACTCTTTGGATTTGGAGCACAAAATATTGTGCTTGTAAAAGTCTTGCTCTTAATGTGTATAGACCTGTCAAGTGTGTTGTATAGCCATTACTTCAGGATTTGTATCTTTTATCGACCGCTTCTTTGATGTGTCTAACTTTTGCACTGTCTTTATATCTACAAAATAGTATCATTGGAGTGGAGAAAAAAAGTACACCTTTCACTATACTACCTTCTTCCATACTACCCAGTATTCACAAGAGTCTGTGAAGTAATTTAGTAATTAAAACAAGTGAAAATGCAGTGAAGCCATTTCAACTTTGTCAAGAATTTTAAACCTAGCAGATAAATTATTTGGGGACAAATCCTGAGAAGCATTTGCAGGGAAGCAAAAATCTGTTTGAAACCTTAAACCTGAGCAGCCTTCCATCTTGGGGCTCAGCTCTCCAGAAAGGCAGTAAGAGGACTAAACTTCCCTTTCTCAAATGTGCACATATCAGGAACCTTATCAACTGCTGGCAGGCTGCAGGATTACATGTAAATTAAGGGTATCAAAGAGTTGAGTTAGATAGCCAACATTAGAAGCTAAGAATGTTATTCTTGCCTACTTGAAAGCCCTTCATAATGGATTAGAAACAAGAACTTACATCTCTTAGTACCAGCTGAAAATTGAGGCATCTTTTTTAATACTTTGAGAGTAAATGGTACTGGGGATTTCCTTCATTTTAGACAACCTTAGTCACAGAGGGTTGCAAAATTATGTGTACATTCCACAATCAAAATGAAAGCCATAAGGCTGGCTGAATTTTCTGTGAGACTCTCGATAGAGTTGTCACCCAATGTTATTTTTAGCACAACAGAGATCTCCACAATCTTGTCATTTCTTGCAGTTTTAAAATGGAGAACAGCTTTTGAAATGTCTTCTTTTCCTTGATTTTTTATCCATATCATGAGCTGCTTCATAAAGGTTTTTGCACTGCTCTTGGCAGCAGGTTGTGATCTAATGCCAAACACTGCAGAACTGCTGCAGTTTGCACTGTTTCTGCAAGAGGATTTTTCTTTCAAAAAATAGATGCTGGAAAAAATGCCATCTGATCCTGACATTCATTGTTGCATTGTTTCCAGTTGCTCATGTGAAGTGTTCAAAATGGGCAGTGAACAAGTCAAAATTAAGTTGTGCCAAAAGTGGGTACACTGATCACTAATTCATATAATATTTAATATTGGTGAAAATAAATTTTTTTTTCTTCTAAGCATAGCTCACCAAAGACTTCGTCTCAGGACCAGAAGCAGGCAGTTGCTACAGAAAATAGCTTGTGTCATAGGTGAGAAGCAACGTGCTTCAGGTATTCAAGCAGCAAGAGCAGGTCTCGGGGCTTCTGGCATCAGTCTTATATTCAGCTGCACTGGGTGACCCAGGTTAAGGCAATTCATTTGTTGTGTTCAGACAAGTGTGCCTTAATGTATTTAAGCTCATACGTAGGCTGAAATGAGTCTGTCAATTTGTCTTTAATGTTCAAGTATGAAAAGTTTTCACACATCTTTCTTTTAGCTGTTTTTTAGTAAAACAGAAGATGACTTGTTTGTTACTGCAGAGAGATGGAGGGGCAATATAGGTCAGGGTTTCTCCATCCTTTTTTTTCCAAGCACTGCCTAGATTCTGTAGGAAGAATGTCAGTTACCCATTTCTAACAGTTTTCTAACAGCTAACATTGTTAAACCAATCAGTAAAACACAGAGGACAGTTTGCATGTTCATGTATCTCTCCATTTTTTCCCTTCCCATTTTGCTCATTCCCTGCTTGTGTGCATGAGGATTTGCCTGTTTGCTTTGCTTTCCTTGCCATATTGTTTCAATTATCAGACAATCTTTTTTTTACCTCCTCTTGACTTATATGTGGGTTTGACTTACAACTGGGACAATGTAGTCATTCTGGCAGCTGTATTGTAGACCACCTTCTGCTGTGTTTTGGACCACCAGCTAAGATTGATGAAGAATACTAAGTCTCAATAGCGTCATAACAGACTCAATCTCTCTTCTTTTCATAGTATCCAGATATCACATAGGGGATACCTGGGTTTAGTATTCCAAGGCTCTGGCTTCTAAAACAAATTAAGTGTCCAGGTTCTGCCCCTCAGCGGGTGAGATCCGTTGAGGGTGATCTCTTCTTGTCTCTGGTGCCGTATTTAGGCAGGAGACAAAGCGGAGATTGATTCACTCCCAACCTTTATCCCCTTCTCATGTGCTTCCTTTCCATAAGTCATGCTTTCACTTCTTTTTGCAGTCTGGCAGCTGCAAGGGCTGGTTGCTTGGTGACGATCTCAGCAGCACAAAGAGCTCTCAGCTGGGAGGCCAGGTCTGTCCGCCACAAACAGCTGGGATAATTTTATTTGTCTTTCTCTTGTTCCTGTTAATTGCAGGGGGCTGAATCAAAGTCAACATAATAGAAAAGGGAGCACCAGCAAAAACTACTTATGGCTTCTTTAACATCCACCTTTTTCTCCCTGAATCAGGGATGTGACAGCATGTGCCAGAAGTGGCCCTTTATTTCAGAAATGCAGGAATAAAATTAAAAGGCATAATTTCCTTTTCTGGCTCAGGCAGGCTCTTACCAGGTCCTACATAAAAGAAACATGTGAGACTGGGTTTTGGATTTATGAATCATTTTTCCTTAGTCCAATGTATGATTGCGTACCTGTTCATTCTTTGTAGTAATTATATGCTGAGCAGGTCATATTTATGAAATAGCTATTGATGTCTTTTCCTCCACCTCAGAAGGATACACTGCTCCTTAGACTTTGTTCAAGCTAGAAACAACAAAGAGCTTCCAGAGCTGAAAGTGTTGTGATTTAATGATCTGGGCACAGCCCTTGGTTTTATAGAGTCCTGGTTTCTCATGTCTTCTCCTATGAAGGCTATGTCATCCTAAATTTTTGGTGTTTCAGCTGATTTCTACTTAAGGTTAGACTTGCTGGACCTTGGAGGAGCAGGACTTCTCAAGCCAGTGCCAGCATCAGTGACATGTTGGGTCTCAGAGCCCATAGGACTTAAAATCTCTGTGTCCAGTCAGAGAGTTCTCTGAAGCAATATATCATTCAGAGCACTTTAGAAAGGAGA
>JAOXNG010000052.1:13616371-13627534 GCA_028566535.1 Scolopax minor | reverse complement strand
GGATGGGATATATTTCTTTTTTTTTTTTTTTTTTTTTTTTAAAAAGGCATTTCCATGTGAGAGGCTTTGCGACATGCAGCCTGACTGCATGTTCTGTACAAAGTATTTTTATCTCACAGCCTGCTTAACATTGCTAATTTCTACCCTAATATGGTTTAGCTTAGGACATAATGCTGAATTTTCCATAACTCTTTAGCTGTCAGCTGAATTGAAAAGACCTGTTAATTAGAAAAAAAATAATAGCTTTATTCGAAGATTAACGGAAATTAGGGTGAAAACAAAATTGTTCCGATAGGGAGGGTATATGCATTTGCTGTAAATTCAGGAAATCTCCCAAAACACAAAGAACATGTTCAGAATTATAATTAAGGAAGAAGTTTTAACTCGCTGAAAGAACAGCTTGATGGCAATTGTTACTTTCCTTTAGATTTAATGTAGCATCTGTTACTATTTAATTTTTAAAGGACACCATTTTTAATTCCCATTAATCTCCAGAATTAAGAATGTAATAAAGATCTTTGCAAACATTGAAATTCAACTAGACCAAATGCCTTTAGGAATCTTTACAGAATATTTTAGCTAATGAGAAATAGCTTTGATGCTATGAGTGGGGTAAAATGCAAAGCCAGTGTTAATTAGATACAGAACTGGTTCCATCTTCTCATCTTCAAGAATTAGGCTGACTGGGATCCATAGGCTGCAAATGACATTACAATGTTGGAGGACAGGATGGTGCGTTCATTTTCAGGTTTGGAGATGCAAATTAGGAAGGATGACTTGAAGGTTGAATACTTCATACTTGTGTCATTTTTCCATTAAAGTTGATAGCATGTAAAAATGTAAGCTTTTCAACATCTCCTTTGATGAGAAAGTATTTTGGATTTTGCAGATGTTGAACCTGTACAAAATATGAGCTCAGTGACACATTCAAAAATTAATTATTAGAAGAAGTATCTTTAGATATAATTAAAATAGCAGAGCTGTTTGAAAGATCTAGACCCTGAATAAAACCAGTGCAGACTGAGGTACAAGTATGTGCATAAACTGAATTGACAGAATAGTCTTGTCTGGTCAGAGAAGGTTTTTAATTACAACTGAGTCAGAGCGCATCTTCCCCAGGAAAAATTGTGATAATACATTGCCATAATCCTAATTAACATATGCTGTCTACCATAAAAGCCAAGGAAGACAAGGTTATCCATAGTGAAATGTGTTGGTGTGCTGCCGTGCTAGGGGAGACAGCCAGTTCGAAACATGCTGCCTTCAAAGTCTCTGCTGATGCCTGACTAAAACTGAAGTATCCTCAAGTTCTCCTGATGCACTAATAATAATGACAAGTCTGACACTGATTTTTCCCTAGCACGTATTTTGGAAGGAAGTTACTGATGTCAGCAGGACTCAAGACAATGTTGAATAACTATTTCTTAAGGAGACACTGCCTCAGTGAATAAAACACATCCACTTGTTACATGGAAACCATATCTTGGATAATACAATTTCCTTTGCCACTCTGAGTGATTATTGAGGACAGAATTATGTCCCTATTCACAAATTCACAATTATGTCCCACATTGCAAAGAGACTGTAGGAACAAAGCCTGCTGTTTCATATAACTATGTAATCCTCTTCATTTTGCCAGAACTCTATCCTGTCCAAAAGCACTGTGCTGGGATGCTGCCCTCTGCTTCCATGGCTACACAGGGCAGTAGTTAGGCAGAATGGGTGAGTTGCAAGACAGTGGACTTATCCCTGGAAAATGGAAATGCATGAATAAATCAGTTTTGTCCACCTGTGTGGATTCATCTTTGGCCACTGCTACTGCTGTACTGGACTGAAGTCCATAACCATACCCAGGTGGGTGAATGGATCTCTTTTTGGTAGCTGGCCAATGTACTGTCCTCTGAAATGTCTGGGCTGACAATTAAGTTCTTGATGCATCTGATCATGAAGTAATTAACTGAAGGAAGTATTTTTACATAATGCTGACTGATAAGAGAAAAGAAGGAGCAGGAGCCAGGAACATTTGTAAGACATTGAGGAGGGTGGTGAGACACTGGCACAGGTTGCCCACAGAAGCTGTGTGCCCCAGCCCTGGAAGTGTTCATGGCCAGGTTGGATGAACAACCTGGTCTAGTGGAAGGTCTCCCTGGCCAGGGCAGGGGGGTGGAACTAGATGGTCTTTAAGGTCCTTCCAACCTAAACCATTCTATGATTCTACGAAAGACTCTCCCAGGGGATCCTTCTAGTGAGTAAGGAAGTCTAAGATGTCATCTTAAGTCTTTTAAGCAGGCAATACCATATTGTGTGTGGGGATAAGAGCAGTTCTCACAGCTACAGTTTTACTTCATCCCTTCCTCATCATCTTCCCTAGCTGAAAGTCAGCTTCAGCTGGTGTGGCTGTGGGGATGCCAGTTCTGACCTTCTCATGCACCAGGCAAGTGCTGTGGCCAGAGGTAGAGAGATAAGAGGTTCTTGGGGGAAGCAGGGACCAGCTGTGAGATAAAGTCAAGGTGTGGCTTATTGGTCCTTAGAGCTTCCTTATGCATAGTAAAGGTTTGGTGTAGCTTTTCGCCCTTCTGGGCCTAGATTGGGTAAGCTAATGGTGGTATTCTTTCTGTGCTCCTTGAAGATTCCAGCCACGAACCAAACCGTTCAGTCCTGTCCCGGGTGTTTTCTTTGTTTGTGTTTTAACCAGGGTGAGGATCTATTTACCAGTGCCTCTCCATCACCATCAGTACCATTGTTACAGTTAAAGAAAAACTCACACAAAGCTCAACAAGAGCCATTCTCTTTTATGAAGATATGCACAATAGGATCAGCAGCAGCTACAGGTTTTAGGAGCTTGTTGCTGGAAATCCCATTAACTGAAAATTCCAGCCCATTCCATTCAGCCTGACTATGAGCAGGGTGACAGGCTCCCTGTGCTCCTACTTTCAAGACTCCTATTTCAAGTAGTGTTGCTTGACCTTGGCTGTGTAGTCAAGCAATTCCAGAGTGTCCAGTGCTCTTTTGTATTCCAGAATGTTCTTTCTGAAGAGCAATGAGGGGGGACAACTAGGAAGAATGTTTTGACAGTTATCTGAATTCTTTAGTGCTACCTGTTTTGGGAGGGTATTGGTAGAATGGCATTTGTGGATTTTTGGTAGAAATCTTTCCTTTCTTAGACTTAATCTGTCTGGTTTTATGGTTTTATGGATGGAGAAAGGGTAATATATTGGCGTTGATGGCTGTGCTCCTTATGCCCCCAAACTGCATGTTTATTCTCAGCCGAAAACCCTCATGAATGCAAGAAGAAGCCTTTCTCCTAGGTGAAAAAAATCAACAGCCTGAATATCTGTTTCACAGTCCCCCTCCATATGTGTATGTAACGGGGTTAACAAACTAACCTTTCTTCCAGAGGCTAATTGGATTTCACACAGTTTGGAAGCACCACTTATTCACCAGATATATTAAATTCAGCTTTAACATTCCTGCTGGGTAGCTTGGCTATTGACCTTTCCTCCCCCTTGTTTTTTTCTTTTTTTTTCTGTTCTATTTCAAACTTACCCTTTCCGATACTTAAATAAACAGACACCTTGTGCTGCAGCCCTTTCGAGAGCTGTGTTTCTTCACGCATGAAGTCTTACAAGCTGCTGTGCACATACATGCATGAATATTTCTTATTCCACTTAAATAAGCATCACAAATGCTTATTATAGATATAATGCATATTGGTCAGAAGCTGGTGTCCACAATCTGGTTTAGCTGCCTAATAACAAAATAGTGCAAGTGGACATAAAGCACTCATAATCAACCTACTGTGGTTATACAGCCTAATCAAGAGGATCTGCATTTTTCATCAATAAAAAGCTGTAAAAATTGCCTCTTCCGTTAAAGGAAACACTTTATCATGCTGTCTTGCCCAGAATTTTCTCTTCTGAAGGCAAGAAAGGAAGAAAGTCTCTACAGAAGACTGGAATTTAATTGTTTCAATCTAACTATGTAGACTTAAACGTATCCATGGCTCTCCATGAATACAAGAAAAAGTTGAGATCTCCAAATAATGTTTTAAAAAATGGAAATCTCACTGAATGTTTCTAGTGAGAGGTCAAATTATGGGTCCTGAAACATAGATAGCAGAAATTATTTCTCCTACCCTTCATGATGGCTCACTGCAAACGTAGAAGTGAGGGGACAGCATGACCATGGTCTTGCCAGGTTTCCATTGGATGTTTGGTGGCATAAGAGAGCAGAGATGGAAGAGCAGATCCCTTACTGCTGGGCAGCTCAGAGAAGGGCTCCCCAAAGTGTAATTGCACATACTTCTATGGCATGGGCAGGGCACGCAGGAGTGCTCCTGATCCATTTTTGAATGTCAACATCTGTGCCTTTTCTGCTCATCTTTCTAGTCCTTATCCATTTTAAGCAGTATTTTTTCATGAAAGAGGATAAGTTATTCTCTTTCTGTGAATGCAAATGTGGAGTCTATTGAGTGTGTGTGTGTGTGTGTGCATACTTTAAAGAAATAATTGAATCCAAACACACCTTCTTTTTAAATGCAGGAAACCAGAATCTAATAAAATGTAAATCAATTCAGTGTCTGCCTTGGGCTTGCAGTGTTCAGTCTGTTAAAAATAAAGTGTGCATTCCAATACCAACATATTTATTTTCCATCATAAACCCTTAACCCCTTAAGTCTTGTGATATCTTTCTGGACATGTAGTGAAGAGCTTGTCAGAGAAGAGAAAGCCGTTCATTTAAAGCCTAGTATAAATGTTCATTAATTCCCAATATTCACTCTGGCACATGACCATCTGAGTCTTCCTGTGGACAAGTCTGTATGTGTTTGGTTTCTGTTCTGTGTTTTACTGAATGCAAACACCCAACTGATTAATTGTAAAGCACAGTTGCCTTTGTGACTTCGAACTTTGGCTTCTCAGACCTGAAATAAACATACCACTGCCAGTTTGACTTGCGATACAGGTATTGGAGTCTAAATGAGTCCATCAGATTTCTGGTTTGAGTTAAAACAAAGTTTAACCAGATTTTAGTTGTTCTCAGCTCAGTTAACTCTCGCTGCCTGTCTAGCTGCTAGTCTGACTTCCTTAACTCCATCTAGCTTTGAGTACTGAAAGAGAAAGGACATGAGCAGGCATCTAAAATACGTTAATTGTCTTAACAGATGGTCAGATGTGTCCAATTTTATAGCATTTATTAAAGCAACTTAGAAAATAAGAGTATGTCTTAATTCAGTTCTGCTCTTGATAGGCTTTATGTGTGTATGGCATGCAAATTGTCTTCTGTGGTCTTTTTGGCCTTAAAAGAAGCTGGTTTTGAAGACAATTTTTCCCCTGTTCTGAACTCTGGATGCCTACAAGCTGAAGAAAATCGATGATTGAAAGAAACCAGATGGACACCTCCTTGAGCATAACTGTTACATTTGCAGAAACTTACGGAATTTGAAGCTACCAGATCATTTTGTGTTCTGCTGTCTAAATTCTTAAAGAGGAGGGATATTAGAGAGAGAAGAGGTAATTAAGTCATTATGACTAAAGGAGAGCAGAGCAGAGGAAGAAGCCTTGCACTGGCCCTCACTTATACTAACATTTGTGCAGAATCAAGCAGTTGGTTCAAGCAAAGATGTTCAGCCCCCAGGTCAAACCTGTGGTGGTGTTATTCCAAATCTTCCTTGCAAGTTTCTGCTGATCATTTAGGCAGAGGTCTTTCCTCATTCCATGACGTAAGGAAGAGAGGGAAAGTCTGGAAACAGGACTGTGTACATAAATCACTGTTCTGAGTAATCACTGTCTACAGTATCTGATCATTTATCATTCAGCCTCATCTGACTCCATCATCTAAAAATAGGATCCTCTTATAAAGACATTTCTCAGAAAGGTGAAAAAGACAGTTAAGTTAACCCTTCTGGTGAAGTATTCCTCTTCAGAGATGTGTTTTTTTATCTTCTTGGCAAACTGGTGGCTAATCCAGGCAACTGGAGGCCTCCAGCTGATGTGGCAGCCACGGGATCTGCAGAGCTCCATCCAGCAGTGAAAGCAACTGAAATGTGGCTGAAGCCTGTCACTGCTGTGACAATCTTCATACTTGTAATTGTAGAGAGTGACAGGGAGGGCAACCCATTAGCCATGCAGACACAGCAAACTCTCTCATTCTGCAGATTATGAAAGGGAACAAAAGAACCTGGTTAATCATAACGCCCTTTTAAAGCACAGGAGGTTCTGCATTGGTAGGTGGTTCAGACTGAGGCTTAAGTCTTCAGGCTTTTGGTTTCTAGCTATTTTTTTTTTCATTTGTAAATTAATTACAATTTTTAAGTACTGCTGCTGCCTCCTGGAGGATGCCAGTTATTCACAGATGTGCAGGTATATATCCTGCATATTTATTGCTCCTTTTCCATGTGAACTCAGAATATCTGTAGCATCACTGATATTTCAGAATACTGTGAGCTCACATAAAGAGAGATGCTTAAGGCAAGCTCCATTTTGTCAAAATCCTGAAAAATGCTTAGTCTATAAGTACTGTATTACAATGAACAAGAAGGCTCAGCATCTCTCAGAAGGCTGTATCTTTCCTTTCTGCAATTAAAATTGCTGCAGCAGACAGTAATGGACTGTCACTGCAGAAATCTCACAAATCCTAGCTATATTGTCCTCTCAGGGAAAGTTTTTCTAATATAAGCAGAGAAGGATTTCCCATAATGAGAAAAGAAACCATGCTTAATGAAAATCTAATTGTGAACAGTTTTGTACTCCCTAAAATCTCTGCTGATCTCTACCAACTTCTTTTTCTTCAAAAATATGTATTATAAAGTTTTTCAAAAATCCAACCTTGACACACAAAAAAAGTTACCATCAAACCTATTAGAAATAATTACTTTGTAAGAATTAAATTTGCACTTCATTGACTGGAGCATGAAGATTTACCTTCCTTCATTAGAATTGCTTAAGTTACAGGAACTTGAGAGAAAACCTTTCACGCAGTATTGATCCTTTTAAAGTCAATATTGTCTTTTTAATCTTTAATTTCAAATTGAATATTATCTTTCTTTAAACAAAGGCATGCACATATATCTTGGAAATCCATGCTATTTATGCTGTCTACTGTAATTATACACAACTTTAATTTTTATTATAAATAAAAAAGCTTGTAGACGTGAAAATGGAAAAAGATAAAATCTTACTAATTTGATGGTTTCCAGTGTCATTGCTAAGGGTGCATGGTAACAGTCAACAACAAAATCACTATTTTCGGGTACCAGCATAGGTCCATGCACTATGAGGCTACTGCCAGGTTTTGTCTTGTGGATTAATAGATTCATAGCGAAAAGCAGCAAATGCAGCATTTAAAAACAATGATATTCAGGTCATCAGCTGATGTAAGTTTTTGTTGATGTGAACTTTCATTTAGGGTTTTCATGGTGTTCCAGACTAATTATTGGCAACAACTAGAATAGTAGATTAGAGTAAGGTAAAGCAGAACAGATACTTTCAAAACAGTCCCGACTGCTTGGGGGAAGACTTCTACTATTTATTTTTTTTTTATTTCTTATTTTTACTGAGAAAACACGTGTTTTTAGGAGTCACTAAAAACCTCTAAAGCAATTAATGCAACATTGCCCTTGCTTGTCAGGAACAACCCTGGAATGTTCCATACTGGCTGATAACGTCTGGAACCAGCCATCTCCACTGAGCAGCCCATGGTCCTGCTTCCCAGCTTGCATCCTCTAGCTTCATGTCCCTCATACCTATGACTCTCTCCTGGTGTTTTTCTTTTTCTGTGCATCCCTGAGGCAAGCTGGATCTGTTGCTGTAAGATCCAGCATTTAGGTCATATGTTTTCACAAAGAAAGTTTACTCTATATAAAGAGAGCACTACATATGGGGCATGTTTCCGGGACATACAGTAACAATCAAGGATTTAAGTTTAATAAACAAAAGGTAAGTAGAAAATACCACACAAGTGGTGAATATAAGCAACATAGCTAAAACTTCATAATATGCAACACCTGTTATTTTCTTAATTTTGCAATGTTTTGCTCTATTTAATGAGATGGGGGCTGGTTTTTGGCTGTCTTTTCTCCCATGTTATGGTGAGTTCTTAATAGTGGAGGTTACAGCAGGAAATAAATAAAGCAAATACAAAAGTTATTTTTCCTGAATATTAGGAACTCAATAAGTAGATTACCAGAAAGAAATTAGTATGCATCCTATCTGAAGGGACAAGAATACAGCATTACATATTACTTACAGCATTACATAAAACTTACATATTGCAAGTATCTCTGCTTGACATGTAATCACATATCTATCCTTGTGCATGCTGTTAGCTTTCCATCATGTCTGGACCCTTGATCTGAGGGTTTTCTTGGTTGCCTGGACTTTCTTTTTGCATATGGTGGTTGTGGGCATTTCAAGCACAAAATATACACTTTGACTTATGATGTGGAGATGATAAAAGCACCTGTGGGTTCTTTCTGATTTCATCTAAAAGGCTAGGAAATATTTGAACCCTTATGTTGTGATCCAGCTTTGCAGTATGTTTAACTGCACAGTGGCTTCTGTACTGAAGGATGAGCTAAGCAACCAATGGCATAAGTATAGTACTTAGCATTCAAATGGCAACTTGTGTATTGAGCCAAACACATTTCTTTGCAAATGAATCAGTGCATCTTCATGGGAGGACTGTAATACCAAGTGGAGGCTTGAACATGACATCTTTTCTGTGGGAGAATTCTCTATAGGTAACATGCTAACAATTTTCAGCCTAATTTTGGGCAAACAGAAATTGGAATTCACTGAAATTTGCGAAGAAAATTCTACCTTTGATCAAAGCCATAGCAGATTTTAGCTTGCTGCATTTTGAGAATCATGCCGATGTGAAAAGCAAGCTTCTCACTAATGTTTGGCATCTTAACCAGAGCTGGCACTCTTAGGCAGTGCTTTAATTATACATTATATTAACCAGTGTGAAATACTGAGCTGTATTAAGATAGTCAAAAGCCTTCTTTATAGTTGATTTACTAGAGCTTGAAATTAACTTTTCACAGTCCAGCTCAAACAGATCACTAGATATGGAAATTCAACTCTGTCTGCAGTAAGTTTCCCCACAGTTGCCTCCAGTGCTCTCTCTGGTCCCTTGCAATGCATTTACCCTCTGCAAAGACTCCAGTGCCCAGAAATGCCAAAACACTGGGCATCAACTGTCAACCTGATACCTCCATTATAAATGTCCAAGCAATCTTGTGGTTGTTTGGAATGGTCTCCTGAAAAAATGTAACTTTAAAAATAACACATTTACCCCAGGCTCACCCAGTGACTGGTGGGTCGCATCAGGCTGGCTGATGCTGGACATGTTCCACTTTGTGTGTTTTCAGATGAGCATTTTTTCTCCTCCCAGCACAGTACTTATTCAGTATGTGGTTGGGATCTCAGGAGCTCAGGCTGAAGTTCTAGACAAAGTCAATGGTATAGAGGTAGTTTGTTGTTCCTCTAGCCCTTGGAGGCAGGTGCTCTGCTGAACGCTTGCCTCTTGAATAGCTACACAAAGGCTTTGAAGTTGGGCCATCCAACATTTTCTTGGTAGTGTTTTTCTTCTCTTCAAAATAACAGTGTTACTTCATATGAGTTTTCAAAGCATTTTCTGAAGATGGAAGAGCATCATCTTTCTTTGCCTCAAAACAGCACATATCAGCTTGCCAGGAGCCTGAATAAAGGCAATTTTCTGCAAGATACTGATGACAAGATGAGTGTTTATGGATCTCTCCAAAGAGAATGATGTGCATGTTTTCCACTAGTTGTTGCACTGAGATGACTCATATTAACTTTAGGTACATGGAGATAACACAATAGCATTATCATGAGTTACTGTGTGATTATCACCGGTTCCTCTGGAGTTATCCTGCATAATTACCCGCTGTTGCTATGTGATCCCATCAATTATTTCACTGGTAGCCATGTAAATTACTACGTCTGTCCTGGTGTAAAGACCTGAATCTGCACTGTCCCATTTCCTTGCAATAGCATGCAAGTATGAAGTAGCCTCTCTAGCTGAGGCCTAGCGAATATTCATTCCGTGTACTTACATGCTCCACAAGAGTATTTCCTCACATAAGAAATCTCACATTTGAAATCCTATTTCAAATGAAGCAAAGTATAAAAACCCAGGAGCAATGCCTTCAGGTACTGCAGAAGAAGAGTAAGAGCCAACCATGGGCATCACTATTGTCACAGGTCACTCAGATATCCCTATGGAGTTTGTAATGCCCCACACCATGGGAAAAAATTAAATAGGACCCTCTAAGTATAAAGACCTGAGTTGTCCAACAGTCAGCAAAATTATATTCCTCACCCAGATGGGAAGACAGTGGCAGATGGTAATTTCATCCTATACTTCTCAGTTAATTACTAAGAATTGGGACGACAGAAGACAAAGACACAAGCCTGATGTGCCCTTGTGTCCAAATAGTCAGCCTACCCTTTGGATAAGATTTATTGCTAGGATGTGCTTTTCGTTAGAAAGTCTTTAGAACTTCCTCCATTTTCCTTGTTCCTGTACCTAATCAGGTATTTTGCTTGGGTTTTTTTTATGATGAATACTGGTTGGTCACCTCTTGATTTTGTTAGGCTTATTGTTAAAACAACAAGCCTGTCATCTGTAGAGTAGTAGGGGGAGCTAGAGATCTCTGCCAGTTGAATATGGGGACTATCTCCCATCATGATGGCATTTAAAATTTTTCTACTAATAGCATACTTCTGGTAACTTGCCATGCATTTTCGGATTTCTACACTTAGATATCAGGTCTCTGATGAAATCAGTGGATCTGGAGCTCCCACGTCTTGTGCTTTGCTTCTTTTTGATGCTGCAAGATAATAGACAGGTCTGGAGCACCAGGTACTGCAAGATATAATTTCACCCTATTTAGGATGGCAAAAACAAGAAGCAAGGTATTCAGAGCCATCAGCCAGCATGACCATGTTTTCTGTGTATCTCAAGCAGCTTTCTACATCCTGCTTTTGTAGTGGCCCTGGACAGAGGTCTTAGTTTAGGTGACAGAAAGCTATTCTTTTCCTTTTCCTGCAGAGCTGCCCTAGGGCAGAGATCCCACATTGGTGGCTGCCACACAACTCCCCTCATCTGGCTTGTGAAACATGTGGTACCTGCCTTCCC
>JAOXNG010000052.1:13523065-13537405 GCA_028566535.1 Scolopax minor | reverse complement strand
GGCTTAAGTAGATCAGTCTGATAGAATCAATGAAAGTGCCTGTCTCCATAGGTCTTGTGTGCAAGCAAAGGTAGATTATTTTTATCTTGGGGCTGGACTCCTTAAAGAGGGCTGAAGAAAGTGAACTCTAAATGCTACTGAATCCTGTGAAAATATTGGTTGCAAACATCATTATTGCTTCTTTTCTTCTTCTCATTCTTTGAGTGTGTTTTTCTTTCTGAGCCAGCAGAGACACTCTAATCCATTAAAAAATAATCTTTCCTTCTCAGACATCAGAGATGTCTCATAATGTTTTACATTGCAGCTTCAGTTATGTCTGTGAAGACACATAGAGAATTAATTAACCCTTGAATGTGTTTCCCCCTATTTATAACCAATATAACAATTTTTAGCTCATGGATATTGGTAATACTTATGCCAATAGATGCATCTTCAGAGCTAAGGGGATCTTTTTCCTTCAGCCAAATTATTCTAAGATTTAAAGTAGCTACAGAAACCTGAAATTAACGCAAATAGTTTATCAGTTGGCCCCTGAACTTCTTCCTTTTTTTTTTTTACATACAAACTGTTTCATTGCTGCAGTGAAATGTGTTTCCTGTGGTTCACATTGTTTTAAAATTTTCCAAGGAAGGTAAGTTGAGACAAAGAAAAATTAAGTTGCCATCTTTCATATCTTTACTATAGCTGAACCATTTTTGTATCTCACTGAAATGCCTGACTGCAAGCGATCTCCAGCAGGTGACTTTAGTCCCATGATATAGATTTTATTAAAAATATATTTTGTTAGATATGCTATTATGTACCAGCTTGATTTTCTTCCAGCATTTGGTGGGACAGACTTTGTGACTAAGAGATGAGCAGTAGATCTCATGTAGTTTGATTTTTGCTTTGACTTTGACAATATCTGATATGTCTCTCCAGATTATGAAAATTTGGATTAATTCAAACTTCTGTAATGGCAATGCATAGCTGATGAAATAAATGACTTGGAGAACTCTTAAACTGGCAATGTATTGGTGGAGTCCTACAGAAATCTCCCTTAGTCCAGTCAGTACTCTTCAGTATTTTCATTACTACTTGGATGAGGGACTAGAAAGGCATGTACGGGAAAGCTGCGGGACACAGACTGGGATAGGATTGCAAGCCAGTTGACAGGGTTGAGAATTCAAACTTATCTTGATGTCTTGGGAAAATAGTGTGGAATAAACAGGGTGGAATTCAGTACCGCTTCATCAATGCAACAAAGTACATTGTGTTGGTGTTAAGTAACTCTGTGGCTCAGGGAGGAAGGGTGATTAGGACAGCAAGGCCCTAGAATAGGATCATAGGGTGGATCACAGTCTGAACATAAGGTAACTATGTGAAGTTCAAGTGAAAAAGACAGAAAAATAGCACCCCTGCTTCAATAAACAAGAGCATTGAGCTGTGCTCATCACTGCCAAAGCCTCATTTGGAGTATAGCACCTGGATTTGGGCACCACGGTTCACCAGTGATACAAAACATGAAGAACCAGTTATTAAGACTAGAGAAGAGAAACTTGTTAGAGGTGTGTAGATTATATGAAGGGTTGCTGTAGAGCAGAATGGTGACCGTCTGTTCTCTCCATTCAGAGAACTCTTGGGCTTATAAAGCAGCTCAGCAACACACGTCTTTGCTGACCAGCGGGGGAAGCATGTGGACTTTACCTCATGGGCTGTGTTAAATGCAGGTTGAAGTAGCTTCAGTAACAAGTAGGTTAGGGATAGCCAGTTTGGACACTAGGGAAGTATTGGGACTGGCTAATCTGTTAAGGTCTCTCTCGCTGTTATTTCCTGTGATCTCACGCTGAGTTTCTCATGTCCAGACTTCTCAGTGTTCTCCCAGTCCGCTCATTAACCAGTTCACTTACTTGCTGTGTCACAAAGAAATGAACCAATTAAAATCAGAAAAAGGAGTTTGTGAGCTACTTTACTTCTTACCACATCCGTGGCTGAGTAACACTAAATGTCAGGTATTTTGAGCCATATACACATGTGCAGCAAGGATAGAAGGTGACACAAGTGGACTTCTGTCATGCAAATGAAAGTCTGGTAGGAAAATAAGAGCATCAGGATTTTCAGCAGAACCACGAGCTCCTGTAACCTCTTGCCTCACTTTTAGACTCTGTACAGCCTAATTATAGTTTTGCAGATGGTGTTTGTTTTATTATGCACATGTGTAAGAGGAGAACTGGGGAGAACTCTGTGTCTTGGATGGTGGAACGCTCCCTGTGGGCATAAATAATACAACAACTGCTTTTATTAGTGGTGTTGTATCAGAAATAGTGTGGCTATTATGCATTAATAAAGTATAATAAGGCCCGGCAACTTTTGTTAAACTTTTTCTTGGAAGTGTGAATATATTTCTCCTTTTTACAGCACAGATGATGCAGGCTGACCCTGAGAAAAGGGGTTATAGTTAAACCACTATGTTTGCAAAGGAGATACCTCTAGTGGAACATTGAACTGAAGTGCTTAGGTTGCAGGGGAGGGAAGGCATCGGGTCTCCTGAAATGCCTGGGCCATATCCTCACAGCAGTCTCTCTTCCTTGTAATTCCTCTGATGGTAGTTGGCTTGGTCCTCATCTATCCTAAATTATTACTGCTTTATTGGAAAAGCCATATTCATTTTTTTATTTATATTTTTCTACATGCTTGAGACAACCAAAATGCCTAAAGGTGCAGAATAATAGATTTAAATAGCACATTTCTAACTGTGTTGGAAGAATTGTGGCTTAGATAGGTAATTCCATCTCAAAAGTATTCCTTAGAATTTGCTATACTGCATAAGTGGCGAAAAGCAAAAAAAGCCCAGAAGAGAGAAAATAGCTGAAAAGAGCTACAGTTTACACCTGAGTATTATTTGCCTCTCATCTGAGCCACACTGTGACACTCCCCATAGAAGCTGCTCTAATGGCTGTAATTAATGAGCAGAGAAATGGAGCTAATGTCATTTTCTTGCACTCTTATTTAGTCTCAGAAGTCAAGATCTCCTAGGCAGTTTAATAAGAAAGGGTTTATCAAGCAGGATCCTGAAGAATTTAGTGACTGTGGTAGGAAGAGGGAGGTGCTGTTTCTGATGCTTTTCTATGTTTGCTTTGGACCCCAGTGGTCAGCAAATGCTAATCTCATCCATATGTTTGGCAGTTGACACATGCTGCTCTCATTTTTTTCTCTGAGGACTATGTGAGATGCGAGACACACTTCAATTAAAAAATGACAGTTTAATGTGATTATTTTTAGCAAAGCAAACCAAATAAGAGATGTTTGTAATATACTGTAGCGCTTAATTTCTTTCAAAAGTAAAGAAAGTTGTGGCTTCCTCTAGTGACAGAAAAGTTTGGACAGTTTTAAAACTGAAGGCTCATTCTATCCCTTGTTTATTAAACTATCAAAGTAACATTTTGAAAGGAAAAACAATCTAGAAGTTATTACTGTCAGAGATGCGTGAAAATGGGATATGAAACTTGAGTCTACCCAAGCTGGATCCGAAACATGTGCTACCATCGTGCATAAGGGCCAAGTAGTCTGACTGGTTTCGGCCACTGCAACAGGCAACTGGGTTGGTTTACATCAGCTGAAGCACTAGCCTGAAGTTCCTGCTACTGTTCCATATCAGAGCATCCAGGCAGATTGAATGAATCTGATGAGTATGATGAGTATATCTGAATGCAGATGAGTATTGTGTACATGGTGAGTTTTCCTCATAGACACCATTTTGTTACTCAAAGTTTTATTAAGGTCTGTTAATAAGGTTTGTGCTTGAAAGTGAAGACACTTAAGAAATACTGACAGAAGATTGTCACATAATGATTGGTCACTTGTTTCCCCAGAAGCATTTAAAACTTCTACCAATTGTTATTTAATGAGAAAGGTCTCATGCCAAAACTATAATTTTCTTAAAAAAAACAGCAGCAGCTCCATGCATTACATACCGTGAGCTGACTTCATGCTGCCACCTGTCAAACCAGCCCAGGAGAATGGGCTTTCAGCTCAGCACTGAGGTGGTTCTTTGAAAATACCTCCAGCTGACACTGATCTGTCACAATCCCAACAAAGGGAAGACTGAGAGATTTTGACTTGCCCATGGTGTGTAGCCAGGCTGGGATTGCAATCTTGGTATTTTGGAATCATCATCTATAATTATCAAAGGGTGGTGAGAATCCATGAGATGAGGAGCGCAGCTCCTTATACTGCTGCTGATAACAAAACTGGAAAGACTGCAGGAAATTTGGAGTCTCCTGCCATTTTGAGGTGAGCAGGAGTTAGTTATTCTGCATTTCTGATTTTGTATCTGCCTGGATACAAGATCATTTCCTTCCCACGGTGTTGAAATTTAGGGTATTCTTATACTATGAAAGAGCAGAATTTATTACTGATGCCTGCTCTTCCATCCTCAGCCAGTCAGGAAAAGAAATGTTTCACACAAGAGTGTCATGAGCAACCACTGGGTTGAAACCAATAGGTTCCATATCAATTATGGGACAGTCAGATTACCTAATTTCTGAAGTGTCAGTTCTTCCTGGCATTATATTTCACCTTTCAAATATAGTCAGTGCCAGAGAGCTTTTGAACTTTGTGGTACGGACACTCCATGCTCAGTGTGAATGTGATGCAAAACAAGTGTGGAGAAGAATAGCTGGAAGGATGCTGTGATCATTTCTGGAGTGGAGTCTCTGGTAATCTCTGGTTTGTTTTGTTAGGACCTCTGTGAAGACCCCCACCTATTTGTGAATGGAATCAGCTCTCATGACTTACACCAAGGCACGCTGGGCAACTGTTGGTTTGTGGCTGCATGTTCCTGCTCCTGCTTGGCTCTGAGGAAGACCCTCTGGCAGCAGGTAGGTGATCACTGTGCTTGGTGCATGAAATAAAGCTAATAAACCTTGGTTGTTTCTCTGCCTATCAGCCAATGTTTTTCCCTCTAGGACTAATATGCTACTGAGGAGTGGTGGATTTTGGTGGATTCAAATCTTCCTGTTCTTTAAAAGTTCCCTTTTTATGTTACCAGACCTCGCCACCCCACAGTCCCGTTGAGCACAAAGAAGAGATATAGCAAAGCCAGAAAGTGCAGTAGGATCTGTATGTCTTTCTCTGACAGTCAATTTGAATTTTACTTTCCTAAAAGATTCTTTGAAGTGGGGCTATATTTGACTTTGTACTAAATTCACCTTCTTTTTTCACTTCTTCATCTGTTTAAGGTCAAGTGCTCATGAAGCTGGATACCAGCATGGTGCTTGCTCCAGGGCATTCTGCCCCCTGAATAAATCTTAACATAGAGCATTTGGTGAACTTTCCCTTGCATGGTTTCTCAGGTGATTCCAGACTTTGATGAACAAGAATGGGACCCTAAAAAACCAGAGAGATATGCTGGGATTTTCCATTTCCGTTTCTGGTGCCTTGGAGAATGGACAGAAGTGGTTGTTGATGATCTGCTGCCAACAATGGATGGGAAGTTGATCTACTGCCATTCCAATGTGAAAAATGAATTCTGGAGTGCATTATTGGAGAAAGCTTATGCAAAGTATGAGCTAGTTCATTGTCCTTTTAGTCCTCAATGCTGTCCCTTCTATCCCTCTCTTTCTTTTGTCTTTCATCTCTAACATATCATAGGTTTTAGGTTTGATGCTAGTAGAGAACCTAAAAAAGATTGAAAACTCCTTTAATCTGCATGGAGGATGTGAATCATAAAAGAGTGCAATGCACTGTACTTCAGCAGCCCAAAGCCTTAAGGATCATTAGCCTCCTTTCCTAGAAACCAGCAAAAGTTAACTGCAATCTGCTGCTTTGTTTTGTTTGGTTCTGCTTTGGATTTTTTTTTGGTGAGACCTACATTCAAGCCAAATTAGAGCACTTTTAACAGTCACTTGGTAACTGAGAATGTTCTGTATTACCTCCAGGCTGGCTGGATCTTATGAAGCCCTAGATGGAGGCAGTGCTGCAGATGCAATTGTGGATTTCACTGGAGCAGTGGCAGAATCCATTGATTTGGTACAGGGCAAATATGGTGAGGTTATTTCTGAGCAAATGAAATTGTTTGAAGACTTGCTGAAGGTGCATAGAAGAGGCGGGTTGATCAGCTGTTACATTGCGGTATGTATAGAGAACTGGATTTTAAGAGTTAATTTGAATGAAAAAATCTGGAAAAATACTATTATTAATTTATATAACTATATAATATAAGTAATATAAGTATATTGAGTACATCCTTCATTTGTATGCTTTGGAAAAGCTATGTATGGAAAAAATTAGCAAGTTGGCAGTGCTGTTGGCCAAGTACAACTCCATGAGCCACTAAATACAATCACAGAATGCGCAAAGTCATTTGTGCTGGCACTTTACTGTGGATCTGAAATGCTCTTCTTTCTAAATGGTCACAGTTGTCTATTGACCTGAGGTTAATCCACCTAGAATGCCCTAATTTACGGGCCAGATGGCAGCATTTAATTTATTTATTTCTTAGGGAAATCTGTTTACAGAAAACAGTTCTGCTGGCACTGAGCTGCTGGGACTTCTTGACTCTGGTTGTGTAACACTGGAGCTGA
Organism: Scolopax minor; assembly: GCA_028566535.1. Classification (NCBI taxonomy): domain Eukaryota; kingdom Metazoa; phylum Chordata; class Aves; order Charadriiformes; family Scolopacidae; genus Scolopax; species Scolopax minor. Next base: position 13,530,842 of record JAOXNG010000052.1, on the reverse strand, counting down.
GCTGAAAGGCTTAGCTTGCTTGGTTATTCAGTTAGTACTGTTTGTTAATAAGAATTAACCAGCAAAGCTTGGCTACGCTGGCTAATGGGAGGCAGTAAGGCCTACATTAGGAGGCCATAACCCTAAAGTTCCTGTAGTCAGTAGAGAGGGGATGGCACCCCTGAGGGTGATTGCCTTCTGTGGAAGATTTTCCTCTTCCTCAAGTCCGTTCGCTCGAGATGCTGGAAGATAGATGACTATCAGCTCCCAAGGGCTGTTATATATTTCACAGACATCAGACAGACAAGGGCCTTGACCAGCCCCTTGTCACAGGAGAGAAACCAGTGACATCTAGGCTTAACTCACCTCCTATCAAAGACTGCCATACCAGGCCTTGACTGCATAGCACTGAAATTCTCACCTTGTCTGAAACTGTTACCACATGTGGAGGGCTAACAAACTGCCATGACACCTAAATATTTCCTAAAAGATTGCTTTTAAATAATTTTTTAAGTGCAGTCTACAGAAAAGGGATCATTCTCTGGAAGTTACAGGGGTGGCACCTAGGTGCACTTCAGCACCTTATCCCCATGCCCTCTGCTTCCAACTCAAGATCTTAGCTAAGGCTAATCTCATGTAGATTAGCCTTAATTAAATCACTTAAATGCTTTGCTTTGATTTTCCCATCTGTGAAATTAAGATCATATTACTGTAGCACTTAACTATTTAATGCCTGTAGTGTCAGTGCTAAATCCATGGTAAACTGGTAGACCCCTGAGTGTTGGTTCATTCAGAAAGTCTTGCAAGCATCATGGTAGTTGTGAAGTTGTCCAGAACAACAGAAAATCAGTCATGTTTGGAGATGCCTGAGAACATTAATTGTATGGCTGGCCCTGGCCATGCACTGCTTTGTACCAGAGCCATGGTACCAAAGAGGAACACATGGTACCTGCTGGGAGATGAGTTTGAACTTGAGAACTCAGCTGGGATAGAACAAGAGTCCTGAATTGTCACTGCCAGCAACACCAGGCAACTGCTCAGAAAGAAATTCTTGTAGGTCTTTGTTCTTTGTTTTACCCTTTTCACAAAGGTCTGAATTCTTATTTAGAAAGGATTCCATCTGGTTTGCCTGACCAGGCTGGCAGGCCAGACTTCCTGATGTAAATTGTTGTAAACATTGTTTCTGGGAGGATAGGTTGCTCCCAGATACTGAGGCAGTTCAGTTTCTTAGCGTGGATGTCATGAGAAGATAGGCTAAGTACAGGGAGTTGTATTTTAAAAAGTAATTAATTAGACAGTTGTAGTGCTTTCAGTTCTTCCTGGCATTATATTTCACCCTGTCAAATTAAACATGGATGCTTCTAAACATTGATTACACAGAGGCTGTTCCTATTGGTTTGGCTTGACTCATCTGCATTTATCACTTTTTGATAGATGTATTATACATACAACGAAGTATAGAATATATACGTATAGAATATTTAATACTCAAGTGGCTTCATTGCTGACTTACAAATATGTCATAATTTTCTTTGGATTGCAAAATGGCCCTGAGCTTCATCATTTAGGAATTTGAACAGATAGTAGATGTTTAAATATCTCACTTAAATAAAAAAATAAATTTCTTCAGAATGAGGTGGGAAAGGCAGCCCAGCAGTAAGAAAAGCCTGGGGGATAACAATGGCAGCAGGAGAGGTTGCAGACCGCCGTTCTGTCAAAGACTCTTGTTTGGTTTTAGTTGTGAAAAAAGCAAGTGAAAGCGTTACACAGGAGAAAGCCTAAACCCATTGGAAATGTCAGCCAGTCTTGGTGTAACACATGAGGTGATTCTTTAGGAGCTGTTGTCAGTGAAAGGCAGACATCTTGGTGAAAGTCTTGCAGTTGCCAGACCATCTGTCAGTTCCAATTTGATAAAATTTATCTTTTACTTTTTTTTTTTCCTTCTGATTTCTTATCTTTGGGGACTGAATACTGTTTTATCAGCACAACACCTTAGGAGAAGGACCCTGTCTGTTTACACCAGAGAAATTGTGGAATGGGTAAAAATATCTGAGAAACTACTGTATTTTCTTGAAGTTTTGTTGCTGCTTTTTCCAGAAAAAGACATTTGCTGGGCCAAGGTTAAGACATCCCAGTGTGGACAGATTTTGAACCTCAGTATTGAAGAACCCTTTCCTTCTAGTGTGGGGTAGGTGTCTTCAAAGCCATTCACCAACCTGTTTCACCCCAGTTTTGCACCAGAAAGATGTGGAGAGGATGCACACATTAAAACCTGTCAGAACATTAGATCTCATTAGGAGTTTGGCCAAGTCTTCCTTGAGAATGACATGGGAACTCTTTACATGTGTATACCTGAGCCTCCAAGATCAGGCATAAAGAGAGCTGAAGGTGGCCACCATCTGCATTCAACCTCCCAGCACCCTCTCATCTTTCCCTCTCCAATCTATTTTTTCCCTGGGTTTCATTCCTTCCAGGTGCTACATATTCCTATTGTCATCACTGTTATTATTATTGGCCTACAGTGCATCTCAGCAGAAATACTTTTAGAGAGCAATTTCCCTCCTGTGCTCACATATTTGAAGGTTTCTGAAGTGGGCAGACACCTGCCAGGTTAAACCCAGCTCATGCTGGGCCTCTTGCTCTCAGTGGTTTCTTCCTGAGCCTTTCAAGCACGAAGAAATTTGAGTAGCAAGGAGGCCCCAGGGAAAAATGGCTAAAAGTTTCACAAAGACAAGAGACCCCATTGCAAGCTCATGGGACTCAGTAGGAAATATTTCCTTTGGCATTTTTTTATGGGATTTGCCTCTGGCTCACCATTCTTGCTATGGACCAGTGCTTGGGCAAGGTGTGAGAACTTTTGTCAGCTTATTGTGATTTGTTTTTAGTTTAGTGGGTGACAAATGCCTCTGACAAATGTACTCAAAAATTGCATTGACCTGGCAGAATGTCTTCAGATGCATAGAAACAACTCCCTTTTCAGCATAATAATGGTACAAACTCCTGTAACCCCAGAGGAGGATTTCAGATGCTGTCTATTTTGAATGCCAGATATCTTTCTTAGGATGGGATGAATCTCTATTTGAAAATGAAAAAGGCACAGCCTGTCTTCTGGGGAGGGAACCTAGATGTCACCTAGGTCAGCTCTACCGAGGCCAAAGATTTTGGTTAGGGAAAATACATAATTTGGCAGCTTGCTTGACAGAAATGTATCAGTGCCTGAAAGCATAAAGGGAGTTTCAGCATTAGGAAACAACCTGTGTCCTTAACCCAGTGAAATCTTTCATCAGAAGAGGGGATGTGGGGTGACTCGAGTCCTTGGGGCTGGGGATGTCCCCCAAAAGATGATCCCCAAGAGATGAAGGCCAGAAGAAGAGAAGAACAGCAAAGAAATAGTAAGATGTTGAGCAAACACGCATTAAGTCACAGCAAAAGGGTTTCTTTGTGGGATATTCCACTCATTCTTTGGGCCAAAAACCGAATAGCACTGGAAATCATGGGAGCTTTCCAGATGTATTTTCTGGGCCAATGAAAGTCTGGCTATCTTTGTATATCTCTCTTGTTTGCCGAGCTGGGTGACGTTTCTCGTAAAAATGTTTTCTGGGGAGACTTGAAAAGTGCAGTTTGGTGGTACCAGAATGTTTTGCAAATAAAGACAGATTTTGCAAAGGGTTTTTAAAAAAAATAAATCTGAAAAGGATAAAGAAAATTACCAGTTTCAGCTTTTCTTAGTTAATTCCCTGTTTAGATTTTTTTTTTTTTTATCTGAAGCAGCTATTAATATTAGAGGGTTTTTTCCTTTTTACATAAAGAAACACCCAGAAATTTTTAATGTCTGAAATTACTTCAATTTGGGCAAAAGAGAAAATTTTGATTAATCTGGAACAATTTTTCTCCCTCATTTCCAACTAAAACTGTCATCAAGTAGAACACAAAACCCAAATCTGTTTTCACTCTTAATCAAAATGACTTTTTCCCCCAAAATTTGGAAATTGCTCAGTGGCACCCTAAAGCACGTAGTAGTATGATTTAAAAAAAAAAAATTATTCATTTTTCTGGGCAGTTTCCTCTTCCAAGTCTTTGTTATGCAGCTGCCAAAAAATAGCTTTTCTGCAATGTCTGATGTCTGTGGCACTAGGAAGTACAAAAGTAAAACCTAGGAACAGCTCAGCTTGGTCTGAGGGATGTAGAGATGAAAACCTGTCAAGTTTCATATGCTCTTTTTTATTTGAAATAAATCAGAGTTGAGGCATTACTGAATCCTCAGGCCTTGGAGGATTTAAAGCAAAAATGTGCAGCTTTCTGTCTGTATCTGGATTGCAGAGAGGCAGGAGCACAGCAGGATTTTCTGAACGTGACTTTCCTTTTCTCTCATAGGAAAGAGAAGATTTCTGTAGAGAGTCTTAAACTTTTTTAACTTTATTTCCCTAATGCAGATGAAAATGCTGTGGCAACTGGGTAAACCCTGCCCAGGGGTAGCCCACAGTTACTGAGACTGAAATACTGAGATTTGAAATCATCAAAAGTAAGATTTTCTGCAAACGCGTCTAGGATTGGCTTTTTTTTCTACATTGCCCTCTACATTTCCCCTCATAGCCCTGCATATTTCACATTTTAATCAGTCTCCCCTGATATTTATACACCACTTGTTCCTGCAGTATTTCCCAGATCGTTTTTTCCTTCTGCGTGAGGCATGAAAATTGTGCAAAGCAAATAACTGTGCAAAAGTAGAGGTGGTTGGAAAGGGCTTGCATAGCTCTCAGCAGGGAGATTTAAATGCAGTTATTATTTTCCCAGTTAATTTTCTCTTTTCAGTCATTATCTCAGACAAACTAGGATGCAAGAAGTTGTTTATATCTACTTTGCCACTGAATGAACTTTGCTGCTTTTTGAAAACAGGGAGGGATAAGAGAATAACAAAAAAGCCTTGTTTTGACAGATAGTGGGGTTTTCAAGGGGTTCTGCAGAGGGTCCTGACCTAGAAAGCCCTTACAGCCATGCATCCTGCCATGGAAATTTATCTTCTGAGGTCTCAGACAACTCTTGAGGTTCTCCAACCCATGGTGTGGATGCAGCCTCTGTAGGCTTGTCTGATTCTATAACTGTGTGTAAGGTAGGTTTTAATTTGATTTATAGATGGGCAAGTAAGCAAAATATTGGTGTGGAGATCTCATGCTATGGATGTGGGTGTCTGAGGTGGAAAGCGAGGGAGAGCTACCCGACCCTCATCCTCACCATCAACCCTCCAGCCTTGACTTTTCCTTTTCCTCTCTCCAATCTGCCCCTTGATGAACAGGGAGTTATTAAAAGCACACTCTGGATACAGAGCAGCTCTGTAATAAGATCTGCATTTCTCACATAGCTGCTAAACCTCGATCAATATGGTTTTAATTGCCATTTATGTAACGTGTAATAACTATTAAATTTAAATTAAATGCACAGCTCAGAGCATGCAGAAGGCCCTGGCCAAAGTGCTAACTTTTCCCAAGTTGCTGGAAAGCTGGACCGTAGAGATAGATTATTTATTCCTTTTGTAAACCAGTTAAAACTTTGAGAAAGGGAAAAAATGTTGAGAGTAACAAAAGGAAGGAAGGAGCAGCGGTTCTTAATAGAAGCAGAAACTTTGGCTTTCCCCTAACTTTTACAAATACGTTAATGCTTGGACAGAGGTTCCTGGGTTCACTTTTCCTTGGTGTCTGTGCTGACGGGATGAAAAAAAAGATGTGTGTTCCTTGTATGGAGCAGAGCCCCATTCATAGCAAGTTGGTTGCCAGTCTGAGAGGCAGATGATGATGTGCTGTCCTCCCTCTTGGTCCTGCACTCCATCCCTTCCCAGAGGCTGGTTCCCAAACATAGAATTGTGGAATCATACAATGGTTTGGGTTGGAAAAGGACCCTAAAAATCATCCAGTTCCAAATCCACTCCCATAAGCCGGGACATCTTCCACTAGACGAGGTTGTTCAAAGCCCCATCCAACCTGGTCTTGAACACCTCCAGGGATTCCAGGGATGAGGCATCCACAACTTCTGTGGACAACCTGTTCTAGTGCCTCACCACTCTCACAATGAGAAATTTCTTCCTGATATCTATTCTAAATCTCCCCTCTTTCAGTTTGAAGCCATTACCCCTCATCCTATCACTACATTCCCTTGTAAAAAGTCCCTCTTCAGCCTTTTTATAGGTGCCTTTCAGGTACCAGAAGGGGCTCTAAGGTCTCCCTGGAGCCTTTTTTTCTCCAGCCTGAAAGAACCCAACTCTCTCAGCCTGTCTTCATAGCAGAGGTGCTCCAGCCCTCTGATCATCTTCATGGCCTCCTCTGGACGTGCTCCAACAGGTCCATATCTGTCTTATGCTGGGGGCACCAGAGTTGGATGCAGTACCCCAGGTTGGAGTCACCAAGTCCTTGGCTATGCTGGTGGAGGGCAATTAATTTCCATATGAAAAGCATTCCCAAGTGATTCCACAGATTCACTGTGCCACCCCCAACTGTAACCTTGGGAGCAGTCACCTTGGGCAAAGACCTATCTCTGCACTTATGTGCTCCAACAGCAAAACGGGGACAGTGATAATTTTAGCTCTGAGATGGGCTTTCATGAAATGTTTTGATGTGTTAGAAGAGTAGGACTGATAAACATACCTAAAAAGCTACTACAGAGCAGTTCCCCTTGGCAGACAGAGTTTATCTACACTGATTTTTCAGTCAGAGGAATGCAGTGACTACCTGCCAAAAGCAGGGTAACCAGTTAGCTCTGCACCAAGACCAGGAGCATGGGAAGAGCCCTTGCTCTCCATGCACATGGCTCCAGTCTTGTCCCCCTCACTGCACAGGCTAGGGACTTTGTGTGCCAAAGTGTCCCAGCCCCTTCTGGAGCTCTAGTGGCTCTGAATGGTCTCAATCTATGGGGTTTTCTGATGTTAGACTAAGAGTCAGCTCGTCCACCTCCATCTTCTTTCTTCACCCAGCCCAAAGGCTGATGGGTTGCTTAGGCTTTGTTGTAAGGTTTCCAAGTGGCAAAAGGATTGATTAAAACCCAGGTATTATTAAAAACAGCAACAACAAAGCAAAACCAGCAGCAACAACAAGACCAGCAACAATGTCAAACTATGCTTCCTAACAATATTTCAATTATATATATATATATGTATGTATAAAATTATCCTATTCTAGCCAGTATAAAGAAGTGGAAATAAATACGGGCAAGGAAATGGACATGACAATAGTAAAGGGGCAATGCCAATATAGTCTCCGGAATGTTGTTTTTTATCCTTCCTAAGCGAATTTCCTTCTTGAGTTTAATTTCATGTCTCATAGTATGCAATGTGTCTGACGTAGCATTGTTCACTCCCGTGTCCTATCTGCCAACTGAGTCCTAAAAAAAGCAGACAGGGAGAAGAGGGACTCAACTGACTTTGAACTGAAATCATCATGCTATGCTCAGGGTGCATGGTCAGCTTTGATGAGATCATAGTTGCTTCCCAGAATCCCAGCATAGGCAGGGAACCAGGTGTTGCTGCCACTAAGAACAGGGATCAGGAGAGCTTTAGTGGCTTTTGTTCATGAATGTTGTCCACGTCATGGATTGATTCCCAGCAGGGGGGTTAATCAGCAGAGCCCTCTCCAGTCATGCATGCACCCATGGGAATTTGTCTTGCCTGAATACATGTATCTTACTTTTCCAAAGATCTGTGCTCTAGATCCAAAAGATCATATCCTCTAGATTCAAAAGGATCAGTGCAGATTTATCCTGATTTACCATGTTCTCTCACTTCTGGTTTCTCTGGCTATTTTGGGGGGTTACC
>JAOXNG010000052.1:13508250-13519591 GCA_028566535.1 Scolopax minor | reverse complement strand
CCCTCAGAATCAAAGACAGCATGTGCTGGTTTACTTGACAGAATGTCAAATATTCAACGCACTGTCAATCCTGTGCTCATCTATAGGATTTCTAGGTGTGGCTGAGGTATCAGTAAGTACAATTACAGCCAATGTATTTTTATATTTGTTGGTGTTTTACAGCATAGGCACAAGAAGTGCTCATTCTCTACAGAATCTCTAGACCTCTAATAATTAGCTTAGGTACACTAAAGCAGTCCAGCAACTTCAATAGATCATCACTATTGCATCAAGTGTGCTGGTAGGGCTCAGTGTGAAGAGTCTTCTGTTTGCTTGGCTTTGTCAGAACTGGCAAACAGAAGCCAGCTGTAGGGTTTGGTTCTGGGCCATTAATAAGCCAGGACATGATGGTAGTTCAGAGATTCCCAGCTGTTAGAGGAGATGAATGTTCTTTCACTGTTGTGCAATCCAGGCTGTCGTGTTAGCAGGCACAGCATTGAGATGGTCGTAAATATAAGCTATGCCCAGAGTACAGGGGTTTGAGTTGTGCTTATGGGCAGATGTAACAATAAGGACCATCACAATAAGGAATGGATAGTGCTTTGGTTGCAAATAATATCTTTGCAAATTATAAGTTATCAATTCCAGCTTGGTAGTTACAACTTATACTTTAGCCATTAGTGCTGCAAGTTAACAAATCCAGAGCTGACTAAAAACACCAAGGTGATATTTCTCTAAATTAAATCCCAAGATAATGTGAGTGTGACTTCACAAATATTTCCACATGAAGAGCTTTCCAGTGAATCAGTTTGTCCTCTGAATAGCTGAGCAATGCCTCCTCCTAAATTACTGGAAGCTTTCATGTGTTATTTTGGCTCTTTGCGTGAGTATCACTATCTATTTTTAAATAAACCATGACTTTTCTGGTGTCCCATGGAACAGGATGACATTTGAGGATTGGTGTAAGAATTTCACTGATGTGGACATCTGCCGGATTGTGAATACCTCCTACTTCAGTATCCACAAGACCTGGGAGAAGAAAATGATGCATGGAGCTTGGGCAAAGAATTCAGAGCCCCTGCTGAATCGCTCTGGTGGATGCTTTGATAACAAAGAGACCTTCCTGCAGAATCCCCAGGTGGGAATCACTGTATTTTTGGAGGTATCGAAGCGTATCCGCTTTAGTTAGGGCTTCTGAAGTATCCACCCTATTTAGGAGTTGGCAGTGACTACTTGATGGAAATCTCATTGACAGTGCCAGTCCTCTGGGAGTATGCTGGTTTGCTGTATGTTTCAGTGATTTCTCTGAAACATCTCAGAGGAGTTTAGATACTTGTTTAGGACTGATCAGGATTAGTGAAGTTCTGCCTGGACTTCTTTCAGTTTCCCAGTTGTAGAAAGGCAGCAAGTCTAATTTTCTAATGACAGAATTCAATCCACTTAACACCCATGGACAGCCTGAGGACTTGGTCCACTGTGTTTAGTTAGTATACTAACTAAAGTATACTTTACATTAATCTAAGATTCTGAAAATATCTAGTCTCTTCTCCAAGCTCACCCTCTCATCAGCATCACAGAATTCTCCTTGTCTCATCCTATCTGGTAACTTGCAAGCTACTCAGTTTATCTGTTCATCCATTCTTACTCCATTTCTCACCTTTCTGCCCTTCTTGTGTTGTATGTTTTCATCCCAGTGCATGCAAATTCAGGCATAAAACTTCCATTACTGTCAATGAGATCTGGGCACTTACTACTTTAGTTATTACTTTGAAAATTGACCTTCCTGTTCTTTTGTAATTCACCACATACTTTAGATTAATTCAAGATGTTCTTTTGTCTGCTTCTCTGCACTTGCATGGGAGCTTTCTGTCTGCACCCCTCTGTTTTCATAGCAGGATATTAGAGAGTGCAGCCTTTGCTGTTCAGTCTGGGAGTGAATTTCAGCTCCCAGTTTGTCCTGTCATATAGGTGTAGATGGAGAAGCAGTTCTTCACTGCTCTGTTTTCTCTCAGTGCCTCATTTCCAGAGGGTGATTTTATTCAGATATTCCCCTGTATGATTCTGGACGTATTCCAAGTGCTTGTCTGGATCTCATTTGTAAGTGTTTAGCTACAACAGAGAACAAAATATACATGTTACGGTTGAGTGCAATGCCTGATGCAATGGAAGTTCTTTTTATTCCAGTGTTATCTCTAGGCTAGTTGATTAAAAGGCTCTTAATAGCAGCACTGGAACACAGTTATGTTAGCTTAAGGCTGTTATAAATTAGTGTGACACATACTGCCACGGTCTAGAGATAATCTCTGTGTGTTTTCCCTGAGTTAAATCCCTGACACTGAGGCCTCCTGTGAAGTTTATCTTTACAGAGACGGACTGTGACACTTCTAGTCCCTTTAAAATAAGGGAATTTAAGTCCAATATAAATGTATTCCTGTGGTCACATGCTGATTTCAGATTGTTACCCATTAGAACAGCTGAAATGTCATTAGATCAAAGGTCATTAGAGTTTCATACATCTCATCGGACCAAGAGAGCTTCTTTTGTACTCTCACAGTTCCCCTTCCACACCTCCAGTTGCCCTGGACCACTCTAGGTTCTCTGACAAGGTAACACTGCTTATGTTCAATAGGGACAATAATTAAAGTGTGCCTGACTAAGTGTTGCTGCATCTTTATATCTTGCTATTTAGATTCTCCCTGCAGAGGCTTTCTTTACAAGAAAGCCCTAGGACTCTCTTCAGGGTCTTGTGCTTTCTCTGTCACAATGTTGATATAGTACACAAATAAGAGTACAAAGCATTGAATTTGTACCAAAAACCAGCCAGCCCAGAATACCAAGCAGTAGTTCTGTAGGGGGCCGGTTTGGACTGTAAATACTCTGAACAGCTAATGAAGCCCAGAGGCTTGGGAAGGTATTGACTTTCTTTCCAATACTGCTGTGATTCAGCCAACTCTGCTAGAGGTTGGCGTTTCCTCCATGTGGGTGTAACACTGCCTGAGACAGCAAGGGTCAGGGAGGAGAAATGGGATGTTGCCTTTTTCTGCAGAGTTCTAACTACAGGGAGATGTGAAGTCATTACAGTAACCAAGGCAATCTCAGTACCTACCTCAGAGCAAAGCTCAATGAGGATTTGCTTTTTAGCAGCTTTAGGAGGAGCAAGGAGGGGGCAGTTGAACCATTGATGATATTCTTCTCCCTGCTGTTAGAAAATTTTGGCTTAAATAGAACATGGTGCACATAATACCCAGCTGTGCATTGCTGCAGTTTTATGCTTTTATTTGTTTGCTTCACAAAGGTCTTCAAGGATGAAAGAAGCATCTGTCTAAACTTGGCATAAATAATGTCCTCTTCCCCTCCACTGGTTCTGACAACTCAGATTTGCCCTCTGTATGCAAGAAAGAGCCAAAATTTAAAGGAATCTCTAATAGTGAACAAATTTGAGTATTTAATTCTTTGTCACATTAAAGAAACACCTATCTGACCCTTTCTGGTCTACTGAAACTACCCATGAACTGATCTGGTAGTGATGCCTAATAATGTAAGCAATTCAAGTCTTAGTTATTGAGATGGGAACTGGTGCTTTAGCTTGAAATAATATCTTTTGATTGGTCTTAAATTGGTTCAAGTTTACTTTAAACAGTTTGGATGAAAGATTTGCATGTTAAAGATGCAGGAGTCCTTAGCCCTTTTTAGTGGGCTTTTTCAGGAAAACTGAGAAAGTACAAAATTAGCATTGCTGTCATTCTTCCATCAAATAGAAATTGTAGATGTGGAACAAATGGGGTTTTTTTAAGTATGGTTTGGAAGATTCCTTCATTTGCAGGTCCTATGTGAAGATGTTTGAAATTTACAGGCCCTGTTTAGATACTCAAGTTAAAAGATGTATGAAAAAAAAATCAAAGACCCATCTGGAGTCTGTTGGTTTATTTTTTTTATCTCACTCCTGATTTATATATATATATAAAGAAAATCCTTTGTCTTTTGCTTTTAGAGGAGGTGTTCTCTTCTGCTGACTCAGCCATTATTTTATAATAGTTTCATGCTGTCCTTTATGTCCTTTTGCTGGGACTGTTTAGTTTCAGGAAGAGGATACTGAGGGGAGACCTCATCACTCCCTACAACTACTTTAAAGGACACTTTAGAGAGGCTGGTGCTGGTCCTTTCTCAGGGGAATGAAAAGAGGGAATGGATTCAAGCTGCAACAGAGTAGATTTGGACTGGACATTAGGAAACAATTATTTACAGAAAGAGTGGTCAGACACTGGAACAGGCTGCTCGTGAGGCGGTTGAGTCACCATCCCTGGATGCATTTAGGAGTCATTTATATGTTGTGTTGGGGGTTATAGTGTAGGGGAGAACTTTGTAGAGTAGGGTTGATGGTTGGACTTGATGAGCCAAGGGTCTTTTCCAACCTGAATGATTCTATGATTCTGTGTGAATTACCTGTTTCAGTGTCTCTGATACTTTTGGTTTAAAGATCCTTATTATTAGCATTAATTTTCAGCTGTGAACTGCTGGGAATTACTGTTATGCGGAGAATTGTCCTACCACCCCCAAATGTATTTTCATTTGCCTCCTTTATGCATGTGTTTCCTTGGTGATGGCTTTATCCTCAGTATCCTAAGGCATTTCTAACAGCTTACTGTCTTTTCTCTTACTACTAGTACATCTTTGATGTTAAGAAGACTGAGGACAAAGTATTGGTCTCATTACAACAGGAGGATCGCCGCAAATACAAGAAAGAAGGGAAAGGAGACAGCATCCCAATTGGCTTTGAAATATTCAAGGTAGGCAGCCAGCTGCACTCCTGGTTCAGAGTTTCTTCTGCTTCATCCTGCCACTGAGATCTCTGGCACAATTATCATGGTGGGGTCTGACTCTCCTCTCAACATGAGCTTCACTTGTGTACTGCACTCAGTCACCAGCAATGATATTAGATAGACTATTTGAACTAAACTGAATGTAGTTCAAGTCAATATCTCTTTGAATTACAGGAACATAAATCATTTTTCCCTATTGCAAAAGAATTTTAAGCTTTGCAGAGAAAGAAAAAAAAAACAATGCTTGAAACATGAAGGGTTTTTTCTTCTCTCCACTAGAGGTTCCTGCCTCCATTTCATCAGCAAATACATCCCAGTGAATGAGTTTGAAAAGTCTGCAGTTTTTCTCTCGCCTCTTAGAAAAACTGTTCTTAGAAAAAGAGTGTTTTCAAAAGCCAAAGTAGTGAGTGGGAAATAAGCATATGTGAAAAGAAACCAAAGGGATCCCAAACAGTAATTTAATTGCACTCTCAGGGCAAATTGAGTAAAATGAAAACATACAAACTGAAAGAAGGAGGAAAGCAAGAGAAACAGCTATGCATCTGCTTTTTCTCTGAGGATCTGGCTTATCATCTGTTGCTATAGCTAGTGGGACTACACTGAGTCTATGGCCCTACATCCTAAAATACCCTAAAAAATAGTCAGTTTTTAACATTCAGTTAGAGAGCTACTGACATCTGCATTACACCTATTCATTTGACAATCACCTCTTAGCCACGTATCTTGAAAAGTGTCATTACAGAAAGTAGCATAATTGGCCTTGCCTTGCTCATGCCAGTATATCTGATTTGGAAAGGCTTGGAAAAGAAAATCACACCTTCAGAAAAGTATCACTGCTCTATCTTCATTTTTGTTGAATAATTTTTCTATTTCATAAGTTTTCTAACCCACCAGGCTCATTATCATGACTAAAGGCCTTTGGATGACTATAGCCTAAATTATCTGAAGACAAATGAGAACTCCCAAAAAGGCTGTCTTTGCCTCCAGGAGCTGCTTAAGTAATAGGTTTATATTTTAACTGTGCTGTGGCAAATATTAGTTCGCTGAAAAGGATGTTAATATTTAAGTACAGCTTCAAGGCCTAGAAAAAAACTTAAGGGCCCCCAACATAAAAAAGACGTGGACCCTATTGGAGTGAGTCCAGAGGAGGCCATGAAGATGATCAAAGGGCTGGAGCACCTCTGCTATGGAGACAGGGTGAGAGAGTAGGGGTTGCTCAGCTTGGAGAAGAGAAGGCTCCAGGAAGACCTTATAGCCCCTTCCAGTACCTAAAGGGGCTACAGGAAAGATGAGGGGACTCCTTATTAAGGAGTATAGCAACAGGATGAGGGGTATTAAACTGAAAGAGGGGAGATTTAGATTAGATATTAGGAAGAAATTCTTTACAGTGAGGGAGGTGAGACACTGGCTCAGGTTGCCCAGAGAAGCAGTGGATGCCCCATCCCTGGCGGGGTTCAAGGCCAGGCTGGATGGGGCTTTGAGCAACCTGGTCTGGTGGGAAGTGTCCCTGCCCAGGGCAGGGGGGTTGGAACTCGACGATCTTTAAGGTCCCTTCTGACCCTAACCATTCTATGATTTTGTGTTTAGGAAAGGGCAATATAAATACAGCTGTGCATCTGGGTCGAGAGCCTGCTATGTAAGACTGGAATGCTCTCTCTACATGCTTAAGGAAGGAGGCAGACAAATCTCAGACTCATCTAAGATGGCAGTGTAGCTCAGCAGCTGGAGTCCTTGGAGTGTGTGTACATCTCTGAAAGTATTCAAAAGTCTGCAGTAGCATTATGTATCTTTTAATGTAAGCATGTCTTTGCCAGTCCAAAACTTTCACCTCTACTTAGTGGAATACTGGTATATACCAGTGCAGCGAAGTACAAATCAGCACTGCTTGGAAGCCTGTGTTGGCTAGCGCTTGGACCACTGGGTTGCATGTTGGGACTATCTCTGCCACAGCTTCAGTGGGTGAAAAAACATTTGCCAAAACACTTGTGTTTATTGCACATCTTCTTTTTTGCTTGTGAATGGTCGTGTAATGTGCAGGGAAAATCCTGCCTATTAGCTCTGATATCCCTTGCATTAATCCCTGTACTACTCTGTGGCTGTAGGTGGAGGATAACAGGCACTATAGACTACACAAGCTGACTGTGCAGGAGAGAGTGGCCACATCTCTGTACATCAACACACGCACCGTGTTCTTGAAGAGGATCCTTAAGAAAGGCCGCTACGTCCTTATCCCAACTACATACCATCCTGGCATCGTTACAAAATTTATCCTGAGGCTCTTCACAGATGTGCCATCAAAACTCAGGTAGGTAGCACTCACAGCTGCTTGACATCTTCCCTTGCCCACATTGGCTTCCCCTCCTTAGAAATGGTTGTCTGGTTACCCTCAAATATCCCTGACGTGCTAGCTCATATCACTCCAGAACCAGGTCCTTGAGATGGTCGGGGTATCGTCCAAGAATCTCCAGATGGCTCACTGAGATTTTTGCACAATCAGGACATTTTTACTTAGGAATCTACTGGACCATTTAGTTTGGCTTTTGTAGTTGCCTCCAGTTCTAGATCAGAACACTGAGCACTGGTGCTTGCAGTTACAGTTGATACTGTTTATTTCTTTGACCATCTCCTTTGAAACCAGAGGTTGTTTATGAGGGCAACACTAGTGTTTTGCCTGATGAATTTTTGTCTTGCTTTGATTCTATTTTGCATGAAGTAAAGGGTGTTTTCCGCCACTATTGCTGCCATGTGAAAGATGACACAAATTTGGTTTACTTTTCTTTGCTCTGTTTTTGTTTAAGACTGTCATTTCAGTACCACAAATTTCTAAAACGGTAGATGAGGCAAGAGTACAAATCAGTACATATTCTGAAAATGCCAGATTTCCACAGCCATTGATTGTTTGTTTGATATTCATTGCTGCAGTTGCTTTTCCTTTGATTTTTCAGGGAGCTGAAAGCAGATAAGCCTAAAATGACATGTTGGAGTCTTCTTTGTGGCTATCCACGCAGAGTCACCCAAATCAAAATTCACTCTGCAGAGGGTTTACAGAAGCAAGACAGATCAGGAGGTAAGTGCAAAGCAAGCCTGGGAGAGTGGGGAGGGCTTCTTCAGTCCGCTAAAGATGAGTTGATATGTAAGCAGTCAGAAATTATCCAAACAAACTGAAGATTTATGGGATTTTTTTCAGCACGTTGTAGAATCTGCTCAAAAGGAGAGATCACATGAATAAGATGGTGCAAACCAGCAAGAGTTATGGGTCATCTGTGCTGGTCCAGATGGGCAGTAGTAGCCAGACCCTCCATAGAAGCTTTTTTGGGGACTAGTAAGAAATTCACCTTTCAAGGTTGTGTACTTTCTAAATGGAAAATAGCCAGGAAGACAGCTGAGTCACACAGATTCATATAAGCGTATTACACTTACCTCAGCAATGTCATTCATAGCCTTCAGAGCACTTTGTTATTCATTGCCACAAGCTTAATAACACTTCAGGGAGGAAATTACGGTTTTCAAACAAGTATTTTCATCTGGGTAAACTTGGATAGAAGAGGTTAAATGACTTATACAGGACTGTGTAGCTACACATGGAAGGAAGTGTCCTGAAGGACTCTAAGATGTCTTTCTGGCACCTGATGTTGACAGTTAATTAGGAGACTTGGCCAGTTGCCATTTGCTTCATCATTTTCTACTCCTGTTCTCTGTCTGTCAGCCTTCATTTTCCACGACCAGTGCAATAGAAAATGGTAGACACATCTAGCACAGAGTGGCTGGTAGGAAGAAAGCAAAGGAGCAGAGATACTATGGTGAAATTGGAATAGGAAACTAAAGAGGTTCCTGAAACATCTGCTGTGTTTGCTCCAGATAACTCTTCAGCTCTCTTCACTTTAAGATGTGGAGCTCAGTTGCATTAACTTCTTGTGGTAGAGAAGGCATTAGGCTTAGACCTGTAGTACAGTTCATCTTCAGTCTCACAAAGCAGCAGCAAAGTTTCTCCCATCAGCTGGCTGCAATTTTATTCCAGTCCCGTTTTTATAGTTATTCCAAGCACTCACTGACTGGGGACTGAAGGTACTTTTCACTGTGAAAACCACTTTGTTTG
The DNA here is from genome assembly GCA_028566535.1 of Scolopax minor. Classification (NCBI taxonomy): domain Eukaryota; kingdom Metazoa; phylum Chordata; class Aves; order Charadriiformes; family Scolopacidae; genus Scolopax; species Scolopax minor. The sequence goes on along the minus strand of JAOXNG010000052.1, from coordinate 13,510,696 downwards.
GTTATCTCCTGAGTGGATGGGAATGTTGGAGGGAAGAGATAAAGAAAATTGATTCCTTTAAATTTTCTTGGTACTTTTCTTGAAAAACAGGAGCCACAAACACCTCAGTCAAACAAGTGGGTATGGCTCCATGTTCTCAGCCAGGCAGGATGGATGGGTGAGACTGAGGTCACTACATGTGACAAGAGTAGTGCAGCAATGCATTGAAAAGAGGCAGTGTGTGCTTGTTCTTGCCCTGTGAAGGACATTTTCATTTTTAAGGGTGGGTTGTTTTTTTTTTTTACTTTTAAAATTCCTTAGACATTTTTTTCTACCATTCCCTTCAGTAAAGCAATAAAAGCCAATTCTCCACCCTTAGCATTTCACAATCCTTAGCACAATTGCAGCCTTGACAAAATCATTAAAAACAATTGCCTGCAGATGCCAAAGACCAGGCTTCAGCTCAGAGAGCATTGTAAGATTGTGACACAGAGCCTCAGGAACACACAAATAGGATTTACAGCCAATGTCTAATAGATATTCTAAGTACAGTATAGGCCAAATACCTTTAGGACCTAGTACTACCACACATGGTTACGTTGAGTTGAAGCATCTTCTTCCACTTTGATTTCAGCATCCAGAGTTGGGCTGATGATTACCCTGACAGAATTGAAAAGGTAAACTGTCATGGGAAGAACTGTCTATAGGAAATAGACTCACAGATGTTCTGTTTAAATCCTAGCAAAACTTGTGCTTGATTATTTTATCTGCTGGAAAAAAAACCCACAGAATTGGATCAAGTGATACTATTTGTGAATCAGTATTGAATCCATAATGACAAAAAAATCAGCCTACCATTGTCAATTTTCTTCTGAAGTGTTTCCATTTTCCTATGTGAAAGAACGTGCCATTTTTAAATTAATCAAAAACGTAATCCATTTTTAAATTAATCAAAAAATCAATTTAAATTAATCTTAGTGTTTGACTTTGAGTCACCAAAAAAGTTAAAATATTTTCCTTTTTTGTATCACCATAAAGCTTTCAGTAAAAGCCTTTGTCTCTTTTCAGCCTATAGCTCCATATCTCATCTATTCAGGGGGCACTGAAGGAGAGCTAAGTTACTTCACTTCAGTACCTTCCCCATTATCTTGAATTCTGCTGTGACATCCCTGTTTGAATCTTTCTTTATTAGCCTTTTTTTCCCTATAAGTATCTCCAACTCACAGAGTGCATTCATAGATTGTCTTGCAGAATGCCACATTTTATAGCAGCTTCGGACAAATGAAGTAGAGAAAGAGTGTAAATAAAAAAAACATGAAGCCAAATATGCACTGCTGACATTTGTGCTACACAATAAAATCAAGCTGTACGATAACGAGGATAATGCCCATAACTGGCACTCAGCCTTCTAAGGACACCTTGCTGGGAAATTTGGCAAAGCTCCCAATTGATACTAGCGCCCATTTTTGGCAACATAAAAAGCTGGGTATGGTACATGTTTCTCACATTTGGGTTATTTTTTTGTAGATTAAAAGAGTGGATATAGAAACTCCCTGAACCACACTGTCTGAGTGGATTGTAAATGTACACTAGAAAGCAATGTGTGCAGGGACATTAAATCTTCTATATTCTAAGATTGCTTTCTCATACTGCCACAAAAGAATGCAACTCCTTGTCATTTCTTGTCTTCTTTCTGGCTTCTCTGGATCCATGCCTGGACCTTCCCCCAAGCTTATCTCAAGGAGAAATAGCAGCCAGGCATTTGAAAAAGACTAGCTTTCTCAGAAGCAAATTCAGACCTTGAAGTCACTTGGGCAGTTACAGAATAACCAGCCTTACCTGCCACTCATTTCCTGATGTGAACTCAACTTAAAAGTCAGCAGCAGCCTCCTGTCCAATCAATACTGTGAGATGAGGGAAGAGGCCGCACAGCAATTGCCATTGGTAGTGACAAGTAGAGGTTTCCTTTCAGGTTGGGCACAGTGTTTATTCAAGTAGAAAATAGGTAGATTAAGTGGTTACATTTTGCTGCTGCTAAGAGGACCTCACATAAAGGTTATGCATTTTCTGATGTGAAGGTCGATGGCAACTTGTTTCTCTGTGAGCTGCTGTATCTGATTAGCCCCACTGCATTTCATAAGGGTTTCCTGACTTCTCCTTCACCTTTTGATCTGCAGCATCTAAGCTCTCAAGCTGCTTTTTTTCTGTTGTGCTCAGTCTCTGTAATCTGTATTCCCCCTTTCCAGCCACCTGCCAACGGGGATGTCACAATCATCCCTTACATAGAGATAAGACAAAACTTAGTGATAAAGGAGGTGGTTGTGATTCATTCTGAAGCTTCTGAGAACTGAGACACAGCATTACATCCCTGTGACAAACCTGAAAACATCAGGATGTCTCTATTCTCTGACATTGGGAGGTCCCCCCCCTCCCATTCATTATCCTCCTCCTCCCGCCAGTCCTCTTC
>JAOXNG010000052.1:13369108-13380493 GCA_028566535.1 Scolopax minor | reverse complement strand
TGACTTATATTTATCAAATTGAAAAACTGGTCAATAGAACTGTGTTCTCAAAAATGAGGCTTTGCTCAATCAAAGCTGGTCCCCCCCCACTGTGTTCTCAAGGGGGCCTGAGAACCCAACATGCCCCACAGATGCTGTCTGAGTGTATCAGAGTGCTCTGGGATGGGTGCTCTTTAAAATGGCTTAACTGAAATTGACATATGAAGTGTCACCTCCAAATTAAGCCAGGCTGAAGAAAACCCTTCAGGACCTTTCCGTCCCTTCTCTTTCTTTCTTCCCTTCTCACTGTGTTTTAAAAAAGGGCTTGCATGTCACTCATCTCTCTGGCCATCAATAGGAAACAACCCCTACCTGAAAGGTGTCTTCAGTTGCGGACTATAAGGGCAGGGAGGATATTCCCTCATTTCCCCAGTCTTCCAAGAATAACAGGCCAGACTGAAGTCCCCTCACAAGTCAGATCTCTTCTGTCAGACACAAGCCCAAATTATTCTGGCACATAAACACAGATCTGTGCTGAAAGAATGGCCATTGGGCAATTAACAGAACGAGCATTAAATCTGTCTCAGTCCTTTGTTCTCCAGGCAGGCTGCAAGATTGACTGAACCCTTTTACTTAGGAAAACAAATATTAGGCACAATCTTCAGTTGGCAGAAAGCCATACAGTGCCATTGATTTCTCCACGACCCTGACTGAAGTTTTGACCTATGGCTTCTGGCTGCATCAAAACTCTTACTTGCTACCTGCAGCTCCCATACTTTCAAATGCCACAGTAACTCCATTGACTATTTTTTGCAGAGCAGGGCCAGAATTTGCCAGACCTCACTTTGTTTTTCACCCTGTAATTCCATTCTGGTTTTCCTGCCAGATGGACACCCCTACCAAGCTTGCCCTTCTATCTTCCCATGCTCTTCTGTCTTATGCACATAGGCTGTGTTGAGCAGCTGTAAGTAAAGTGTCAGATGCTTTCTGGAAGTGCCACAACAGCACAGTGTAAATCTCCTCCTGCATTAGGCTCCCAGTGGCCATCCTGGGAATCACCCAGGCTGCCTGGCAAATCCTGCTCCAATATGGAGTACATTGCACCAGATTTGGGAGCTTTTGCTGTGGTTTGCAAATAATCTGATATTTCAGACACAAACCATAAGTACTGTATTTACATGTTCTGCTCATTACCACAAATCAGCATCCTGCCTAAAGAAGCAGAGCCCTAAGTTTAAAGTAGAGCAGACAAGTATAAAGGATCCATGGCAGTAATTGTCCTGTTCTCACAGAGCAAGGCAATCAGACCATTCCCTTTGGCACCCAGACTGTCCCAACACATATTCCATGCTTTAGCTCTCCAAAGAATTACATACCATTCCTTACCCTGCACAGGCAAGAGTTTGCTTTGCTTTTGCACTCGGTGAACAGCGGTTGGGTTTTTGGTTTAAAAAATAAAACCATGCATTTTCTGATGATCACATGTGACTCTTGTGATGAGCAAAGCCATTTTAAACTGTCCAGATCCTGAGGAAACCAGCCAGAACACAGAGGGTGTTGTGTGAGCCCCTCTTCAACAGACACGCATACTGAACTCCACAAAAGCCAGAGACTGATGAAGGCTGGTAAGATAATCAGAATAAGGGAGATTCCTCTATGGGAGACCAGAGTAGCGAGCTTTTTTTAGCTTAACTGAGACTTAAAGACTGAGAGGGGTCAACATTGCAATCCACAAATAACTGGAAGGCAAACACCAAGGAAGAAAAATAGCTAGTCAAGATCAGTGACTAGAAATAAACAAAGAAGAATAAAAAGGCCATAAGTAAATTTGAACTGGAAATTATAGTGTTTCTATTATGAGAAGGATGAGGCAGAAGCTACTTTTCAGTAGAAATAATGGGGGAAAGAAACCACTAACCATCTTTGGGAGTTTATAAAACAGACTCTAGAACATAATACCTGCAGTCAGGCACCCTCAAGCTTCCTCGCTACACTGGGTGCTCAGCTTAATCCCCAAAAACAAAAAAAGAAAAAGGAAGCTGTCAACATTCACCACTGCTGTCAAAAATTTCTCATTAAAACTAGGGCACAAATGCAGCAAGCTCTGCAAGGAGGAATGCCCAGAGGAAAAATATGGCAAGTCAGTGAATTCAGGCTCCCTGATAATTTGTGCCTCACCATCACAGATACTTGCCCCATGTTTGGTCTCCAGGATGATTTGCCAGTTAGGATTTTTCTGTAGCACATCTACAGTGAGGCATCAGGAAACTCTCTTTAAAAGCTATTGGAATAATTCTACCCAAAAGCACTTTCTTGCAGTGAAACAAACCATTAAGAGGAAAAGTGGTCAAGTTTTTATTAGTTTATTTAGTATCTGTAACCAGAATTTGCAGGAATCAGAGAAGAACTGAAATGCTTCCATCACTAGTTACAATTTTCAAAGGAATTGTGCTCTTCCCCCCCCCAACAAACACTATCAACATTTGCAATTTATGGCCCAAGAGACATGGAATACAGAAAGTAGGCAGACACATAAAAGAAAGCAGCATGTCTAGTTTTATTTTGCATCATTTTACATCATATAGTGCAGAGAAAGAAAGAAGGAAACTCAGCTGGCCTGAAATAGGCAAAACTGGTTTTAAGGGTTCATTGCCTAAGCTCTAAGTTCTAGCACAGCATATCTTTCTTTAAAAAAAAAAATAAAATATATATACACACACACATACACAATACCCTCACTCATTCAGTATCTTAACTAAGGATTCAGTGTTCCAGGTTTGACATGGAAGGATTATATGCTGCATTATATGATGCTTTAGGCAAACATTCTCTCTAAGGAAATGGTGATCTCTCTGCCTGTAGATCTGCCCTCCTCTGAAAGGCTGGCAATGCCACTGAATGACTATTTAGCATGACCAAAACACTAGTGAGCTCGTTCTTATCTCCTTACATGCATGGAGCTTGCGATGATATTTTTATCTTGCCACGTGAGGTAAAAATATAAAAGAAAAATGAAAGGAGAGAAGGAAATCAAGAAAATGGGTAAAAAATATGTGGGAAGGTACACAGCAGAAAGAAACCCAGTACAGGAAACAAACTTCCACTGCCACCATTTCCAAACTGTATCCACATCTCTTTTTAATATAATCTTCCTATTTTGCAAATACTTCAAAAATAAATAGAAGCCCTTCTGTCAAATATACAGTGAAAAAAATACTGACAGGTTTCTTTCCTTTCACACTCTCCTCCTCTCTCACCTGTGTCTGACCTAGAAAGGGCACTGAACCACATGCAGATTTGTTGGGAGATCCATCAGTGCTATGGAGGGCAACACTGTCTGGGCTGAAGGCAGCTGGCCCAGGGCAAGCTACCACCTTCCATCCACTGCAGCAATGGGGCTCTACCTGCAACACAGCCAAAAGCTTGCAAACTCCTGTAATGTTCTAGAAACTAGTTGGAAATAATCTAGAATTTTTTACAATATTGAAATAGGTGTCCTGCCACCTATTTCCTGCCACAGAGAATTTAATATGGATATACCTGGGGATGCAGCACATGCACACACAGTCACAAATGTTTTTAGTGCTCATGAACAAAAAGGTTACTTGAATACAGTTGGCTCTCGGGTAGAATCCAAATGACTGAGGAAAGGTTATCATTACTTTTCCACCCATACATGTTCAAAGCCCACTGGTCAGTAATGGAACAGATCCTCTAAGGAGTCACTGGTACCTGTAACTCATTCATACTGCTACTCCAAGAAGGAATCAAATAAATTAGTTTCTAGACACTCGCCAAGGGATCAGCCCCCCATTTTGCACAGACAAGGAGGGATGCTTGTCCCTGTTCCACACCAGTTAATAACCCCTGTTACTGGCAGCACATCAGTAAAGAAGATGAGAGGGAGATGAAAAGGAACAGCACAGAAACCATACTCCCCATTTAGTTGCTGTAGTTTAATCACAGGACCAAACTCAATTAAAAGAGACAGTGCAGTGGAAAGTTGTGCAAAATAACTTATTGGACTTCTTTTCTTCTTTCCCCCCCCAAAAAAAAAGGTGCTTATCAGTTCCATGAAAACAACTTTGATCTCAAGACTTATCTAACCACAAAACAAGAAGAAATGAAAGATAAAATGAAACACAGCTCTCTGGAAGAGTACAGAATGCATACAGCTTCCCTCCACACACTGTGTTGCCTCTGCCTCCCCAGCTGCAAGGGGATGATTCCTGAGAGCTGGCAAGGGACAACCTAGAGAACAGTCGTGTTCCCTCGCCCCCCCACAGTGAACCACAGGTCCTTTCCTAAGGCTCTACCAGATTCTCCATTTTACTCTTTCGTAGATATGTTAATAAGTGAGCAAAGTTTATTGTGCTATAGTTACATTTCAGTCATACATAGAGCTCTTCTCAACTGCATTCTTCCTCTTAAATTCCCAAGAGTAGGGAAGCACAGTCTGTGGCATTTCAGGATGTTCTATATTTTGATTTTTGAGGCCATCATCATTGCTAGATTAATACTGTGCTGGCTCAGTCTATCTACAAAAACAGCCTCCACAGGCTTGCAGAAGGTCAGGGCACTCAGGCAGGGAAACCTAAAATTCAAGGAAGACTGTCTATATATTAGGTCTTAATTTAGAAGCGGCTTGGCTATTGCAGCACTTACTTAAGGTTCAGCAAGCAAGTCCTTTCACTGAAATCACAGGACCTATTTGTGGGCTCAGAAGTTAGACATATATTAAGCCCTCTCCTTACTTGTGACTTCAGATCATAACATCTGTGAAGCAGAGCCCACTGTTCAATACTGCCTTGTCCAGCACTGTACTTGATGATCCCACTGCTCTATGAGCCACTGCATAATAATAATTTAATTTAAATTGCAACTGAGAAAAACTAGTCTTAAGTTTGGCTTTTTCAGGAGAAAACAAAGCATCTACATACAAACATTGCCTTTTGCAATGTCAACAAAAGTGTTTTTACTTTTATGAAAACCAGGATTCATCTTTGTGTCACTAAGTGGGACTGTCCCAGATTTCCCTACAGTTGTTAAACAGGAGAGTTTCCAGTTCTAAAGACAAAAGCATAACTTGAAACAGTGCTACTTGAAGCGATGATGATAATTGGAGGAATAAAAGGAGAAATAATATTTCTCTGTAGCACTGGATGGTCCTAGCAAATACTAGAAATGACAACAGTGTTCAGTGATGGGAACAGCTTATTGTTCACAGAAAGGTGTCTCAATCACAGGTTTTTTTTACCTCTATTTTACAAGATTTCTGCCTCAGTTTCTCTGGCCCGTTGCAATCTGGACTTCAATCTAGAAGCTTCAGCAGAGAGCTTGAGACACTGGTCCTGAGACCTGGGAGAGTTCCTCACTGCCTGCTGAAACCTGCTGCTTCAGAGATCCTGGCAAGCCCTTCTCCATCACAGGAACGGAGTCTGGCTGGAGGGTGAGCAAGCACCAAATCCGAGACACAGGCAAATACTTAGCAATCCTTTTGGCACAAATACTGCTGTTGAGGGGAATGAAAAGTTCATTTGTGTTCCCACACACAGAGTGGTTTGTACAGCTACCCCTACACAGGGGGTGTATCACATACACAGGATCAGACCACTGGCAAGGGAGAAAGTGGGTCGTTAAGTCACAGAAATTCAGTCAACCTGTCCAGATACGAGTCTCAGGAGAACATTCAATTTAGATAGTTTTCTCAATCCTACAGAAGCTCTGTTTATGATCGATTAATCCGGACACAGAGAAATGATAATAACTTGCTAGATCTCAGTATGCAGGAGATCATTTTAAAGCATTACATGCATTAGAAAGCTTTAACACTCATGACACCGTAATTATGATCAAGCCTCATCTGGCATTGCCTAGCGTTGGGAAGAGTGTAGTGGGAGGTAGTTTGGTTTGATTCCTAATCTAATTAGAATTCTATTTTATTCCAGCAACCAAAGCCGTCTTCCATTTTAAAAGCATAACAATGCATACCTGCAATTATGAATTAAGACATTTCAATTAAAAGCAACTACACCTTGGACATCTGCATGGAAAAAACATGAATTACACATCTCTAACACAGAACTTACCAGTTCTGGCTCCTTGCAGCCTAGTACTGATGTAAAATAAAAAATTACAAAGGTGGAAAGTTCACAGCTTTGAGGACAAAGGCACAGCTGTATTTCATACCTCACATAACTTGTTCTGTGTAGTACAGACATGTACTACAAATTTTTGGGTTGGGGCTAGGGGAGAATGCTTCACAGTTGCCTGGTTCAGTCACAAAGATATTAGCCTTATTGTGAGAATTACAAGGCAAAATACCACACCTTGAATAATTCAGGAAGTTAGATTGAAGGACGGTAGCAGTGCCTTCTCACTCTAAATCCTGTCTCCCTCTTCCCCATACTGATCTCCCGTGACTCTACTAAACATAAAGCAGCAGGCAATAAAAGAACCAGCCATTACTGCAGACAGCTGCTCCCTCCCTTCTCCCCCAAGCACTCATCAGAACTGATTCTGGATTCATCCTTCCCTTCTTTCTGCTGACTTGTGAATGAGAAAGAGAAAGCAAAGATTATTGATCTCATTTACAAATTCAGAGGTGCAGAACATCCCCAGTCTCCAAGAGCGGAAATCCCTGGTTAGGTCGTGTTAATAGTGTCCTCTATCTGGCAATGTTTCACACAACTGACAAAACTTTCAAGGTGCCCTTTATCACAGCTATGGGGTGAAATCAGAAAGTCTGACTGGGTATATAAATCCCAATTTAACACACATGCATCACAATTTATGAATGTACTACATTAATGGCTGGGCTCAGCATCACTAAATCAGTTCCTCCTGCTACAAGCATGAAGTAAAGATGGATAAATCAAAGCATTTAATTTAGGGTGATTTACCTTGCAGATAAATCAAGAGTGATTTGTTAAGACGTTGCAGGATCTTCTAATCTCTTTTTGGTCTTCCATCAATCAAAACTTTTTGAAATTACATCACAAAATTCCCCGACTAGAGAGGCAGGGCCACAATTCAAGTCTCAGAGCAAACTCAAACAGCTCCATGGTGCAGAATGATGGTTTGGTTGTTGGACTGCGTGACAAGGCAACTGGGTTCAGTTCCCTGCTCTGGGACTCCTCATACAATTTGGAGGCAAAACTTTGCAAGGGATCCACTCTCTTGTCTTGCTCTACAAGAAGCAATTGTATTGGTACAATTTTGGAGGACTGTAGCAGAGGGGCTACACAGAGTCAGTACACACCACAGACACACAGCACAGCTACTTCTCCAACATCTTTATTGGACCATTTCCATAGCTCCAGAACAGGATGCCCCCAAGGACAACTTGCCTCCTGCATCTCAGGATGGACAACTTCTGGTCATAGAATCCACCCTGGTCTGTCTGTTCCCAGTGTCATTATCAGTGCCCGTTTCCTTAACGGTGAAGGGGAAATTAGTAAAGCGGCCTCATTCATAAAGCATTTTGAGATGTGCTGATGACAAGTGCTCTAGAGAATTGGTTTGTTCTTCAAGCATGACTTCTGATCTCAGTAGTTTCTCAGTCTTTCGGCATATCCAGATAGCTTAAGACTTAAAACTAAAACACTTTATAATTTCTCTATTTTCTCCTCCCAGAAATGAACAAATTTGGTTTCTTGTGCAAAGCTGATAACTTCTCTATTCCAAGCATTCCAAATTAGTCAGAATCCAAAATACAAGAGCCAGATGTGCCTTTCTAGGCTTCTACCAAAAAAAAAAAAAAAATAAGAATCTGCTTTCTCAACAGTTCAGCCTTGGCAGCTACTGCTTTTCACATTAAGAACTACTGTCCTGTTTGATTAACCTTCTGCTTCAGCTTTCATGTTGTGCTGTGGCACTGAGGTAGCAATACTAGAGTAATCTGCAGTTCAGCAGACATGAAGTTGATTAGCACTGAACATGAATCACCGTCTGACCTTTGCATCCATTTATTTCTGCAGCAACACTCATTTGAATTGATCTGAAGGAACTACTTTCTGAAATGCTGTTACACTGATGCAAACCTAATTCCTATACGACACATCCAGTGCTGTTCAGGAAGCCATTCGCAAAGTCCTGTCTGTACCACATGGACAAGTGGCACCAGAAAATTAGGATGGACTCTGAAAGACACTTGGTTGGGTTTTTCCCCCTGTATCTTAAACACACATGGGAGAGGTTTGTGCCAGCAGGAGATGACAGAGGGAATCACTTCAGAGAAGGGAATTACCCAGCCACCATAGAACAGGCACCACACACAGCACAGCCCTGGCCTCTCCCAGGGCTGGACACAGCTGTGTCCTGCAGGCTAAGCAGGATGGTTCCCTCCATGCCAGATCTACCCAAAGCTCACGTCACACACCAGTGTGACAGGGCAGTGACAAGGGGAGAACCACCCCCTTTGCTGCCCTCACAAAAGCACCCCTGTTCCCTTCCTCACCCAGAGTAGGAGAGGAATATAACTTCCACTCAACAGTGCTCTGACTGTTGTACATATATATAAACACACAAAAATACACATTTATATATATACACATATATGCATTCATTTTGTTCATACCTATATGCACATATATACACATATACATATGCCGGATACAATTTTATGAACAGGAGATCAGGACACAGAGTCAAGTGCTTTAGTCCAGGATTTTCCAAGTCCAGGGTTATCTGGTTTTTCCTTCCCTCACTGGTCCAGTTGTACCAGCAGAGAAAACACTATCCCGACAAGACTGTGCCTTTAACAGTACAGATCATTTTGAGGAAGTGTCTATGTAAAGTAAAAGCACAAAGTTTTGCTAGAGTCACTTTTCTCCCCACCAGGAACAGTGAGAGGGCAAGGCTTGTTGGTGTTGCCCCAGTGGTCCATGTCCCCACACCTAGATGAATGTTATCCTTAATTTACCCTATAGGTATATCCAAGCAAAGAAATCAAAGATCCTAAAGCCTTAATCTCTAGTCTGGAACAATTCCCTTCAATCCCATAATTATTTTAACAACTGTCAATCTAGTTGGATTTTGCCACTTTTGGAATGATTTCACAGTCCAGAGCTGTTTGCTGAGGACAACGCAGAACTGGAGTGCCATTTCTTAAAAACATTAGTTAATTAGATAACTTGTGCCTTTAAGCATATTGCTTGGTAATTGGCACATAAAGCACCATAATGCTTCTGAACTCGGGTAAGACCCATGCCTTGCATTAACTTCACAAGCCATAAGCCCAGCGCCAGCGTGCTTTGGCTTCTGCATATAGGGCATTTTCAAAACCTTACCAAGTGCTAGCACAAAGTTATATCACCTTATTTGTGTAGTCTCTCCCACAGTGGTGACTTGAGATGTATCCTTCAAATATTTACACACACTTCACACACCAGACTAGACACTGTTAAAGCAAAGCTCTGGGTATACATAATACACCTTTTTTCCCTATGATATTGTTATGAAGTAGGAGGTGAGATTATTCACATATTAGGCCTTTAGTCTCCAGGGAACTGTCTCTGTTTCTATATTTACACTTTCAGGGTTGTCACAGAAAATACTGCAAGAGATTTTGATCTTCAAAACTGATGCAGATTTAAAAAAAGTCTCTGGTGTTTCCAACTCATCCTGAAAGCTGGGGGAAACAGAGGCTCTCAGATTTTTGTTCTCCTCTTCTTAAAACAAAAAGACAGAGTAAAGCAGCACAAGGCCATCACACAAATGGCCATCATAAAATTGATCAGGCTATCAAACAGCTGTCATCAAGAAGTGGAAAATAGATTAATGAGCATTCATTATTGACTGGTCAAGTAGCCTGGCAACAGCTCTCTTCAAACGCTGACAACAGCAGGACTCTCTAATCATTTCCAAGCAGGAGGGACCTTTCTTATGCCACCGGTCAGCACAGCTCTTGGGATTTACTCTTCACCATGTGGGGAAGATAACAGAGGACTTAAATACAATTCTGACTGCTGACTAAGCACAAATGTTTCAAAATCTGATTTCCCCATCATGTAAGCACTAAGAAAAATCTGCAAAGCTAGATTAAGAGACGCACAACTAAATATTTTCAACATCTTATCACATATTGCTATTTTAGAGAAGGCTGCCTCTTACTAAATTAAAACACTAATAGTAACCTTTTGAAGCTGAGCAATGAAGAAATGGTGAGAAAACAAAGGGGTTCACATGGTAGACATCTTGGTCCTTGCTACACCGTGGCCAAAACAACTGTTCAAGTTGGATCAACCTCATTATAAAGAGAGGGGCTGTAGGCTGGGCAGACTCCAAGAACATTCCTGCTCTTTGGTGCACAGCCCAGGTCCTCTGTATTAGTCTGGGCATTGACCTGCCCTGATTTTACATACAGCTTAGAGCATGTAACATACATACAGTTTATCTTTCTTGTATCTGGCCAGTTCAGATCGGATGCACACACATTTAGGGTCATATGCTCATAGCTGGCTCCTGTTCAAAATAGCCTGGCTCCGAGGGCCTTCCAGGCACAGAGCAGAGGATATTTATTTTATCAGGTTTCTGAAGAAAAAGGGCAATGAAAGGGGTGGAAAGTACCTTACGTCAGCAGTTGGCTCAAGACACACGGACTTAATGGTTTGAATGCTGCCAAGATTGAGATTCTGTTGTTATCGTGCAGCAGATAAACCACAGCATTGTACAAACTGGGTATCAGTGGTTGTGTTAAAAAGAATATTCTACACAACAAATCAGAAATGGGAGGCTTCTTGATTTGCTTGAGGGATTGCCTCAATCAGGTAAAAATAAACAAAGACAGGGACAAAGGCCAAAGACATAGTAGGGAAATTCTATCTCAAGAAACCTCTGTACTATGTAACTACAACTCTGATCTATTCACTGTCCCACATGGTATGTAGTATAGCCTACATATATTCACCTCCAACACATGGCTGAGGGATTCAAAGTCACCATTGGCTGGTGAACTGCAATGTCTAAAGAGGTCTAGTGACAAAGAACCAGAGTAGTCACTCACTCTTCCATGTACAGTGGGCTCACCTGACTCCACCACGTGTTACATATATCCAACTCTTTAAGTACAAAATAGGGAAAAAAAGAGGGTGAAAGGGCTGGTATGGTCTTGCCTCTCTGTCCTCTCTCCAGTGCTTTTTATCCTCTCCTGAAGGAACCAAAACATATAGCAGAAGCAGGTGATTCTAAAATTTATGTAAATTCATAGAAACCCCGTCATATGCTTTGCCTTCTCTCTCCTACCCTATGTTTCCTTGTGATTCAGACAGACCTATGAGGGATAACAGCACTAGAGGTACATGTTCCACACAATAAAAAGCTCCCTGTCTCAATTTCTCAGGTCACTTTTGCATCAGTGAGAAGCCCCATGAGCTGTCTTCCAGTCCTAATTGTCAAATGATTACA
>JAOXNG010000052.1:13241897-13263051 GCA_028566535.1 Scolopax minor | reverse complement strand
CATAACTGCCTGCCAGCAAACCCCTCACCACCAGCATGACCTGAACCTACAGCCTGTGATACTGTAGTCCCACACCATGGAGCAGATGCTAACATGGATACCAAACTACATGATGCACTCAAACAGAAAATGACCTCATCCTGTTTGGGAAAGTGTTATTACATTATGAGTAAATCCTGATACCATTAATGAGCTTTACCAATCTAGTGATAAATTAGTAGCCTTTACATTTCCATTATGTTTACAGTGATTTTAGAGGAATTAAAAAACACACCTTTCAGAACAAACGATATGTACAACAATGCTTATCTAGGCAAACTATCTTGCCTAATACATGACAAACTCATGCATGAACACTCTTGCCTCAACCAAAGAGTAGTTTTCAGCAAATTTTACATTACTTTTATATCCATTTAGTAAAACTGGTGGTCAAACTCAACTAGACTAGTCCCTGAGCAGCCTGCTCTAATTAAACCTGTGTTGAGCAGGGGGTTGGACTAGATGACCTCTTCCAACTTTATTTTATGATTCTGTGAGTAACCAGAAAGCAAGCCAAAAGATTTATCAACAACTTTTTTACATATACTCGTAATCAAATTATAATGATAATCCAGAACGACTGTTGTCTCTTACCTGCTATATACTTTGGTTAGTAAATTGTTTATCTGTTTATCCATTTTGTACTTTGAGTAATCTTCCAGACCATCTTTCACTGCAATAATTGTCAGAACCGCTACTAGAGGCAGCATTGTAATTTCTTTTTGGAAGGCTTCCACCAGAGGAATCCAATTTAGGACAACTAGAAATAGGAAATACAAATTGGCAACTCTGAAACAAAGAGAAATCATAGGAGTTAGCTGTGCTAGCAGTCAGTCACCCTCATTCCCTCACTTCACACTATATAGACACTTAAGTTAGCAATAATTTATCTTCTTCATCCCAACTGCAATTTAAGAATTAAGTATCCACAACTCTGTTTTCACTCTCCAGTCAGTAGATTCCTTGGCTGCACAGTTATTTAATATGCATGATCAGAAGATGCAGAAATTTTCCTGAATTTTCAAACCTGTTCTCCAGGCTTGGACCTGTCTTCTAGTGAGGATTTGGCGAACTTGCACTCTCTCAAATTTCCAGGTCTTTTAAACTTAATTTTATCATTTCCTGAGGGAGATGACATGTTTTTAAAAGGGAGCCATCCTGTAACCTCCCTACACAACTTTCCAAAACAGCAGTTCTCCAAGCAGGAAGATTAAAAAAATTGGCAACAGAGAAAGACATGAGGGAAGGGAAGAAAAACATTTGCAGGAAATGAGCTGAAAATCATCTGGCAGATTGCTGTGTGGCAGTGCTCCAAATGTAAGGAATATTTCAGTAATTTGAAGAACAGAATGAGTGGGAACTGCATACACTGTGGAGAAAAGGATTAGCCCCACACTGATGATACTCAAGAGACTTTGGGCAAACAACACAGATCTTTTCAGAAATGACAGGCAGGTTGGGAAGATGAGTAATTTTTGAATATCTGCCTATATACTAACACACACATTTAAATAAAAGAATTCCACTACAGAAAAATTACCAGAATGAGGAGTTCATTACCTGTGAAATTGTTCAAATAAATTCCGTGGTAAAAAATTCAATAGCGTATACTTGGTAGTCCGTATTTTGTTGTTCATGTACAGTTTTGATACTTTTTCATACTCCTCCTTAAAATGTCCCAAACAGGGAATCACTATCCTGTGTTTGCCAAGAGTTTTTGATGACTGATAGCACTTGTTACTTGAATTGTTGCTGCTGCTACCTTCTGTGCCCTCTGTGGATATCAGCCGCTGCCAGCGGTATCTGGCCCAGCGGATGGGATCTGCCATCGTGCCTGGAAAGCTTTATAATCCACGGAGTGTCCTCTACCTAGAAACATGTTAAAATACAGCAAGCTCAGTAACAATTCTGTAAACAGTTTTACATCTAAAATTCACAGTTACAGTTTTGAATATGCCTAGGAAAAAAAGTGATTTTCCTATTTTGATTAAAAAGAACCAGACAGTTAATAGGTTATGTGAGGTCAGGAACCTCTGCTTCAAACCTTGAATTTCATCCAGCCTTTCAGGATCCTAGAGTTTGATTACTCTGTTTAAAATCCACAATATTTTTGTAATAGCATCTTACGTAAGCAGCCCACCTACCAGTTTCTCATGCTGCACAATGGTAAAAAAAGCAGACAAGCTGCTAATTCTGCAGAGAACAGTATTTTGAAAGGATTCCTTATCTCAGACACTGCAGTCCTCGCTGATGGTTAACAACTTCTGTTAAACTCAGGAGTCAACAACATAGTAATAGGCAGCTGGGTACAGCCTCAGATGCACAGGGAGCAATCTCCAGGGGAAGGCACACAGTAGCTATCGTGAACAAAAAAAAGTCTCCTTTGAATCAGAAACAAGTTTGAGAATTTTTATCAGCTGACAAAGGATGAATAAACTTCATGCCAATGCTCCAGCAATCTACCAAGGAATTTGTTTTCCTAAAGAAAGCCCAAGTTCATAGGTATAGGTGATACTCACTTTATCAAATCACCAAATGCAATGAAATCATCAAATACAGTCAGAAGGGAACATGTTTTAATAGAAGCTCAGAACTGCTGCTTTTTACAAGTTTTTCTACAATTTACAATTTTTTACAATTAATAGCTGCTACATTTCTTGTACTATTTCCTCCATAGAAGCTCTCATCTTGTATTTGTTTAAATCTATTACTTGTGTGAGCCCCCAGTCATCAATACAGCTACTACTACTCACTGCAAATTACTTTCCTTCCTCTGGCATCTTACTATCTGCATACACAATAGCAACACTTTTTACTAAACCCTCTACCTAAATTCCCACATTCTCTAAATTCTCTAAAACTTGCTGGGTCTTTCTAAATGAAATCTCTTTGCTTCAGACTACCTTTCAAGATCAACCTAATCCTGATTTTGGCTTGAGCCAACTCAGAAGTCTATTCATGAGGTATCTCTTGCTCTGACACTGACAAATGTCACTCTGTGCTGCTCATTAAAAAGTAATTTTCCAAACTATTCACTTGATGCTGTCATACCTTCTCTTCATCATATCTTCCTTGATTTTTCAATTACAATTGCAGAAATGTTGAAATGTGGGCAGTGTCCTCAGCAGGTCCTCTAGCAATGAGGTAATATTTATAAATCTACATCAACCCATTCTGTTCTTAAAAAGAAGATTCTGCAAACTCCCTAAAAAGCCTGCTCCACTGCATCACTACCTTTTGGCTAGAAAGCTTTCACGTAACATTCTCTTCCTCTTATCAAACAAAGATGGTTGATTTTTGTCCTGTCATCACTGGATATGGATAATTACTGACTGTTACAATCATAATGTCTTGGAAGACTCACTGCGCACATGACACTCATGTTTTTCTTTAGAAACCATGATTTGCATAAGAAGAAAAAGAGGAACAAGGAGAAAAAAACCCAAACCTCTATGTAACATTTCCTCTCAGCATCCCCTAGCAGTTCCCATGTGAACTACTGTCCTGCCAAGGCCCTTGTGCAGTGCTTCCCCAGGCAAAAAAAGAAACCAGGCTGGAAAAGAGACTTTCCTTTTTTTGTCAGTGCTAAACCTCATGGTCCCAGTGACCATCAAATACCACAGTCAAGCAACTGCTGCTCAGGAACACAGCTTTGCCTGGGGCTTCTCAGAGAAACAAGGAGGAGGTTTGTTTTGAAGACTTTCCAAAATAAGCATCCTCTTCACAAAATATGGCATTTTCATATCGTTGCTCCCTCTGATCCTACTGCCCAGGGGATGGTCCTCAGAGGGATTGTCCTCTGCATAGAGGTTACTGTCTCATTTTAGTCAAGCTCAGTCGCTCCCCCAGAGATATGAACTCTGACATCCAGAAGTACCTACTTCACAGTAACAAACTACCTTTAAGGTATGGCAACCATATGACCAGATATAGGAATACTGATCCATGCACACATGATCATTTGCCCTGAGTCTGAGAAGTCTACAGCTTGGAAGGTAGCCAGCTCTTCAAAAGTGTTTAGGAACCACAGAAGGTGCTGCTAGTGGAGTCCATACTTGGCTATGCAGAGCTCTTCAACACACCCAGAGCTCCTAAAAACCAAACAAACACCGACCCATCTACGTGAACTGAAGCAAAAGAACGAAGTATTGAAAATGGAAGAATTTTGAAATGCTGACCAGCTGAAAAAAAGGTACTTCCTTCTTTTGCAATCACAAATTTTGGCAGTTCAGCTCTTAAAAAAACTCCAAACACAGATTTTGAACAACATGCTTAAGGCTTGGCCATTTTGAGGAAATAACACTTCCTTTTATCTGTCTCTGCTGTGAGAAATTAGTAATTTCACAAACAAATCTTATGCAATGAGGGGCCTTTTAAAAGAAATTATTGCTTTGATTGACAATGTGCTGGATTATCAGTTAGAGTTTTAACATTTTTCCTTTGTCCTGTTAAATTTATCTGTCTCTTTCAAGCTTCCACCTTTAGCATGAATCATACAGGGTGTGTCAATTAACCACACTTTTGCTTGAAATGATAATTCTTTGCCCAAGTACAGTAATCTGACATATGTCTACATACTGTTACAACATGCAACATCCTTGTAGAAAACTTCAGTAGGCAAACACCACAAAATTTTTCAAGATGCCATGAGAACAGGTTGGATTTGTAGAGAAGATCATGTTTGTTTTTGTAAGACCATCAAACAAACATCTGATACTGGGAACTTCTGTGACAAGAGACAGCAGCAGAAATAAAGAAATTCTTTCTCAAAGCAAACTCCCAGGGCTAATGGGAATGCAAAGGCTTTAAATGGCAAATCCTGTTCACTCAGTGAAAATTATATAGGCAAAACAACCTATAGAGCTAAAACAACTTAAAAAGCTTAAGAATTACATTATCAGCAACATGCAAATAAAGATGGGAAGAGAGAGATGAGAATTGTGAAGAACAAAAGAGAAAACCTGGCAAGTTTGAAAACCTCCTAAATTCTAACTCTTTTTGGTTTTCATAATTTATTACCTTTTGCAGCATTTGATACCCAATGATCACTGTTTAAAAAAAAAAAGGAGGTGTGGTGGGGTGGGAGGAGAGGAGAACAGCACTAGACATTTTGATGTGACAGCATGTTAAGACAGATTTCCTCACCACCGGATCCTCAGCCCAAGGTTCAAACTGCAGACGCAGCGCTGCCGAGGAGCGGCCACCCCTCACCGCAAACGCACCCCTGACTCCTGACACAGCCCCAAAACCTCCACCCCACCCTTCCTCATCCTCCCTCAGGGGAGGGACAGCTCAAAAAGGAACAGGAAACCTCAGATTCAGCTGTGTGCATCTGCCAGTAACCCCAGTTCGATTTTATTGCTTTCAAGAAAAGTTCTGAAGGAACTCGCACGGACAAGAAATAACTAACACAGAACCACCATCACCACCACCACCACCACCACCACCACCATCACGTTGGAAACACTGCCTGAGAGCCAACAAGCAACCTCATGTGGCCAAAACCAGACAATTAAGCACCTTGGGAAAAAAAAAACCTGGATCTCACGCTCCGCCACAACGCCCTCTGACTCACCTGGCGTTTGACTGAGTTACTTTTTACAAATGATTTTTCTTATTTAAATCATTTGCATTTCCATTTTAAAATAGGCTTTACGAGGCTTCGAACTTCAAAAACTATTCTGCATTTTTTTTCCTCTTTTGAGTATTTTTCTTCTTCTTCTGCATTAAATTTGGATCATAAAGTAATGAGCACCTTTTCTTTGGTTAGCTGGAAGAAGTCAAAAGAAGATTCTGCAACCTCATGTTAGACATTCTAAAGGATAAAGCTGCCAAAGATCAAATAAAAGCTGTTTTAAACAACTTTTCTAAGAAATCCCTTCTCTTAAAATATTATTGGACCCTCTTGTCATGTCATTTTTCATAGTAAACTCTAGAGTTCTCCAGCTAAAGTGAATTTGAAGTAGTAATACAAACCAGTAGATGTTTCTTTAAACGCTGGCTAAAGACCAACAAGATGAGTTACTTTGAAGCAGTATTTTTTTTAGATAAGTTTATATTTTAAAAACCCAAGAATAACTCTCACACATTTGAAAATCAGTCATACTCTTGAGTGCTGAGGACAGGGTCACACAAGCTAGACACTGTTCTCATTTTCGCAAGAAACACTCCAGTGAACAGTGCCTGCTCTTGCTAAATGGCATCAGCTGATACAGAGATAATCCAGATACGTCTCACATGCAAAAAGGCAGGTTTTTGTAGCAAGCTCACTAAACTCAAAAATATGGAAGGGAATTCTCTGACACTGGACACACACTACTTGTTTTTTCTGTCCTTCAGTGCCCTCATGTGCTCCAATTCTTTCCCCTTCTTAAACTCTGTCCTCTTCATAAACTCTGTCAGCTTCCAGTTCTGTGAAGTTGAAACCATTTCACATCTGCACGCCAGCCTTCATCCTCGCTTTCCTGCAACGGCACGGACCTGAGACTAAAAATTCCTTAGTTCCAGTTACATTATTCAGTAGCCTTTGGCAAATCACTCAGCGATCACTGACCTCTCCCATACTAGATCCTTTCCTGAGATTGTCTGCAAAACAGATGTGTAGATAATTTACCCACTGTTTATACTGTTCTGGGACTGCACCTTACTATTATGTTGCAGTCATTCACTGCCATGTCATGTGAGGTGACCTACCATTTACCCCAGCTTCTCTTGACCACTTCCTCCTGTCTGACAACATCCTCCTCGTTTGCTGTGATCTCCAAATATTTAGTCCTCGTTCTTCTCTCAGAAAATTATTTGTTAAATACACTTGGTAAATGACCTATTTCACAAGAATGCCCCTCAGACCCTTGGCACATGCATGTTTCTATCCTGGTCCTGCTCAGACATGGTCTTTGGGCATAACGTGCAGGAGGCCTCCTGTGTCATCTGGCCCTGTTTCCAGCAGGAAGCAATCAATCGATTCTTGGCAAGCATAACTGCAGTCAATAGAACTGCATTATCTTACCTGAAAAATGGCTACAGGACCTTAAAAAGAAGCTATTTGCAACCACATATTCTGAGTAATATTCATAAAAGGGATGCCAAGAACTTTTTGGATTAAGAGTGGAAGGCAGATGTTATTATGAAAAGTGAAATGCTATGGCAATATTTTTCCATTCACTCCTACCTACAAAGTCTGATTTAGCGTGGCCAACACTGAAAACCTGCTAGCCCTGAAATGCCTTATTTTGGAAAGGAAATTTGTTGGTTGTGAGTACATTAAGCCAGCCATCAGCAGCTCCCCGCGACTAAAAAACAATCAGCAGAACAAACTAAAACACAAGAAGTGCCAAGTCCCTGACACAAGGTCAATTGCAAGGTAATTTAATAGTAAACCACACGAGCAGTAGCACTGATTAATTGTGCTACAGTGTGGGAGCAGTACATGAAAGCAAAAAATCTTCACCTTGGATAAAGTTATTTAAGATGCCAATCAGATCTTGCACCTACAGACACAACTAAATCACACAATACCAAATTTTAGGTTTAAAACCCAGATGAATCATTTTCTGCTCATATTTCTACTCTTTCTCTTATTTCTGCTACAGGTAACCAGTTTAAAAGTACAACTGAAGACTGCTAGATTTGCACCAACATTTTCCATCCTCTTCTCCATTCATCAGAAGTTCTGCTTTATGTCCTGTTCCCATGTACCACACGGGTCCCTCAAAACTGCAAAGCAAAACCTTCCAGGTTAATTCTTACTCTTTTATGACCATGCTTTCTCACAAGTATATCTTTAGCTTATAGTCATGCAGCATTTAATCATTGCAGGACCTTCGATATGTATACAATTCAAATTAATTTCACAGTAAGACTTAAGGTGTGGGCCATGTAAAAAAAATTTACACTGGTGTTCATATGGGAAAAAGAAAATGCAGGATGCTGTGTAAAATAATGTAAAAAGAGTACAAATACTTTAGGTTTCAATCCTACCTGTCTTATAAAGCAAACATCTAAGACTGTAATATTTTTATAAAATGGAAGAGTAAAGCTAGACCACAAGGCTTAAAGATTTGTATTTAACTGTAGGATTCTGGAATGTCCAACCTTCCAGATGCTAAACTGATGAAAGCTGTTACTCCTTGTTCAAAGAGGACACCAAGAGGTGTGGTGCAGGTATCTGTAAAGGAAAATCACATGCTGGTCCTGCCAGTATTTACTTCTCCAGCAAATAGCCACAGAGACTTTGCCAGATATATTCTGAATTACAATGCACTAACACTTCTCTCATGATGGGATGGGATAAATTCGTCACTGTTTAGCAGTGTCAATAGTTTCTTTGTTGCTTCATGGGAAAACATTCCCAGGTGAGGAAAATAATGAACTTCTTCCCAGTAGGTTTGCCAATTTGTAACAGTGCCAGTTTATGGTACTTTACAGCAATCCTTACAACTGTATCCAATGGATCTTGTTAAGAGCTGACCCAGACCTATGTCAATTTTTGCTAAGAACCCACACCTCAGATTTGTGAAGCACGAGCCAAGGGCCTGTTGCTCCCTTCTCCTAACTTCTAGCTTTCCCTGCTTTAGCGCTGACAACGGCAAGAACCTGTATTGCTGTGGTCCTGGGGGTATCACTGTGAAGTACCTCTCAGCTGGTACCTGTCACGTGCTAGAAACCTGCAGGGCTGTTGGTACCTGGACAGAAAGACACTTCAGTTCTTCTTGTTTACACTGCGGATCTAGTTGTGAGGTGGTAAGGACTTTCACCTACCCAAAGAACCCTTCCTGAGTGGACTTGCACAATATACTGCCTGCTGTTAGACTGTGCTAATTACTGTCTCACGTTTTCTGAATTGCAGTACAAATTCTGCTTTACCTCATCTTGGTTTTGATTCTTTTTAAATCCTAACAGTATTCCTCTCTTTGCATCAAAATATGGTTTTAGCCTTCTGCAGCATATGATATCCATTAAGAAGCAAGGCCAAGGCAGCAAGTCAGGCTGACTCTAGAAGTAGTTAATCCTAATTTCTAACTGCATGCTACTCATTTTCTGTTTTAAAAAAAAATATTTTAAAAATATTTTCTATCTAAAAAATTTTTAATTGTTCCTTTGATAAAGATCCCTGATAAAATCTTCTCTGATGGAGGGGTCTTACAAAGTACTAAGAACCCCAGCTCCCCTCTATTTAACTGAAACTGGAGAGCTCAGCTCTTTGCCTGTTTAAGCCAACACTGACTGATGCATCTCACCCTGCAAAGTTCACCACCAACACGTGGTCATCAGAACTCCTCTAAATGCTCCTTGGCTTCAGAAAGTCTCTGCAAATACACCAGAGTTTGTTGGACTGGGGCCTAAGGCAGTGATTAACTGATGGATTGTTGTTTCTGATTTTTCTTTTACTATGGTATTTGTATATACCACTCGAAAATGCTTCCCCACTCTCCGAAATCTTTGTCTGCTCAGAGACATGCACCTCTTGTCAGAAATGACCACTAGATACGCAAAAAACTGAAACTGTTTCCTGATAAATCCTTACCAAAATCAAGCATTGGAAATGGTACCTGGAAATCAGATACTTCATTTTCTGTTTGCAGCAGCAGAAACTAAATGAGTGGAGAGCTGAAGAATCTTTACAGGTCTCTAAAGCATTTGTAGGGTGTGGGTATATGCAGAGGAGCATATTCATAATCCTGTTTTACATTAATAAGATTTCATTTTCAACTTCTTTTCCTCTTCCTTTTTCTGTTCTTACTCCAACAGTTTTATAGCCACCAAGTTTTTAGTGTACCATTCTATGTCTCCAGTTGGTATTAGGCATCTAATATCTGTAGCATGCCCATGAATCAAGCAAGCCATCTAATTGCTTTGCTTTAAATTAGTAGCACAAAATTCAAGCCAGAGTTGATCTGATCTTTTACCCATTTTTTAACTTAATAAACCCTATTTTTTTAACCCATTATCATCACCAGAACAATCAACAGAAAAGCTCAATAGTGAGTCAGTTTTTAAGATTAGCACATGAATAAAAATAAACATGCCAGGAAAAAAAATACTGTTGAGGACTAGCTAAATTACTGCAGCATCGTTTTGTTTCATGCCATGATCTTTACATTTTTTCTGAAATTATTTTTATTTTTCTCCCATCTGTCCTTCTAATTGTTCTTATCCTCTTACTGTTTATTTTTAGTCTCAGGTTTAGCATAGGATCAGTGACAGTTACTGACCTGCTCCAGTACAAAGCAGCAAAGCAGTTGCTAGTACCCAGGCTCTTAGGTGGTGCTTAGGAAATGACTGCTTTTGGTGCTGCACAAACAGAAACTTTCTGCTAGAAGAGATGTACCCATGTTACTTGTAATCCTATGGAATCACATCTCTTTGACAACCATGGAAAAGGAGGTATTATACCTATATATTATGCTCTGAGTCAAAAATCAGTGTGAGCCAGTAGTGACACAATCCTAAACGACTAGAACACCATATAACTGAGCTCCTGATCATTCTGGTCCCAGTTAAAAGTCTGTGATCCATATAATTCAATTGCCTATACTGTTTGTGCCGTATCTTAATTACCTAACAGTATTCTTGCTCCCTAGATGGGTTTCCAAATTTAGGTTTAGGAGCTAAACATACCTATTAGCATCATGTCCTTAAAAATGTAACATGGCATTGCTTTCACCTGTTAAACATCCGTTTCATACCAGGTGCAACTTTAGTGCAGATGAAGTGGGGAACATGAAGGATTTAATATTTCTGTGGGATGTTGGACTGCCATCTGAAACAGATCCGACCTGCAGTTAGTAGGGCAGCACATCCACACAGCAGGGAAAGTACTTGGGAAATGGCAGGAGGCAGTGCAAAACCAGCTCCCTCGGTTCACACAACCACAGAACCAGGAGGCTGGGAGGTTCTGTACGTGTGCATTTTGCTCACAGGAAAACAAATAGCTTATGTCGTGCAAGCTGAGGGCATTATATATGAAAATGGTTGCCAACATAAAAAGTCAAGTCTGCCTACTGCACAGTTCCTGAATGCTGGAAGCTGTCCTTCATTTCTGCTGCATGTTTCAGAGGCAATCCAAAGGGAGCACCCTAACCCCCGGATGACAGAAACTTTCTGCACTTAATGTCTTTTGCAATGTTTTAAAATGTGCTTTCACTACAGGACAAAGACTGACAGCAATCTTCTTCAACTGTTGGGCATGCTTTGGTTAAGTAACTGCCTTGAACTGTTACTACTGTTCTCGTTCAATCCTTTCCAGCCAAAAATCTCTCCTGCTGCCTCCCAGTTAGTAGATAGAGTGATTAGTTCCCCTTGCTTCTGCAAGGGGACACATTCCAGCAGATGAGTAAGGTGTTAGCAGCAAACTTTGCACGTGTAGTTCCGAGAGGTAAACAGAGCTACATGTAGCATGCTGACACTTTCCATAAAGAGCTGTCAGAAGCCCTGATGAAACTACATCCCACATCAGGAGAGTTTTTCCTGCGTGTTTGAAATTGTGTAGATGGCCTATGTTATCAGTATGTCCAGCTGGACAAGTAACAGGCTTTCTCTCCTGCAATGCCACCAGTTGCAGAAGCAACCTCCTCAACATTGTAATGGCAGAAGTGTAATGGCATCAGCATACGAATAGCAGGTAATTAGAGATTGCCCAATAAATGAACTGATGATGTGCTTCCAAGCAGCACCTGGACAGGATAACCTCTGTGTCTTCAGGGAAAGCCTTTGGTACATTCTGTGTTACAAGAAGCCTTTCAAGAGGACACATCCTAGGCACGCACACCTGCTCTGCTCTGATCTCCTGTATCAGTCCCCTTCTCCAGGCCTAACAGTCTGAGGGGCATTCAGTAGCTGCAGATTGAAAGTCACTAATAGTCAGGGTTTCACAGCTGCATCCCCGTTCTCTTGATTTCATAACATCCAAACACTTTTAAGCAGCATACTAAATCTTATTTCTCACTTCACTCCTGTTCCTCTCTCACGTAACACAGATCTTCCCCGACACCACGTAGTTCTGCAGATCAGGAGGGGCTAGGGTCCAAGATTCACTGCTATGTTCTTCTGCAATTATTTTTACATATACTTACACAAGTACAAGAGAAATAATATGTCAGCCTAACACTCTCATTTTCCCACTCTCTCCATTAGAAGAAAAAGGTCAAACCATTTCACAACTCAGATGATGAGTACTTCCAAAATAATTGATAACACATGAAGTATTTGCGTAATATTGGTGTGCTCTGGTCCCTATTGTGTTACCCATTTAAGATAAAAGCCAAAATTTTCGAGATTTATTGTGGGAAGGGTGAAAATTGACAAAGTTAATCCTTATTTCCATTTATTGCTTTTGTTTGGGGTTTCAAAAATGTCTTCATCTTCTGATCTGAGGTTTTGGAATGTTTTACTTCTTGGGTAAAGTATGTCTGCAACTACATGAGTATATGAGTATGAACCCACAACCCTGCCCTTCTCACATAACACCAACCCAACTGTGAGCAAGAATGCAAAGCATCCAAAGCAAAAACAAATAATTGATTTTAACCCGGCAAAGCAGTTTTTAATGTAGACACACCGGATGACAGTTCAGCTTTTTCAGAAAAGGCAGTGAGCCTGATTTCACTGCAACTCAAAGTGAAAACTCCCAATCTGTCCTCAAATGACCTCATCTCAAGAAACAGATAGTACATCAGATTAAGCTTTAAGTGTACCTAACCGCTTCTCAGTTACTTGATCTCTTCACCAAGGTCAGTTCTATCCCCTGTAAATTTACTTCTCCTGCTTCTCTCTTCTTTATTTGTTTCAGAATCACAAAAATTCAGGGTGTCAAGGCCATGATTAATTACAACTGTACCCTATTCCCACTGAAGTAAATACCAAGACTCCCAATCCCTTTAAGAAGGGGTCCCTGAAGAACTCATACTGGTATATACTGTATTGGCATTAAACACATTTTAGTATGCTCTAGTATTTAGTGTGTACCAAAGGTACATCTTAACACTTTTCACAGACAGATGCCCAAGCACTTAATATTCCTTAGCCAGCACTGTTACTCCAGCCTGTTTCTCCAGCTCACTTCTCCCCTCTGCCAACAGCTAGGATGGGACAGTGAATGCGAGTCCTAATTTTGGAGGCATAAATAGGAGTCAAGTGATGCTTAAGGTTTATGTACTTGGGTTTTTTTCCTCCACATCTCTAACAGTAAGATTCAGGCTTTTCCGTTAAAAAATCTAGCTTGAAATGAATCTGGTACTTCTTTTTCATTTCCTCTACTGATGAGTTGTGCAGCACGGCCAAGTTCCATGCTGTTCAATACACAGTTTGAGGTAGCTGCAGTTCAATAGAGAATGAAATATTTCCTATGTAAACTTTTCATAGGATACTCAGGGCGGAATGGGAAATGCTGCAGAAGCATCAAACAAGAAAAGTGAGGTCTTGGGCCAGTTTTTTCATTAGTTAAAATAAAGGACATTATGTAGAAGTATTTATAGTTATGGCTGCATAACCACCTCATAAACTAATAGACAACAGTCATCAACTAATCAATCTTCGCAAAGATCTTCCCAGAAAAAGGCAGATTTGATTGTAAGTATGGTTATTTAGTTAACAAAAAAAATTATTCTTAGAGTGACATGTGCAGCTCCAAGTGATGATAGGTTCCAGAAAGCTGTGTTTCGGTATCTGAGACCATGTTTTCAATTTTGTGCTATTAGAAAATATTTCCTTGCTTTGAATGCCATATTATATATTCACATGAGCTAAATCTCATAAAATCTTTGCTTTTAAATCTAGCCACAGAGTGGCATCCTTTCAAAAATGGTTCAATGACAGCATTAAAAAACATTAGAGGATGTTTACAATCACAACTGATTATCCACTAAGTTTAACTTTACCATTTATATTAATTCAAACCAGCTGTAAAATTGTGCAACCAAATCCTACCAGTAGCCCTTTTCACTCACTTCACACTATGTAAATTACTATAACCAAGTCCAAATTAAAAAAAAAAAAAAGTTATTTTGAGCTTCAGCAAATGTGTTAAATTTCTGGAAATAAAAAACATGCTACTATTTTGTTTGAAAGACTTAGTTTATAAATTATGAATTATTTTCCCAAGCGAGAGGAAAAAACTGCAGATTTTGTTCTGAATTCTATGAACATTCCACCTAGAGTCTTTTTTATTTTACAATTATAAATCACTGAAAGATTAAAATTGATCATAATGGTCAAAGCCTAGAGAGACTTAAGAATTTGCAACAGTTTTTCCTACCCAGATTTTTCTTCATAATTCAAAGTCGGACATTTTTTAGAGACATTTGCACTGATGAATCCCTGCTGAAGAGACTGAGCTCTTCCCATGACATCAGCTTATAACAAGCTCCCAATTTCCTTATAGTCAGCATGTGTTGGGAATTATTTACCCCATCTAAATGATGTTCATGATGAGATCACTCTTTATTAAGAGAAAGGTATTGTAACTACCATGCTTGTGATGATCACAGCTTATATTAATACATAGAGTGCCTAAGAAAATGTAGTCACTAATTTACTTTTCAAGCAAGAAGTTAAGCAAACCCTAGAGAAACTGAGGAGCAGAGAAACTCTTAGCAAATGCAAAACTGCATTTGAATACTAAATGTTGAAAATTGGAGCTTCTTTTTCTGGCATCTCAACCAAGTAGCATATTTCTTAAGACAGATTTTATCTTTTTGTCCATGATTAAAATATTGAAAGGAGCATTTGCTAGAACAGTACCTCTAGAATGAAGCTCCAGCAAAATCAATCTGTTGGAAGATTCTTGGAGCCAAGAATCCAGTAACAGCCAAATGGGCTTCTCCAGATCTTTGATTACACAGCTTAAGCGTACCAGAAACTCACTGCCTGACACTGTTCCCTTAAAATACGTTTCCCTGTAAATCTACAGTGTAGTCATGATAAATTTTGAAGGATTTTGTGAAACTCGGTAGAAAAAGATATATCAAGGGGGATTTCAACGGAAATTATCAGACTAAATTCTGAGTGGTCTGTCTGCCCATTAGAAGGACAACTGACACAATAGTGAAATGTGAAGTTCAATCTGGACAGAAGACACAAGCGAAAAATTGGGAAAAATTTGGCATTGTTTGTTACAAGTGTAAGGAGAAAGATTTTTCTCAACTTCACATTTTATTTTTAAATTGCAATTTTCCGAGCCATTGCTGAACAACCTGTGAAATCTTAATAGATTTCCAGATGTTCCCAGGAGACTGCTTAGCCCAGAGGACTAATAAAGAGAGTAGAGTAGATGTCACTTTGAGTTCTACTTCAGAGCAATGGGATTAATCCAGCAGACTTTTATTTCCATGTCAGAAAATGCATCCAATGACCTTGCCTGTAAATAAAGACTGCTCTGGTCTATTGCATGAAAAGCAGTTAAGGTGAACCCCAGGATCTCTTCTAGGGCTGCCTCAATCAGCCAACGTATCTTAAAGCCACTGATAGTGGTCTATAATAAGCTAGATAACATATATTAACCAAAAAAGTTCAAAAAATATAGACTTCTCCCTTGTATCAACATAACCTCATTTCTACCAAGTGTCTCCTCTCTGCCAGCATCCTTCAAGTGCTAGACCTAAGGGCACCATATTCTTGCACCTATTCTGCTCTGAAAAAAAATCTGGTAAAACCAAAAACAGCAGAAGAGTAAAATCTACTTCCTAAGAACTTTTGGTGCCTTATCTGGGAGAAACGCTGTAAAATTCCAGCTCTGCTGTCCTAGAAATCAAAAAAGATCCTGACCCATTTCTGCAAAAACTTGTCAAAAGCCAATCTGCGCCTTCTAGCAGCATAACTGTTATTTTCACTAATTGCCAACTGAGAGAGAATCCCCAAAGAAAGTTGGCAATTAGGCTTGGGAGACCTCAGAATGTTATAATGCTTGACAATAAGCTTTTGACTTAAAATAGGTAGTCCAACAAGTTGAATGTTATAGATCGAAGGGTTTTCGTTTCTGACAAAGCTTCAGGTGTCATATAATCACAAGCTTTACAATTTGAAGACTATGCATAGGAGATGCCAAAATCAGGGAGGAAATGAGAAAATTCAACATAACCCCTTCAAAATGAGCTTTTACATAAGTTAAAATAGACTGATGAGCTCTTTTTTACATCTTAAATTTTGCCCTATAAACGAACTACTTTGGATATGTTTATGTCTCTTTTCTCCATTATAAAATCTCAGTAAGTCCTCACTGGAAACACATAATCTTACACTCTCTATCTTGTATAAGATTAATTTTTCCAAAATAATAACAAATAAATTAGGGTGAAAACAAGCTTAAGGCAGTGATGGGACTCTTTTATGAAGTGAATAAGTGCTCTCTGTGCCAATACAGTCTGTTTAATCACAGCCTAACATTTTAATTATGTATATAGCTAAGCAGACTTGCTTGCATTGGCTTAATTATTCTCCATGATAATATGAACAAAGAGCCTCTGTTAAAGTAATCAACAAAAATTTTAGCTGGCTGAGTTTCCTCAAATGTTCCAAGAGCACTGAAAGATCTGATCATTAAGCATTTACTGCCCTTGAGAGCTATTTTAAACCTGTTCCCTTCATATCACAGCTGGCCCTTTGAGTAGCCTCAAATTCTTTTTATCTGAAAGCCCTAGTGAGGCAGAACAAAAGAATATTTCTTGTTTGGAGTGAGCTGTCTGTGTCATCTGTATGATGTTCACTAGCAGGAGATGTCTATCTTAATGAGCTTTTGGTCAGGAGCAGCACTGACACTTTCTAACTTTTGTCCAGTTCACAGGACTCCTGATGCAGGGCGCACTGGATGTGTCAGAATTGTAAATGAGCCCCAGCAACAGCACATTGCAAAAGGATCCCACAATAACAATTAAGCAACAGTCTCTGCTGTTGTGGGCCTCTATTGCCAGATAATTGACCACGACGGGAGCTATGCAGAGAACCCACGCTGAAGGCAAGGACACATAACAGAAGTGAAGGTTCATTATCTTGCAATGAAAGGGAAGTTAGCACCAATGGGAACCGGGTTTTAAAGGACCAAAGGGTTAAAGGTTTCACATTTTGGAGGTATTTACCATTAATTTCTTCTTTGCCCAACAGAAGCCAGAGTTCTGAAATACAGTGCATTTTAGTGGGCCCTGGGAATCAGATCAGTGGTAGCCATGTAAGCATCCCACAACTCCACAACTACCCATGTATCCAGTAGAAGAGAGTCCAAGAATGCTAGAAAGTTGTACAGAATGTGTACAGTCTTTATTAAAAAGCTCCAAAAGCTTTCCATGTAAAATCTGAAAGCTTGGGGAGAAAACCAACAGCCAACATATTACAACCAGGGAGGATCTCTCTGGTACCCTGTGAGAGTTGAAGTCCATGTATGTCATGGTTTAACCCCAGCTGGCAACCGAGCACCACACAGCGGCTCACCCACTCCCTCCACGACAGGGTAGGGGAGAGAATCAGAAGGGTAAAAGTGAGAAAACTTTAAAGTTTAGATGAAGACAGCTTAATCAGTAAAGCAAAAGCCACACATGCAAGCAAAGGAAAATAAGGAATTGAATGACTACTTCCCATCATCAAGCAGGTGTTCAGCCGTTCTGAGGAAAGCAGAGCTCCACCACACAAAATGGTTACTTGGGAAGACAAACACCATGACTCTGAACGTCCCCCTGCTTCCTTCTTCTTCACCCAGCTTTATTGCTGAGCATGACATCATATGAGGGATGATGTCAGTTGGTCAGTTGGGGTCAGCTGTTCCAGCTGTGTCCCTCCAACAGAGATAGAGGGGAAGAGAACTACAGGAGTCATCCAGCACCATGGTAGGCATCTACACAAACTTGAGTATAAGAAGTTCCACCTAAACATGAGGAGGAACTTCTTTACTGTGAGAGAGCACTGGAACAGGCTGCCCAGAGAGGTGGGAGAGTCTCCTTCTCTGGAGACATTCAAAACCTGCCTGGACAAGTTCTTGTGCAACGTGCTCTAGATAGACCTGCTCCGGCAGGGAGGTCGGACCAGATGATCTTCAGAGGTCCCTTCCATCCCCATATGATTCTACATAATTTCTGCCTTGAGTTGTTTTTCAAATGGCCATTTTTCAATAGGTATTCTTCCTGAACAAAATATGTGAAAATATTGGTGATAAACACAGCAAGAAAGAATTCAGGAAGTTCTAAAAACCTGTTAACTTATTGTATGAGTGGCAGACTTAAGAAGGGGGGCAGGGTAGTGAAAGGAAATAGAGAGGTCTAGTGTAGTTTCAGGCAGCCCAGGGAGTATACGTTTCATCCCTGGGATGGAGCAGAAGCTGTAGCACTATATAATGCCCACATCATCACCACAGATAGTTCAGTCTCACATACAAGTACCAACGTGATACTCCTCCTGTTCAGTACAGTCTTTACTCTTGAAGCCACACTCCTGCTTTACACTCAGCCTTCTGCTTCCTGCTCTGCCCAAATGTCTCAGCCCCATACCCCTTCATCCTAGTTCTCTTCCCTGCCCCTATCATTTCAGCTAACAGGCCTTACAATTTTCCTTAGGTTTGTCAGTCCTTCTTTCCTTTGAGTTCCTCAGAACTTCTCAAAAATCTTATTTATGTAGTTGATCATATTAGCGAAGAGGCAGTGGTGATAGATGATCATTTGGAATAAACTTGTGCCCTTCAGCCATAGCTGAAGGGACAAAGAGCATTGTCACACTTTACAGTGGTAAAGCAGTAGTCCCACAGCCTACTTTGTTCTATGTGACAGCTAAATTGTTAACACACCACATAATTAAACAAGACAATAACAGATATGGATTTTTCAATTCACACTCATTAATAAAGTCAAAGCCATTCTAGAACTGACTATTCCCAGGACCTTACTTCTCTCATCTACATTCCAGTCCAGTCCCTGAAGCTTTTCCCTTACCTCATCTGCATTTTTCCTCATTATTTTTCTCTAAAGGCTACTGAAGAACAGTGGGGGTTTTGTGTCATTTTATTGGCAAGGGTTGCTGTTAAAAAGTTAGCCTGAAGAGTAAAAGGAGAAATAAAATGAGGCAAAATAATGACTGAAGCTCCTACAATGCACCTGTGTTTTTAGAGCTGGATGTTTGTGAGTGGTTATTCTGCTTTCCTCAAATCTACCTCAAATCTACACAGACATTCACTCCTGAGAGATGGTGAGAAGGAAGGAAGTAAAGGAGGGGGGAAAGAGAACTTTTACAGTTGTGCAGGTGGCAAAGAGGAGGAAAGGATCGACAACGGAAAAGAAAGGGTGAAGAAACCACCACACCAGTCTTCTCTTGTCTCTTGCTGAACAACTACGGTCGACTGACTTTGTGAATTCTTCACCAGTTTCCTGTGCAGCACCCCACTGTTTGTTTGCACGCAAGCCTTTCTGCTGTGGTCTTGGCTCCCATGTTTGGCATGTTTCCTCTGCAGGGTGAACCTTACTTCCAGACATACTTCTTCCACCACAACCATTAGAGTGGACTATGAAATATTCACAGCCACACGCCTGGTCACAGTAGAAAAATTATTCCCTTAAATTGTTCACAAATGTCAACATCTATAGCATAGTAACAGCATGATGTCCTTGGGGAAAAGGCATATGGCAGGTATCTACCAGTCCTACTTCCAAGAGCTATTCTGGGCCAAACCCTAGCTTTTACATCTCAAGTTTCACTGTCATCATGCTGAAACAAACAAACAAGACATCTCAAACTTCATTATGGTTTTACTTCAAAACTGCAAATCCCACCAGATACCTGGATCATCAGATTTCATTCGGGGGGTGGGGTGGAGGGTGTCTGAAAATATCTGTAAAGCCCTGAAAACATCAAGACCTCATCAGAAACTGCATGGAGAAATATTTTTTCATACCGTACATTTCTCTGGCCTGTAAATTCCAAAGACCTGCAAACTCAAGAGTTTTCTTCTTAACGTTATTTTTATGCAATTCACATTCATGTCTTAATCCTGTCATCTGAAAACACAGCTCTGTATCAGACATGTTCTGATCTTCATTTGGAACCATTTATAGAACAAATAACCTTTGATTTGGGGGAAAAACAATCCCAACTCTCTGTAGCACAGATTTGCCTCGATACACAGCAAAAGTCACAGGAATTTCCCCAGGAAAACAGGTATGAATGTGATGTAAGTGTTATCACCAGGTAAAATTACCACTTGGAATTAGCTACACCCCAAGAACTTATAAATCCTTGCTTTTCTTCTTCTCTGATCTAGTGAATAGCAGCAAATTAAAAAATAGTTTAAAAAAAGCTTTTCTGCCAGCAGTCTTTGAAAAAACTGCTGCAGGAGTCCAGAGTGTTGAAAATACATTAGAAACATATATGAATATGATAATCAATAATTAAAATGTTAACAATTTCACTGTTATAATTGGACAAGAAAGCAAGAAAGAAGCAGATCAGAGCTGATTTCTGGCAGTATGCAGTGTTAGCATTCTGGAATCATTTTTCATACACACATATCTACCAAAATAGAAACAACAACTATTAAAACACTTAAAAAAAAGAAAACCAACTTGCTTTCACTAGAGATAATAACAGTTCTCCCCACTCTGAAAAAACAGTCTTTTATTTGTCAAGTCAAGAATAAAGGTCATGTCAGTTTTCATGAAATGGGGACAATTTTCAGGCAGCTCTAACAACAATGACAAACAACAGCCGAGAGACTTAAAGCCAATGTCGGAGGGAGACAGAGCTCTTGCACGATGAGGGATTCATGCTCTCCTGTATTTCATTTCTGTATTATTTCTGGTTTGTGTGTTTAGAAAAGAATTTATACACATAGATGTCCAGGCCTAAATTTATGCCTGTTTTCAGGCAAGTTATACCTCTGTCTCTCCTGCCTGCCCTTCCAGTCCTTTCTTATTAACTCCAGTCTGTCCGAGTTAACTTGTGAAAAAGCCTCAACTACTGGTTTCTGATAAGGACAAAGTAGCAAAATTTGTGAAAAATATTACATTAATCTTGTCGTTCTCCACTTAGTTTCCTTTTCCAAATGTGCTGGTTTTGGCTGGGATAGAGTTAATTTTCTCCACAGTAGGTGGAATGGGGCTATGTTTTGGATTTGTGCTGGAATCAGTGTTGATAACACAGGGATGCTTTA
>JAOXNG010000052.1:13207425-13219789 GCA_028566535.1 Scolopax minor | reverse complement strand
GCAAGAAGCAGGTTCAGGGGGGAATAGGAGCAACTGGGTAGGGTGAGAGACCATCTTTGACTCTGCAGGCAAGAAATCCCACTTGAATGTCAAGCTCTAAAGAAAATGGGGAATTCTGCAGGCCAGCAAGCAGCAGAGGAATTTAAAGAAATAACCCTAGCCTCACAGACCTTGAAGGGCATCAGTAGATCTTAAAAGTTGCAGGGAGAGCATCCGGGACAATATGGAAGAAACTTTGTGACCTATGTTACTTTTGCTATCTTCCCTTAGATTCCCACTAGTATACGAGTATATAAAGTTCCCCTAAAAAGACATTGAGCTTTCTCCTATGAAATGTGGTTTGTCTAGCAAAATAAACTCTGCATCAGCAATCTCTCACATCCAGTTCCACGTGGAGCACGCCGACAGCTTTTCAGTGCAAAGTGCACGGTCAGGGTCGGGGCTGGAATGTGGAGTCCAGCCCTTCCCAGACCCAGGGAGCGTGGCTGTGAGCGAGCCTCGCTGAGCAAAGCCTAGGGCAGCCCTCTAGATAGATGCTTTTGGCTATTTCTATGAGATGTGTTAAATGTGCAATAACCAAAATAAAACTCCAGAAGAGGCTGAAAGCAGCAGTACCTAGAGCAAATACAGTCAAATATTCAGAAGTAGCTTGCAATTTGGAGAGGTTCTTAGTTTTTAGAAACCTGATGAAGATGGGCCACCCAGAATCCCCAAATCAATCAACACATTTTAAAATCTGATCTTCTTATGCTGACTTATATGCCATAAAAGCCCCATTTAACCATAAAAAACTCAATAATTTTACCGAAACTGCAGGAACTTCAGAACTTTACATTTTAGAATTGTTTATGATTGAAAATTGGGTTGTACAAGTATTTGGAATGAAAAATTATGTATTGTTCTAGTGCTTGGTTGTTTATGAGCACTGTGAACAAAACTGATTTTATATTCAGTTTTTAAATGCATGTACAGCAAGTATAGTATTAGCAAAATAAGGAATAGCCAAAGAGGAGCAACATAAAGCAGAAGCAAACCCATCTATGCCTCTATGCAAAGCAACACCCCTAAGTAAGAAACAGATAATTCATTAAAATTTTATACCTTATGGTTGTCTGTTTCAGGGACCAATACATAAATATTTTACAGATGCCATCTACTGGGAAAGCAGTAAAATTAATTAATTGTACACAATTTTCATGTAGTAAATAAATTAAGTTGGGAAACTATTCCTCAAATCTCATAATTTCTTTACTTAAATTAACTGTTGCAAGAAGAAAAGTAACCAAAGCAACTGTTTCTTATGATGCATTTATGATGAGCCAAAAACCTCCAGCAGAAATATAGACACATGAATGTTAACATGACTGAGACAGCAATCAAAGTAGAAATAGCTTTTTTTAATTAAACCCTGATCATAAAACTCAGAAACCGCTGATATCCTTGAGAAGTACCACATTTAAATTCAAAGTAATTAGATGCCTACAGACCTTAAGATGTCATACTCACATTGTTGAGACAATGCTGCCCTCTATCAGCTGAAAACCAGCACACAAGAGTCAAGGAGTTTTTTCTCAGAACACAGGTTGTCTTTTCCTTTCGAAAAGCATTTGCTGTTTGTCAATCTGTGCTTCAAACTCTATTTTAAAACTTGTATTTGGTAAATTTTCTATACTGATTGCTTTTCTCCTGGCTAAAAAGAAACAACAAAATTGGCTACTTATTTGCAATGGTGAAAGTTAAACATATTTGGAGGCAGCCACTGCTTTATAAAGCTATATATACCTGACTAATCTTTGCTCCATTAGACTACCCGATTCCCTTATGTATTATCAGCCTTTTGCTTACTCAGTGCAAACTGCACTATAAGAAAAATAGTCTGGTGCCATTGAACTCACAGTGGCCCTACACGCTTCCAAAAACTAGGTAATAGCTTGTCATCTCTTCTAGTATTACATGTACAGGGCACATTCCAGTTCAGGGCTGGAACTACAAAACCCAATCACACTAGACCACACTCATGGGGTCTGACAGATCCCACATGTTCCCCCCATAACTTGCAATCACTCTCTGCTGGGAATGAAGATGCCAATAAATACGTATTCATTGAAATTAAATCAATAATTTTTAAGGGCAGTTATAAAACAAATAGTTATAATTTCTTTTTTTTTTTGCCTGGTAAAATATGCTAAAATTCCCAAGCTCTGTGTTGATATTCAAGCCTAAACTAGCAAGGCACAGAACCACATGTTCATCTCTGAAGAACCCTGAATGGTACCACTGAAGTCAGTATGAGTTAAAGACAGACTTAAAGACTTTTCTGAATGCCTGCCTTAAACAGAAGTTAAGATTCTGATCTTTAATTGAGTTGAAAGCCACTGAAAAGGGGTTTCATTTAGAAAATCTTGTTCTAATTAAAACAAACCCAAACTGGCTCCAGACCTAAACTGGAGAGAAACATAATTAAATATTCTGATTAAATGGGTTCCATGATTACAAAAAATAAATAAACACAAGTTTTCTGTTAAAAAAACCGAAGCCATCTCAGCAAAATCACCCGAAATGCTGACAAAACAAGGAAGGTGAGCTGGCAGCCACTGGGCTAAGAGAGGCTCTTCTGCTACCAAACTTCTTTGAAATGAAAGATTCTTTTGACTCCCTGCTTCTCTCCTGACCTTATCCAAGGTTAATTAGACTCCCAGAGGCTATAGCACCCATAGGCTGGGTGATTCAAGATGGCCTGCATGTCCTTCTTACTCTCTTTCTTTTCAATGTCTTTTGTAGACAGCCCAAGTGGAGGGGGTATGACTACTAGGCACAGCACATTTGCACTAGAAAATCTCAACCATGTATTTAAAGGGGCTTTTGTATTGCCCAACTAGGACAGCAAACTTGATCATTGAATACCAAGTATTAAATAAACATATGAGAGGCAAAGGCATAGTAATGTACATGCCTTATGGATGCCAAGGTACTGAAATTTCATTTAACAGTATACTGCTACTTTGCTACTTCATATTAAACTCAAATCATTTCCACCAACCTCTTCCTCATAAATTTAAACCTTGGGAGGGTTTATAAGTGATGCTGCTGAAAAGCATGGTGCAGTAGTGGAAAAATGTGTTACATGGAACAAATCAGTAGATTAAAACCTCCACCTCTATTTGTCCAAACAAATATTCTTTTCCATTAACTATAACACAGGAATCCTGTATCACAGTCTTTGAGGCTGATTATGTGGAACTGCTTTCACATATTACTTTTGGGTTCCTCTTTTTAACTAACCAATGGCACATTCTTAAAATACCAGCAAATTATTTCCCTTACTTAATACTAATAACAGTTTTTGAAATGTTCAGCTTCTTGTCCACACCCAGAAAGGACAGAATTAGACCCACTAGGGATTCATACTGGAAAATTTTTCAGTGTGTCACAATCAATAATTGTCAAATAACACACTTAAATCTCAGATGGGAATCTACAGGCCTTTTGGAGACTACCAAATTTCCTCAGTTTCAAAATGTACCACAAATTGGCTATAGATTGAAAAAAAAGCACATGTGGACTCCAGTCTGGATCCTGACATATTCTTCCTGTGCAGCTCTTGACAAGTTATTTAACTTTTCTACTCCATTTCTACTTTATTATAAAATTGCTACTCTACCTCAAAGGACTACTGTGATCCTCTTTTGCTATGCATACTTTCCCAGGATATTTAGATAGTCTGACTGCAGGCAGCAGAGATATAAAAAAGTATGTTTAAACAAGAGGAACCTCTAAGCCATCTTAGAACAGAATCACTGCACTGGAGACAGATAATGATGATGAGAGAAGGGAAAAGCAATGTAACAACTGCAATAGCAAATTTTCCCCACAGTCAACATATCAGACAGAATGACACTGATGGGCTTCAGGCTGTTGCTGACTTTTAACAGAATCTTTCTTGATTACTACACTTGAGAGTAAAACAAAGTCCAAAAAAAAAAGCCCTCTTTTCACAGAAGCCCATGCATTTAGAAACTGGATAAATCACAACTATGAGATAGATAAAGTACTTTTCCTTTTTATCACTGTGAAGCTCATCTCCAAAAAGGATATACCAATTATCTAACTCAACTTGTACATTGATTTGAAACGTGTAAGTTTAGAAAGAATTATTTTGATTTATAGCTGTACAATGAAGCAGAACCAGGACCATTTTGCTCACTATTTTCCCTAACATTCAGAATAA
This sequence comes from Scolopax minor, assembly GCA_028566535.1. Lineage (NCBI taxonomy): Eukaryota > Metazoa > Chordata > Aves > Charadriiformes > Scolopacidae > Scolopax > Scolopax minor. The sequence continues at coordinate 13,215,561 of JAOXNG010000052.1, read as the reverse complement.
AACTTTTGCTGATGGAGTTGTTAGCATCCAGGAGTCAGTTGCTTTGGAGTATTTTGATTTGTATTACTGCATATATAAAACTGGGCAAATGCAATGCTTCATAGCATGGGAATAATTGTGGGTTTGGTGTTGGCTAATAGCAATTTCTCACTATATTCTTTCATTTTGCTAAGACAAACCTGCAATGCTCAGGCCAAGCAGATGCAGAATGTATCAAATTAGTACCTTAGGGCAAGGAATACAATAAGATGTTTCATTATAAACTCAAGGAAGCAAACTATATTCTTAACATACTCTGCTCCCAGACATTGCTGAGGCAATTGATAATTCTTTATGTCTCATGTGTGGATCACCAGAGAAAATGTCTGGAACTAGTCATTAATCAAACAAAGCACAGCACAGAGTTAGAATTTTTGAAATGGTGCCAAAAACAGTCATGGAAATTTGCAATGACAACTGATGAGAAATGCAGCACCTAGAGGGAGGGAAGGATCGTGGCTTTCCTGTTTTTGTGTTTTTTATTCTATGTTTCACTGATTGTAACAGAATCTTTATAGGGATCTTGCAAAATCTTCCAGTCAGTTCTCTGTAGAGAAGAAAAACAATTTTACAATTTTACAAACAGCTTCTATTATTCTGGTACCTTTCCTGTAGTTATACAGGATAAGTGTTATCCATCCCAACAGTAGGTGTCCAACCAAAGAAGAAAATCAAAATACAGGACATCAGTGTGGCTCTGGAATTGAGTAGGGTTGGATAAGCCACAATCAGAATCCACTCAGCAAGTGAGGTGGGGATTAAAAGTAGGTTTTAAACACAAAGGAGAAAGTCGCAGACAGTAGGGCAGAAAGGCGAAAAATAGAAGAAAAAAAGTGAGTGAAGATCTTCTGGTAGATACCAGCAAGTGTCTGTGCCAAGTAGCCTTAGCCAGATTGGGAGAAATATATTGTAGCAAGCCCATGTGAATCAGTTGTCAGGTACAGGACAGGGCATTACTTTTCAGGTTCCTATCCTAAAAAAAAGTATTTTGCACATTTTTGCACACTGCCCTAGATGAACAGTACTAGCTACAGATCACCAGACTAAAATGAGGAAAAAGACAGTTGCAGTAACCAAAGCCATAAAGCTGAGGTTGCCTTATCCTATCAAACCTGGACCCTTACTGTTGAAACAATTCAGTTAGACACAGTCTTCAAGGCACTAATGCTTATTCTTATGATATGCCCTGGGACACTAGTGATGCCTTTAAGGACATAACAGAAAACAAAAAAAATCCACATTAAAAATAATGCACACTCTGTGAATCACTGGCATTCCAACCAGAAGTTAATTTAGCATGTACACTTAGCAATAGGTTATTCCAAGATAGAGTGGACCTTATGTTTAGGTTTTTAGATTGGCATTTTCCAAACTACTGTGTTGAACTGTCACTTAATATCAAAAAAGATCCAGGAACATATTACATTAAAGGCATCAGAGAAGGTTGATTTGATATCTTAAATGAAAAGGGGAAAACCTTTTAAATGCCCTAAGGAACTCTTGATTATTTTAATTCAATAGATCCAGTTTAACCCCACATTGTTAAACCTTGATAAAAATATTTTGGTCTTGATTTAGTGATAACATAGTAAAAACCATGAAAATTGGTCTGAATGCTGATATTTTTTGATTCTAAGTTAGGAAAAAGACTAAAATAAAATTTCAGCAAATGAAATCTTGAGATTTATTCATTTTGCTTCTTCATTCCTATTATACAACTTTTTACATTATTTTGAAAGAAAGAAATACATCACATCAGACAGTTAAATTCACCTTGTCAGTAAAGAAGTTGGATTATGCCTATAACTGTTTGGAACAATAATTTATATCCCTTACTCAATACCTTAGCTGCTCTAACAAAGGATTAGTGAAAGTCCATGTATTGGACACAATTACTAAAATTTCACAAGGTACTGCATAGCAGAAGATTTGTTGGTACTACATAGGTGTTTGAACTGAGCATTAGAGTTCTAGCATTTCATGAAAGCACAATATATTGTTTTATTCTCAAGGTCATTAAGTGTTTTACCATTAACAGATACTTTCAGCAGATTTTCTCCAAGTTTACTACTCTAATTAGGACCTCATCTAGCACCCTAGAATCAAAAGGAGTTTTCCTATTGATTTCAATGGGACCTGGATTCGGTCAGTGTTCCCTCATATTATTAAAACAAGATTTTGTCCAACCTATTAGCCAAGGTATCATATTAATTTAATGTTTAGTTTTTTTTTACTTCAGAAAGCTCTCATATGAGTTTTGGTGATTTTTTAACTGCAAGTTACTTCAGGTAAGTTCATCCTTAAAGTCTTCATACTGCAGTGTAAGGTACTGCACTCTTTCTGTTCCCACTTATCTTACTAGGGTTGGCATCTGAGGCTTTTTTTCAAATAATGACCATGGTTTTAGATAAAGTAAAATGTAATTTTTGTACCAACTCTATCATTGTCATAAAAAGATAAGTATCTGTCAAGACACTGGAAATCTTCCTACTTCAGTGATTTACATGTGGGAGATGTAATTTTGAAGTTCATATGCCAAAGTGCTCCCTGAACAAGAGTCTGTCTAATTGGAAAAACAATTAGTGACATCCTGCCCCAGTGAAGCGTGTAAAATATTTACCTGCTTTACCCAGTTTATTTTGCTCAACAAATTTCTGTAACAGAGTCCTCATTTACAGCCACACTATTCCAGTAACTGGATTGCACCAGTAGAAACAGCTGTTTCTCCAGATCAACCAACACGTACAGGCAAGGACTCTCAAACATTACTGGATACTGAAATCCAAATTCTAGTGTGCATACAGACATAACTGCATCAGATTTAGTGACCACATGGGACTGTACAGACTCATGGCTGAGTTATTCCTGGTGAAATAGCACTAACTTTGGGTACTTCTCCCCTTCTTTCCAGGGAAATCAAAGATGCTTACACTAAGCACTCAGGTGCTCAGGCAGAACTCAAGTCATACAACATTAAAGAAATGACTGAAATGAAGAAAAGAAGAATAAGATTATTAAAATGTTTAGCTCTTGAGAACATAATTCAGAGGTATAAAGCATCAGACTTAGTCAAAGATCTACTTTCTCCATACATCTATTTGATAGGCATCATAAGCATTAGTGTTTCACTATAAGAATGATGAACGTATGTTAATGTCTTTGTTTCCATGCCAAACCACCCATCTGCTCTCTGCTCAGAATTCTGTCATGCTCTTTTCTTTTCACTTTTGCCCTATGTTATATTTAAGTTAAAAAAAAAGCCAAACAAAAAAGCCCAAAAAACCAAAAAAATATGCATTATCTCATATATATAATTTATGATCTAGATTCACGGTACTAATGAAATTCAACAAAGAGAGAATGGAACAAAGGGAGAATGGTTCAGAATACTAAGTTTCCAATTGTTCGAGATGAAGCACTGCTTTATTGTGTTGCATTAGCAACCTCTTCATAACAAGGAGAGACAAAAAGGGTATTTGAATTAATGACCTCATCTGTTGGGAAAAAAAAATCTCATTTTTTAATGCATAGTTCATTTGCTAACACACAGACACTAGCCTCTAATGACAGTATTATGCTGATATATCACTAGCAGTGTCCCATACATGATGAATTACCCTCTAGCTGTCATTATTACTGGCTTTAAGTTTTATTAACTTACAAAAAAGGTGCCTACAAAATCTTTTGCATTATCACTTATTGCTTGAAAGACAGGCACAGACGTTTGCATTAGGAGTTTTCAGGAAAGTAGTAATCAGACTTCCTGAGCTCACAATGAAATTTATGAGATAATATATACCAATGCTAGATATGTGTAGGTGCTTATTGCCTTTTGTCTGAGAGTGAATGCTTCAACGTGAGTCATAATTATTTAGGCCATAATTTCTAATATTCTACATTTCAGAAATGAAATTACTTCAGAAAATGCCTGCTGGTGTATAAATACAAATAAAATGACCACCTTATTCCAGGGATTGTCTACTCTTCTAGCTCCTAGAACAACATTTATGATCAGACAGATAGGACTGTAGATAGACCAAAAGACCTGATAATGGGCCTTTTTCTCCAAAGCACCTACAAAAGGGAAGGCCATAGCTTGGCATTCTCAGTTGCCCTTTTATGTGTCCAACTTAAAGGCCTCTTTATTTTCATAGGACTAATGCTTAACACCTTAGCCCCACTGAACATCACTGTGAGTGTGAAGCTACAGCAACTATGTATATTAAATATATTCTCATACACACAGCATCTTCAAGATAAAAGGCTCAGATACTCTTAAAGTATAGCTTCATTGCATAAAGCGGACAGTCATATCAGAATGTTTAAGTGATCACACACCACTGTGGTTGAAGCACATTAAACATTTTGTTCTCCCTATGAAGCCATTATCATTTGGCAAATCTTAAAAAACTGATGTTAAAACAAAAGCACATTCTGAAGTAAGGGCAATATTTGGCTCTTTTCTCACATGCACAATTGCTTTTCAAAGCAGCAGCTTCTCATAATCCAGTCTCACGTGGCTTAAATCTAACCCAGTTATAGTACCCAAGCTTTTTCCTTTTTCAGCGTCAGTACAAAGAAAACTGAAGACCAGCTCCTAGTCCATGCTCTGGCAGCTTTAATACTGTCCTAAATAGGTTACTTGGGATTACTTTTGGCACTACTTGAGAAACTTAACTGGTGTCAAGCCAATGTACCCAGCTTTGTGCCAACTGCTTCTTGTTCTCTTCTAAATCAGGGAAGTAACATTAAAAGTGCCAGGAAGCAAGCTGAGGACAGGGGCTAAAGTATGCTACACTCTGGTGATATGTGTAAGCAAGGAATCCATAGGGGACACTTATAGACCAGAACAACTGGAGTAATCCTTAAGCTACTGTCACTTGTTTTGGGCACAGTATAGACGCTAGCGCCACCTCCAAGGCTATGCCAAATACTCTGGCAATTCGTGACATTTTGTCCATAAGTCAGTGTTTGCAGAAAATTTCCTGAAGTGTTACATTATCCTTCCTTCCTCCAAACTTGGAATCCTTTTCACTTTGTGGGACCACAGATTGTGGGTGGACAGGATTGTGGAAGAAGCAGAGACCAGAAGAAGTAATAAAAGCAGGAACACTGGCAAGAGAAGGCCCATGATCAAGTCCTTAAGGACCCATAACCAACACCTCAGAGCCTGGCTGATGGAGGGGAATTCGGCCCACCTGGCGGTGGGTTGAAAGTTTTTCCTCTTTGTTTACAGAGTGAGNNNATTTCCTTCTCCATCTGCTATTGCAGAACTTTCTGCCATGCTGAACTCTTAAGGGTTAACTGGCATTAGGTGGAGGAGGGGGAAATCAGAGGTCAGCTCGTGTTCTGATACCAGTGCACTCACAAGTTACTCCTTAAGCATGCGGTTTCATCCTAGGTTCTTCCTGCCCGCAATTTCTCACTTTAATCATACACCCACAGCAACCCAGATCTTTAAATTCAGCAATTCTTTCTCAGGTTTCAGCAAGTCATTGGCAGCCTGAGCTATTTTTGGGATATTTTCTCTACTGCAGATGCAGCTCAGGAAAACGCAGGGAGCATGCTAAAGACCTGCAGCTATTTGCCTTGTACAATTTGCTCATTTCTCTTTATTTCTCTGTTTTCCTGCACTGATCACTTAAAGGACAATCTCTCTTGCAAACAAAATCCCCGGAGCCTGATTAGAGGGACTGAAGGCTCCCAGACACGGATTGCCTGCCAGCCACAGCACGGTAAGGACATGGACACTTTTGGCTAGCCTTGCATTGCAGCTTTTTAAGCTTTGCTGAACGTTTATTTGTGTCCATCGCTTCCAAATCAACACTGCTGGCATGGCAGGCAGTCTCCAGCTCCTGGTCTCCATTTTCATTCCCTAAAATCCTCAGCACTTGTAAGTAACACATTTATACTCACCGTCTCTTTGTGTGTTCTAGAAATCAATGACTGACACTGATTTTGATCAGTTCCAGGGAATGGGGTTTTTTCCTTACATTTTAGCATCTTTTGGAGAGCTGTAATTTGTAATCCTGATTGAAACTGTAGATATTTCTATTGCCTGATCTTCCCTATTTTAGGTATATTGTTAATACTATTATGTAGCTCAGCAAATTATTCAAATCAGGGAATGGATTTTTGTACGGTAGACGGAAACGTTATAAAAAAGACCTGCTACTGCTGATTTACAGTTATATACAGTTATATACATAGCTTTCTTGTCTTGTATACTGGCTCTGCTACAATATCTTTAAGCAGCCACACAGCAGTGCGCTAACACTACAAAGACATATACAGAATAAAACCAATGCAGCAGACCGAGCTGTACTAAAAATGAATAGGTTTTATCATGCAGTTCTTTTCATATATGCTCATAGAAATGCACCAAGTTAGCTCTGCGCAAATGGTGCAGATTCCAATGTTATAGGACATACTATTTTATTGAAATACTTGTAAAAACAGTTTAACATCCTCAGGGACATTTTACTTACACATACTAGTGCAGGAAGATGAACACAGTTTATGTCTAACAAATATACAAACCAAATTCTGGGAATCTCTGGTGGCAGAAACTGGAAAAGGGATTCTTTTAGTCCTTTCCTGTACTTCAGGCTTTTTAGTTTTATGCTTTATCCTGTCACATTCAGCACTATGATGACTGCAAACAGAGAATTCCCCTGAGGGGCTTAATGTACATTCTCCAAATATTTGACTGCAACTCAGTATCTGTTGTCCTATTAAGAGAGGTTTCAGAAAGCCTGACTTTGCACTGGAGGTAGGGAGGCCCTCAGATAGAACCAGCCATCAAAAGCTACCTGTGTCTGCCGACAGAACAGACAAAAGCATACTGTACAATTGTAGCCCCATAATATTTCCTATCAAGATGCTTAGACATTACTGTCTGCAGCAGAAACAAAGTTAGAATAGCCTTTGAAACAGTATTTTAGGAACTTACTCAAACTTCACTTTTCACCTCTTCAGTATGGGAGAATTTTTTGTTCATTTTCTAGCTTGCAAATATTTCTTGAGTGATTTATAAAACCAGCAGGAGGGATGGGGCAAATGCTGTATGTGCACAAGTGAACTGAAGGTCTTTAAGGTTTAATTTTCAGTATGGGGAAAGTTACAATGTTGATACGTAAAGATCTATTTTTTTAAAAAAAGCCATCTAGATTATAATGACTTACAACTCAGAACACTAGAAGCAAGAAGTCAAAACTTAAACTAGTATCAGTAGATTTACGATCAGGCTCTGAAAGTAGTATTTTTGCTTCTGAAAGCCTCTCATCAATTTTGAGACAATTTCTATGATGCTGTCTACGTTTCTTCTGAACATAAGACTGATCTCTGAGCCTGGCTCTCTCCTCCCACTAGTGAATTTCTGCCTCAATTTCACCTAAGCCCTTAATATTAAATTAGCTCAATGAGAAATACAGATTAGTTCCTTAGTCCTTAGCTCAATCACAAATGTGGATTGAGCTGGAAATCTTGAGACTTGATACATTTCCCAGAGACTGTGGGAAGAAAGGAATTACTATAGCTGGACGTGTTTTGCTAAAAGTTAGCAAAGCATTTGATTGTTTACTGTTAACAGAGGAACTGGCGTGTCATTAGACAAGTTACAAGTCATGCATGTAAATCTAGATCCCATATTTTTCCCTCTCACAAAAAAAGTTACTTTCAGCACAAACAAGAATCAATTGAAGGAAGTTCTACCAACAGGACAGATCTGTGCAGAATTGAATATTTTGGGAATTCAGTGAGATAAAACTCACTAGAGTGACAAATCTGTACAGATAAGCATTCAAGTGGTGCTTATTTGGGCTCATTTTAGAAAATGTCATATTAAATTGTGCCATTGATAAATATTATAATTTGAAAGACAATGCAAGTTATTTCACAATATGTGCAGAAAGGAAATAATCTGAGTAATGAAAAAGCAAATGCCATCTAGGACATATTAGCTTTTTATTTTTAAAACAAACTGTTGCATACAGGAGCTCTCTGGAAGCTGAAAACCTCATCTTCATTAAAAAAGGAATATAGGCCACAGGGATTAGCAACTCTCCAGACATTCCCAACTGAGGATACGCTCATGCT
>JAOXNG010000052.1:12984355-13001441 GCA_028566535.1 Scolopax minor | reverse complement strand
AGTTAAATCAATTTAAAAATAACAAAGAGTGTCTCTTCTGTTCCAAAACCTGAGCTCTGATTTCAGACTTTGTTCTGTGGCCCTGGCTGCAGGACAAGACTGGAGTGTTGCCTGTTGAAGCTTTTAATTGAGGGTATCAAAGTCTATATACTCAAAGAACATCTCTTCCATCTGTGGCAGTCTGTAAAATGCAGTGTCAGTGCTTGTATGAGCATTTGCATTGGTTATTTGTTTTCTATAGTAAGCTTGGACTATTGAATTTTTATAAACACCCAGCATATAATAATAATAAGTAAAATATTACCTCATGAGTGAGGTTTCTAGCACAAGTGCTGTAACTTATCATTGCAAATGAGAAATGAACTCTAGTCTAGACAGTTACCCTTTCAAAATTGCTAGAAGTTTATTCACCCAAGGAAAATCCTTGGGAGATGCTGAAAACACAGCTATCTAGGAGAAAAACTATATCTATTTTGGTTTGCTTTTTTTTTTTTTTTCTTTTTTTCTCAGACTGCAGTTGTGCCTGATGCCCAGTGATTGCTGGTACTGGGAACATGCTTTCCAGCATCAAGAACTGGAGGCTCTACTGTTTCTGGAATAGATAGATAGTTAAGCATCAAAATAGACTAGTTGCATTGCACAATTAAGAGAAACAACAAACTTTGTAAGGCAATATAAAATATTATGGATTTAAAATATTCTAGTATTACGTAGGTTTTATTTTGATACAGTGAAACTGTTACATGTAAGTGCTACATTTTCTTTTATTTGTGAGGAAGGAGGAAGTTTACTGAGAATCTGTGTTATTCTTTAGTAATACGCAGTTGACTTGCCTTGAGGTATCCTTGATGGTGCATCAACATGAGTGTTGTATCTTGTCCTTTCTCTTAAAGTCTAATTAAGTAAGAGACTGAAGGCGTAATGTGTCATTTGAATAGCTAAGTTTGGCTTCTAACCAAATGGAATTGATGTGGATGTACTTTTGCAAGTTCAGTGTGTCAGTCTCTTATGTATTATATTTAAAAGATGATAAATATTTATTTGTCACGAATTTGGTTATTAAGCAAAATCTTATGCAGCCATGTGCAAGTGCCAGTAACACTCAAAACATTATTATGCCATTTCATATTTCAAGAGAAAACATTTGTAGGAGACTTTTGTAAGGGATGTTTAATGTAGTTTCAGTCCGTAAAAAAACTGGTACCTTGATTGAAATCTTAAGACTTATGGGAAAGGCTAATGCAATGTAGCTAGGTTAAACATCAGTTAAAAGCTTTCTGAATATAAACTCGAGTAGTCCAGGAGAGCAATTATGCAGCAGACTTTTTGAAGCCATATCTGCATAGTTGCATAGAGGCATCTTTTCTTTTCACCAGTCACGGGACTAGTGAAGCCTTGCTGCCTACACAGCTGTGCTTTTGTTCTCGAAACTCTCCTCTTACCTCCATACCCAACTCTGTTTCATGTTTCTTAGGACTCTTTGGGGCAGTGTATGCTATGGCTAGTCCTGAGTTAATGTTTCTGCTGATAATCATCCCTCAAGAATGATAAAGTTCTTGTTGCTTCTGCTCCAAGACAGAAGAACAGACCATATGAACTGTGAAAGTCTATTGTTTTTTTTTTTTTTCAATTGAAATCAAGTTTCTGTTCATAGCTTTATTATTTATTATTATTAAACATAGAACATGTTTAAACTTTTGGATAGTTTTATCTATCTGTACACTGTAGTTTGCAAGCTTAGTCTTTTCCAATATCATTGCTCCCCTCTTGTATAGGCAGCAGGATACTAAACTCTTAGGCCGTTCTTCTTCAGAAACATTAGGGTAGACGTTCTAAAGATACCTCCTTTCTACAAAGCAAAAAAATTCCCAACCTCTAATATATATATTTTTTTTTCTGTTTTAATATAGATCTAATCGACACTGAAAAAAACTTGGTCATTGCTGTCAGAACCCTTGTAAGTACTACCTGTGTGTGTTTGTTTGTGTGTGTGTGTGAGAGAGAGAGTTTTTATATGAATATGCTCAAAGGAAGGAAAAATCCAAGTTTGTTTTCTTGGGACTAAATTTTTCCTACTGATTACAACTGATTTTTGTCAAGACAGAAGCACTTTAAAGTACCGTAAATGTGTCCTAATTATCTAAGTTACCTGTTTTTATACTTCAAACAAATCTGAAACTTCAAAATGACAGGAATGCAACCATTAACTTTTGCTAATGTGAACAGTAACGTAACTGGCAGCACGTGTATGATGTGTGTTTGTACGTGCACTTAATTCAGAAGTGTGGTGAGGGTGCCAGTTTTATGACAAAACAAATATTCTTTCCCATTAAAACACTTTATCATTACTTTATTGTTTCAGGCAGTATTTTGCATGTTCTGATGTGTCTTTTTTGCATGTTAGAAAGTTGTTCCAGTAAACTGTAACAGTTCTCAAGTTAGTGTTCAACACTGAATTGGGTTTTGCTGCTTCGTCAGCTTGAAGATCTTCTCATATATAAAATTACATATTCCGTGCATGTAGAAAGGATTATTGATGACATCAGTAGGATGTAATTTTTCAAACACAGTCTTCTTCTCGTTTACAGTCTTACAGTCCATTCTGCAATTTGGTTCAGTTTTAAAGACTTAGTATTGATAATCAGTAATAAAGTGTGAATTCAATATTATGAAATGCCTGTTTACATCATGACAGTACTGTTATAATTCATATATAATGTGGTGCTTGCATCTCATCAGTGCTCAGATAACAAAAAGAGCAGATCCTTGTCATTTTATATACAATAAAAAAGGGGCAGCTCTAACCCTAAACAAAACGCTTCTGTCCAATTCACTATTGAATTGCAGTAAGAAAAAGTAGAAAATAGCAGTGGAAAGATAATTGCAATAAGTATAGATTCCTAGATACCATTAAACAATATAGACTCAATTAGAAAGTTGTAAGCAAATCAATGTATGAAAATATGATTTTCAGTTCTTTGTATCTGTTAATGTCATGTACACAGAAAAGACTGAAACTTTTGTGGCTGTTCAGTGTTATACAAGCTGCTAAATAGCTTAAATGTCATTTATAAAATTAATGTACAGGAGATTAAATTGAATGGAAAACTTAAATGTCTTTTTATAGCATTAGTCAGTCCAGGATACTGGCTAAAGAATTTAAGTAAATATTAGCCCATTTACCTTCTTCCCTTCTAAATTAGTCAGTTCTTGATTGTTAGTTTTTTACCAGTAGGACTGCTTCTGACAAAGCTACTACTCAACCTGACTAAAACCTAAAGTACTGTCTCATTATATTAAATTGCTTGAGTTAGTCCAACCAGTCTGGTTGTTACCCAAGTCATCGTGTCTGGTCATATGTGTTTTGTTGGAAGGTGAAGAGCAGTAAGAGTTCTCCATGGGGTGTATATGGTGTTACCATATAGCGTTGTGTCTATATCCTCGGGCCTGCACGGGTGTCTTTCTTGCTGTGGTCTCACTGCTGTGGCTGATTTTGTGTTCAGTACAAGTGCAACTGCTGCTTCTGGAGCACTGAATTAACTGGAATTAAAATATCATACAGGATTTGTAATATAAACCAGTAAACCTTCATTATTCAAGACCTGGAGCTTAGGGAAGTAAAATGCTCTGCTGAGGTTTGGCTGTACGCTGAGCAGTTGATGAGGATGAGGTTAACTAAAGCAGAGTGTATACATTTTGAAATTAACGTAGCATTCACTTTATAAAAAGAAATGTTCAGAAAAAAAGAATATTCTGCATAAGTCTGAGCTTAGTTTAGTACATTATACTATCCTTCAATAGTTTTATTCTCCAGGTTTAATTAAAAAAAATTAACATGGAGACTGTGTTATTTTAAATATCTGCAGATCTCTTAATCTTACATTTACATTAAATGCTGTTGATATTGGCTACAACACAACTACAGGTGTTGGAATTCTTATTAAAAAACCCAACAACCTATTAATAGATTTCTGTTATGCTGTTAGTAACAGTTGTCTTGTTTAACCTGAAATGTTAATTATAGCCTCCCTCATCACCCGAGGGTGGAAAACACGTTAATAAAGGTACACTTTGAGGTGTACTCGCATTCTTTTAACTCTTGATAGAAAATCAAGAATTTTCTATTTTCTAAATGCAAATTTCCCCGTTCTCATCCATTCTGTTCCTCAGATTCTGTCCATGAGAGACTGGGCTTTGCAATAAGCTGCTCAGCATTACACACTCCCCAGTGCCCGGGGCACTGCTCTTCCCTTAGTGCACCTTCACCTTTGATGTTTCCTGCTGCCTGCACACCCGTGCTGTGTTTGTGTGCCACTCAGATGAAGATAAGAACTTTTTGCACAGCAGTGCAGACTGCTGGGCCAGCTACACCTGTGGGTTGCACCTTTGGTCTTTATTCAGGCCCAGTTCTCACACAGACAAAAAATCTTGCCAAATGGTGCTTTGTTTTAAATTGGATTAAATTGGTCAAATCGGATTCCATTTCCCGTACCTGGAGTTCTGAAATACATCTGTTAAAGTAGTTTTTGGAGGGGGAAAAGCAAATCTGTATAATCCCTTTCCAACAGTTTGATATTCATAGTTGAAAAGTAACAGATGAAAACATCAGTTGTTGGGCCAAGTTAATAAAACCAATTTGGAATATATAATTTTTAGATTACAACGTGAAGACTTTTGAGGACTCTGTATCAAGATACATCTTAATATGAATACAAATTGATATAGTATTCTGAAAAGCAGTAAAGAAATCTGCTGTATCTTTTCTCTGTAGTACAAATATTTAGGGGGAAAACAACTGTTGACCTTTCCCATAATTACACAATTGGAGCATTACCAGAGGAGCTTAAACACAATATTATGATGTGAAGGACAGACTTCACCCCAACAGCCCTGAACTATTCAAACAGAGATAGTGGGGAAAAGTCTGAAAAGTAAACATTTGTGGATGCTACAAGCAAGTATGGAAAAGATTCATCCTCTTTCCTCTTCAGAGCAGGACGCTGCCATATCACGCAGTGTACATGCCTCTTCAATCAGTTACTTCAGTCTCCTTCATCTTGATGCATTTGAAGTGAACTCTTAGAAGGACTAGAACTAATGGATTGACTGTAATATTACTAATTTAATTCTTTTCTCTTTTTTTTTTTCCTGCTCTCTGCTTGGCTCTGGTCTTCACCCACAGGTGTCCACTGTTGGCTCTCAAAGGTTATTAAAACTTTAAAAGCTGAAACAGAACTACCTAAGCTTCACTTACTGCTGCTTCTTCCTCCGCCGTCCTGCGCTGCTGCTTTGCTCTTGCTGCTTCACGACACCATAAGAGATTTTCTTTATTAAATACCTGCAATGAAACTTAGGCTAGAAGGATGTGCCATTCTCTTGCTGCCTGTGTACTTGTTAATATCTGTGTACAGTATGCTTGTATTTATTCCGTGGTATTTTCTTACCAATGCTAAGAAGAAAAAGGCTATGGCAAAACGTTTAAAAGCTAAGCCCATCTCAGACAAACCTGGAAGCCCCTACCGCTCCGTCACTCATCTTGACTCACTCGCAAACATCAACATTCCTGGAGCAGACACGTTGGACAAGCTGTTTGACCACGCTTTGGCAAAGTTTGGGAAGAAGGATTGTCTCGGGACTAGAGAAATACTGAGTGAAGAAAATGAAATGCAACCAAATGGAAAAGTGTTCAAAAAGGTAAAACTTATGATTTGGTACTTAATTCTGATTTGGTTTTGAGCTGCTTTGCATCCTGCCGCAACAACGGAGGTCTCCTTAAAGGTCTTCCTTAATCATCATCTTATGGTATAAAACATCCATTTAATACTAGTTAAAGAATAACAGAATACAGGATCTATTCTACCTCAAGAAAAATGAAAGCACTTTTAATTTTGTTTCTCTTAATTTTGTTTCTCTTAATTTTGTTTCTCCTCTTAATTTTGTTTCTCCTCTTAATTTTGTTTCTCCTCTTAATTTTGTTTCTCCTCTTAATTTTGTTTCTCTTAATTATTATGATTATAATTATTATTATTATTATATAAATCTCTTATATATTAACAAGACACCAGCAGTGTCTTGTTATCACAGTTATTTCTTTTTTTTCCCCCCTCTCACAGTTAATTTTAGGAGCTTACAGATGGTTGTCCTATGAAGAAGTGAATGAGAAAGTGAATCGCTTGGGGAGTGGACTGACCGCCCTGGGGCTGACCCCAAAGAGTACCGTTGTCATCTTCTGTGAGACCCGAGCAGAGTGGATGATTGCAGCTCTCACCTGCTTCAAGTACAACTTTCCTCGTGAGTCCTGAACTCGTTCACTGCTCAAGTAGTTTAGAACCATTTCTCAGCACTGCTTTGCCTGTTCACTATTTTGAATCAGCAAATCCTATCATTGATGGTGTAAGAATTTCATAAACTTACTCTGCCTCTGGTCTGATTCTTAAAAGTTTCCAGTCTGTTCTATGCATTGCAGAGATCCCTAAAATTAACTTGCTTCTACTTAAGAACATTTTTTCTAGTAATGTTATAGATGTTAGTATGACAGAACAGTATGGTTACTAGTCAGGTTTTTTTAAGTACTCTCAAGATGGCAGTAGTTGTGTTTCTTTCCAAGAAACGTGGAATGTTTTTATAGTATTTTCTGTCTGTATCCTGATTAATGCACCCCAAACACGAAATGGTTGTTGGAGGAGAGACGAATGGTACAGTAATGAAAACCATATGCTACTCTGGGACTTTTTCAGTGACATTTTTAAGCTGCACAAGTGCATTACAATTACATATTCAGGTGGGTTTCCTTTTTTAAATTTTTATTTAAGCTGTCAAAAACATTTCTAACCCGACTTAATGCACAGAAACATCTCAATGAAGTGGCAAAGGTTACTGTGCACTCAGGCTGCATACAACACCCTGGCACCCAGAGCTGCTTTGGGTTGCTGCCTCACGTTTTGGCTCGCACGAGGCTGCCTCTTTCTTCCCGTATGAGCAGTAGCTGATGGTGCAGGGAGAAGGTCGTAGAGTAGAGGCTGTTAGAGGGCAATAATGGAAGAGCTGACTTTGCTGTTGAAGTGGGAGAGGATGGCTAATTTGATGTTGATCCTCATACTTTAAGAGGTAGGGAGAATCAGCTATATAATATTATCTCTTTTTGTCCCTTCTACATAAACCCGGTTTCACAGGAAGATTAAATTTCTTTAATGGTCTTTGGAGGGTAGAGTTTGAAATAGCAGATAATGTTAAAGGAAGGCTTGTGGGGTTTTTTTTCAATAGAGAGATGATGGGAAGAGTGAATTCCTTGGTGCCTGTGAGACACTTAATGGCATCACTGCAGCCAGTCTGAGTTAAAAATAATCTAGCAACATGAAAAACACTGATTCCTTAGTCTGATTTTCAGCCTTACCCCCATCAATAATTTCATGGGAGCAAGCAGAGGAGCTGACACTGCTGAAAGAGCTGCTTTTTTAGAGGGCAGAGCTTTGAGCTGTGACTGGTGCCCTGTGGTGTTCCACCTCTCCCCCTGAGTGCTGGCTGTTGAGAGCTCAGGGCAGTTCTCCATTGCTCACTGTGCAGTTGCTTAGTGCATTAGTCTTGGGCTTTGGTGGATCTCTTTGTTTTGATGATTTCTTTTCTATAGAATAGAATAGACTAGACTATGTCAGTTGGAAGGGACTTCCAATGATCATCTAGTCCAACTGCCTGCCCAATTTGGGGCTGACCAGAAGTTAAAGCATGTTTTATTTAGGGCATTGTCCAAATGCTGCTTAAACACTGCCAGGCCTGGGGCATCGACTGCTTCTCTAGGAAGCCTGTTCCAGTGGTTACCACCCTCTCAGTAAAAAGTGCTTCCTATGCAACTGTCCTCCTCATTTCAGAGGTCTCTTGTGGCATAAAATTCCGATGTGGAAAAATTAAAAAGCTGGTTTGTTTCCAAATTAGAAAATTCCCCATTGAACTAATTTTATGCCCTGCCCCCCCTCTCTGCCCTCAGTGCTTTCCAGTGAGCTAAAGCAAGGGCGTTTGCATTTAGTATTACTTTAACATTTTTTTTCATGTTCTCCCTCTCCTGCATGTCCCAGTCGTTACATTGTATGCCACCCTGGGTGAAGAGGCAGTAACCTATGGTCTCAATGAGTGTGGAGCATCCTATCTGGTCACTAGTGTAGAACTTCTCGAGAGCAAGCTTAAGGTAATTTGGTACCAGTTTCACCTGCTTACAAACAACCCTATAATAATTTTACAGCACACTCAGTGCTAAAAATTCCATTTCTCTTTTATAGGCTGCATTGCCACAAGTCTCCTGTCTTAAGCATATCATTTATGTGGACAAGAAGACTGTCAATAAATCAGAATACCCTGAAAATGTGGAGATTCACAGCATGCAGACAGTAGAAGAGCTGGGAGCCAAACCAGAAAACTGTAAGTTAATCACTTCACAGAGATCAATTAATGTTAACAGTGCACTCAGACCTAGGTAAAAAGGGATGAATAGCAGAAAAAAACCAACCTGTGCAGGTCCCTAACTCAGAGGCAGTGGCAGATTGCCACTTTGTCTTCTGGCTTCCTTTAAATAAACAGGAAATTTGTTTGATCGCTATTTATTGTTCTGCACCTTTGTTCAAGTGTCAGGTATTTCAGGATACAACTTTATTTTTAACTTCTAAACCATAACCAGAATAATTTAATTTTAAGGCTGCACCTTTGTTTTAGGAAGTGAAATAGAATCCTGTGCTGTGTTCCATTTTCTGCTCCTTTTACCTTTTATTTATCTTATTTTCACTATTTTTCCTGAGAAGAGAGGAGAAAGCACTTGAAGATTCTTTATTTTTTTTTTTTTCCCTGAAGGCCTGGAAATGTCTGTCTATTTTTAATAAAAAACTAATCTGTAGCTGAAAAGCACAGCAGGCTAGAGGAATAACCATTACATCGCCTGCTACATTGGGCAGCCAGGAGTGACTGTAAACACCTGCTTTAAGGAAAGAACGAAAAACCTTGATAATCTTTTTTCCTTAACTCAGCACTCTGTGCTTAGCCACCTCTCCTCTCTCTTGGATAAAAGAGAAGATAAACTGGCAAAGGAGGTTTTTGCAGGGAAGCCCACGTTCATTACAACTGCTTATCTTTGATCAGCTTAAGGCAGAGAAACAAACCAGCAGTTACCTTGAGGAGTGTTGTTTTGGGGCTTCTTTTCCCATAGAAAGCTGCCTTCCCTTGCAACACTTCTGCTGCCGTGAAAGCTCATCAATCATTTTCAGCCTAAGAATAAAGGCCAAGGGATTAAAGCAAAAATCAGAAGTCAAGTGTCGTAAGCTTACTGCTTACCCACTAACTAGCAGCTTACCTGAGGAAGGTTCATTTTAAAAAAAAAAAAAATATATATATATATATAGCCTTGGCTTTGTAAGAGTGAATGACAGAAAAGCTGACTTGCACCTTTTTGGGGTGTTGGGTTTTTTTTGTTTGTTCTGGTTTCTTTTCTTAACCTGTTGTTTCTCTCCAGTGCTGTATTTCTCCCCTTCACTGCCCTTGACAGGTTTATTTGGTCTTCAGAAGGCTTTTTCTATAAAGCTTTCAGTCAGTTATAAGATACAATGGCAAAAGTAGTGCCCAGAGTGTGTAGATGCCCAAATACTTGTAATTCCTTTCAAAAATCTGCCTTCCCCTGCTTCCTCTCCAAAACAGATCACTACTCTTCATCACGGACTTCTACGTCCACCACTGGCCACTAAACAGCACACTCTGCTTACCTTTGTTGAAGCACCTGTTTCACACATGGTTGATTACAGACATTTTCACATTGATTAATTACAGAAATAACAGGTTAGAAAGTAGATAAGAATCAATAACAATTTTCCCCCTGCGTTTTGTAGCAAGCATTCTGCCCAGCAGACCTGTTCCTACAGACTTGGCTTTAGTAATGTACACCAGTGGGTCTACTGGGAGACCTAAAGGAGTGATGATGCAGCATAAAAACTTAATAGCTGGAATGACAGGACAATGCGAGAGAATACCTGGACTGGGGTAAGAAACACTTGGTTATTATGAGTGTGGAGAAATTAAACAGAACCTCCAAAAGTACAAAAGTCCATAGAAACTCTGTTGCTGACATCAGGGGTTACTGAATTTCTTGAATTTTACTGTGAGCTAAATCTTTACACTAATCTTTTTATTTATATAAATTTCTTAATTTATAAGAAATACACCTTGATTATCAACTTACCCTGTTGTTTGAAAAGGATTGTTTCTATGTTTTTCATTTTTATTATAACCCTTAGCTCTAGGTCTGATGGACTTTTTGCAGTAAGAGACTGCATCAGAAGATGCCACCAGATGAGGAGATTCCTCATTTAGTCAAACTTGAGAAAATTTTTTTAGCTTTTTTCAAGCAGACAGAATGACTTTAGGAAGCCTGTCAGACCCTCCCACTTCTGTTGATCCAGAGATACTGCTGTTGGGTGAACAATGCAAAGGCTGCAGAATCTGCTCAAGTATACTTTACTAAACAAGCAGAAAAGTAAAAAATTGTGCTGGATATAATATGATGCTGCTGAAAGCTTGTTAAGTGACAGCTCTGAGTTTCTTGAGAAAATCTGAGAAATCTCTTATTTTCTGAAAGAAGCCTCAGTACTTCAGTGATCAGCTTGCTCTCTACTAAGTTATCATAGAAGAAGATGCTATGATGACTGCCAGGGAATTGTAAATTATTGATGATTATTTTAAAATAATTTCATCCTTAAGTTCATACCTGGGATGAAAACTCCCCCAAGCAGAGGAAATAGCAGTGGAGTACTAAGGAATCTTTAATTTTCCTTGAAAACAATGCAAATCATGATTCCATTAAGATAGGATTTTCCCCATTTTGTTTATAAACTGTGGTTTGAATTTATACCCTTCTTGCACACCGAAGAATAAGCCTCACTTGTGATCCAGAACTTTCAAAAAGCCGTAACAAAGCACACAATAAAACTGTTAAAACGGTGTTTTCAGGCCCCTTGTGCACCTGTTAATAATCTCACCCTCTCCTTTCCTAGACCCAAGGACACGTACATTGGTTACTTGCCTCCTGTAACTGCCTGTCCGCATGTTCCTGAGCGTGTGGAAGTATGGTCCTGAACAAATGACACAGTTCTCAACTGCACCCTGTTGATGCACAATTTTAATTGTGTCAGGATTTAGTTACCAGACTGACATGCACAGCTGTGCTTTAAAAATTCAGGATTTGTATCTCTTTCATTATCTGGTACTATTGAATTATGAATATATACTGTCACTGTTAGATTTTCCTAATCTGTAAAATTACTCCAGTGTAACGAATGTTATTGTTAATGTGCGTGTTCAATAATTACAGAATTGATAAAACAAGCATTGCTGCTTGACATCAAGGAGTTCATTTGGCCCTTTTGATGCAAAGCCCTTGCTCTAAGAAGCAGCAAATTAAGTTGTTGTTATTTTGTTGTGGTTTTTTTTTGTTTTTTCCTCCCCCCATCTCCATTAGCAATCATTCTGTAGCACACAGTACGTGATAAATCAACCGCAGGAGCTTTAGAGTTGCCATAACATGACATTACCTATCAGCTCGTCAAGTCTGTGTTGACTCTGCGCCTTTTAGGCTGTATATTTCTTCAAAGTCTAGCGCCAGTTACTTAGTCAGCTCTAACTAATTTCAGAGTGGAAGGGAAACTTTACTGGAGTGCTGTTTGGGATCTGCTTTTTAATCCTGGTCTGCTTAATGTTTGCCTCCTGACATTCTAGGCCAGACATCATTTTAATGGTATGTGTGGTGATAAAGCCAATAAACTGTCAAGATGATTGATAATCTAAGCATTATAGCAATATGACTTTCCTGTTCTCCTCTGTGCTTTAGATGATGGTTTCCAAATTGAATTCTTACAGTGTGCTGTATGCTTGTTGGAGAGTCTCTGAACAAACGGTTGGAAGGAGTTAGCCCTCGCTAATGCAGGCTTTTAGATTTCTGTTGTTATTGGAAGGACTTTTAATTTGGGAAACGCTAAGTGGGAATTCTACCATTGCAATAGGCGTGCTCTGTAAATTTTTGAAATTCTGTTATTTTTATGGCCACCTGGGATGAATCTCAAAATTTCATGTGGCCGATTCCTTTATCTGTACTGTCTTTCGAGTAGAGATAACAGAGCACAATGCAGTGTGTGCCTGGCTTCTGGGTTCCCTTAAGCAAATTCAGCAGCCGTTTTTCATCGTCTTAATTGAAAGTCATTGATCAGACTTGCTCACTTTTTATTTTGGGGAGCTTGGAGGCAATTGATTTGGATTATTTTTGCATGATGCCTAAAATTAATGGTTTTCATCTTGTACTTTTCTGCTGGCCCCTAGACAGTGACAGGACCAGGACAAAAGAATGATGGATATTTGTAGTTTTGACCTGCTCTCTGTGTGCCTTTTTTTGTTTAAGTTTGTCAGTACATCAGTTTCTTGGTTGTATTTATTTATTTTTCTTTAAACTAGAAGCTAGCACTCCTGCCCTGGCTGAAGAAATTTTAAACAGCTAATCCTCATTAATTTACATCAATTGATAAATTCTGGATACTTTCAGTATTCCCTTGTGGAGTGAGGCCAAAGACACTTGATATTTTCACTTAAACTGTGTACAGTATTTCCTCCCCGCCCTCCAGATCAGTTTACTGTCTGGCCATTACAGCCAGACACCAGATTATGGGGGCTCTAGTACAAATCTCACGTGAATGATATTTAGATTTTGGGCAAGTAAATGTTGCTCTCCCCTTTTTCCCCTCCTTGGAAATGAATAGTTGTTTTATAAGGGTGAATGTAAAGTTCTGATGCATTCGAAAACCAAACCTTTATTCAGTAGGTTTTCACTGCAGGGTCAGCCTGGATGTTTGGGATTAACTTATTTTTTTTAAGGAACAACCAAACCGAAAAGGCGTGCTTGAATTTCTGTGCCCTCACTGATGAAGCATCGCTCTCCACAAGCGCTGGAAGATGTGTCCCTCAGTTTTTCATTGCTGCGGGTAGAGCTCTGTACCCCCATTATAAGTCCATTCCAGTGGAACTGCTGGCAAACTGTTTCTCAAGGTCTGGGTGGGAGGCTGTCAAAGGCACTAGAAGCCCCCAGTACTCTTTTGAAAGCCCTTGTCCCATTTGGGAAGTTGGTGGGTTAACCAGATTGATGAAAGGCTTTTTGTGTCAGCGGGAACTAGACCAGAGACGGTAACTTGAGAGCTTTGTTAATTCTGCAGTGAAGATGCATCTCTTAAAGCAGTCAGAGCTGAGAAAAGAATCTGTCCCTGTTTATACCTCTAGGGCAGCTCCTCTGGCTGTTGAGAGCCATTCCCCAAAAGGAGTCTTTTGCCTTCAACTCTCTTTGTTCCTTCATCTTCTCTCCTCTTCCTACAGCCAACCCATCTTTTTTCCACTGACAGTTAGCCAGTTCAAGTTGTGCTTCATGTTGCCAGGATGATCTAGTGTGTTGCTGTGTTCATAAAATTGCATGAAAGCACTCTGTTGAATAAAGGGGATAGACCAGAAATGACTTTGGGAGGTATTCCAGAGAATGGATTGGTAGGGCACTTGGGGTTTTATTGCATTCTCTTGTGAGTTAGAGGAAGGATACTGCAGGATTTAATCCAAACTTAAGAACAGACCTGATGTACGGTGAATCTTTCAGCTGGGCTTTGCTCAGTCTTCAGGAGAGTTCGATCTGGGTTTTAGGGATCTTTCTAAAGTGTCTTATTCTGCTTTACTTCTTGAAGCGCTTGCTTTTTACTCAAGGAAGAACTGGGATGTATCAGTAGCATTTGCTGGTACTGAAACCCTTCATCTTGGGGGGAACAGCCAGACTCAAGCCTTGGCCAGAATAAATAGAAGAATTAAAATTCAGTCAGATGGAGAATAGGTGTTGACAGATACGATGGCCAGATTAGATTTGGTTGTGTATTCCTTAAAATTATGTTTCTCAGAACTGCTGGGTCAAATTTTAGTTGTGTAACTCACCTGAAAAAAGTGAAGTTAGTTTGGCCTTTTTCTTTTTCTCATCCTAAAGTCTTCCCAGCACAACATTGCACTGGTTCTCATCCACGAGCATTCAAGACTAAAGCTTAATTTACTCTTGAAAAATTAGAGCTTGTGTTTTGCAGAAGTGACTGGGCAACAGTGAACTAGTACTATTACTCTGTGCTATTATGATTTTATTTGGTCAGCTTATTTAAGACCCTTACAGTGAATTTAATCACAGTGCTCTCTGAAAAAAAAATATGTTTCAGAGTCAACTTCTTTACTTTTGCTTGCATGATTTCCGTGGTCTCTTCCTTTTAGTTTTGTTTTTCTTTTAGCAGTGATTATTAAACCAAACAAGCAAAAGTTTAATAATGGATTGTCTACTGAGGCAAATGAAAACTTTGTTTCCCAGAAAATCTTTGGTTGTGTTTGAATAGATTTCTCTTCTCCCCAAATGTTTCTAAAGGTAGCTCGACTTTTTTTTTTTTTTTTTCCATCACAAGGTTCTCTTTCCCCAAAAAGAGTAGTGGGAGGGGGGGAACTGTATAGTGGAGTGATAGAAGCGAAATATGAATTCATAATGTGAGCAAATGACTATAGACATGCAGAGAAGGATGCCTCTAGTTAATTGGTTTCTTCTCACCTTCCCTGTCTTGTAACATCTGAGATGGTGTACACAGCTTCCTGGTACTTTGAATACTTTTGTCTTTTAATGCTGACTTTTTACTCTCCTGGCATGTTATATATTGATAGGAAAGAAAAATCTTTGTAGTTGCATTATTTGCTATTGTTCATTTGTTTTTTCTGTCATATGTATGTTACAATGGCTGTGAGGCATTATATTTTTGATTATTTAATAGTTTTAAAATGTGTAGTTCTTTGGCCAAATATATCTGCTGTAATCAAATGATTACTAGGTTTACTTAAAGGGATGAATTTGTATTGTAGCTGATTTTGTGGTTTATATGATTTGAAAAAAGCAAGGCAAGCCTTGAGATCTTCAGATGAGGTTTTTGTATAACTGGACACCATTTTATATGAAAGGAAAAGAAATAC
Source organism: Scolopax minor (assembly GCA_028566535.1). Lineage (NCBI taxonomy): Eukaryota > Metazoa > Chordata > Aves > Charadriiformes > Scolopacidae > Scolopax > Scolopax minor. Next base: position 12,986,405 of record JAOXNG010000052.1, on the reverse strand, counting down.
AATATTATTTTTTTTCTCCCTAGCCATACATCATTTTCTTATTTATCTTGACTGTCTATAAAATAATGTAGGCAGCCACTTTGTAACCCTTCTAGGAGGCAGCATGTTAAGTATTCAGCTGTGTAGGTAATGATGATTGTGCAGAATTGAGCATCGCTTGTGTATTCATTGCTAATAGCTCCCCCTCGTTGAGTCAATTTGTACTGTGGGTTTTCTTCCTTCAGCTGACAGGGCTATGGTTTGGTGTAGATATTATTTCAGCCATTTTGCCCCAGGAAAAACATTAGTAATTTATAAATAAAATACACATAAAACCAGGAGAAGTCAAATGTAGATTTTTTTACAACAAAGGCACCACTAATTTCAGTACTGTGATGTGAAGTTGAATTAGCTTTAGTTACTTATTTATGAACTGTTTATGTTGGAACTAGGAAAGTCAGTTAAATTCCTGTAACTTGTGTAGAAGAAGAGTCCTGGCTTGGGTCTCTCATCTATAAGAAAACGGAGCAAGAGATATCTTCATCTTGTTTTCTGAGCTTTGGGTTGCATCTCCAAGTGATACTACTCAGCCAGCAAACTGAACATGTGCTTTGTGTGATGTGTAGCTCAAGTGTGGCTCCACATAGTTGCGTGGATGGGAGAGCTTGCAGAGAACTGGCTATGGGTTTTTTAAATTTATATTATTTATTTATTTTTACAGTTGTTAAACTGAGATTGACAATGTTCACTTCTTAAAAAAAAAAAGAAAAAGAAAAAAAGAGAGACAACAAAAGAATTTTTTTATCTATTGTATCAGGTGGGATTTGGGAAGAATTTTCTTCCTCACCCCTTTCTTTCTGGAGCAGGGGTGTAACTGGGTGTGTTATGAAGGAAGCTTTTTAGGGTCTTGCTGAGTATCCAAGGTAGTGAATATGAAAAGCAGAATTTTTTACAAGGCCTTTCTAATTGTCTGTCTGATTGTCCATTAGGTTTTAATGCTGCTATTTGGGCTATTTGTTATCTTCTACTTGTTTCCAAGTGAGAGATCCCTACTTAAGTGTAGGCATTTTTTTTTCTTCTTAGATTCTTTATTTTTTTTCCTTCTTTAGCTATTGTTTTATTGTTAGGAATTTTCCTTTAGGTATTTTCTTTAGGATTTGTTTACTTCATTTGTGGACTTTGTGTTGTCTACAGTTCAGAAACATTGAGCAGCTGTCTACAGTGGGTTTTTGTGATATTTTCTGAGTGTTTTGGAATAACCCCTAAAATTACTTGTTTTCAGAGTATTTGCATATTTTAAAGCTGTTAAAGAGCTGCAAAATAACAGGATATTATACAAATTGTTTTTAAATGGCAAAGGATCTGCTGATAGACTGAAAAATGGGGTAGAAAGTCTCATTAGTCATTGGCTGAATAAGTGCTCTAGCAAAAAGAGGAAATAATATGTTTATTTCGTCTTACCTTTGGAAATTGCAAACTAATGGTCAAAATGTACACAAATAGCTGTAGAGAGAGTAGCTAAAGTGGGGTAAACCACTGATCAAATCCATTTAGTGAGAGATATGTGTGATAGTTGTTTGGTGGGGTCCAGTTCTGGGCCCCAGGAAGACCCAGGTCCTGTGCTGTCCCATCAGCCCTGTTCCTCTGGATCTGTCCACCTCCTCCCATCGTCTGTCCCACTCTTGGTCCTGCTGGGTGTAAAGATGTAGTTGCATTACATAGGGTGGTGCACAGTTTCACTTGAGAAGGTGGTAAAGCAAAAGAACACTTCTCTTCTAGATGAAACTCTAGATGGAAAGAATTTGGAAAACACTCCCCATTCTCCAAGTCAATCAGTTCATTTCTGGATGTGGCCAGAAACAGGACTGTGAACTTGGTACTTGGAAAATGAATGACTGCTTTGTGGCTATATATTTCTCCTATAGTTTTCCTCCATGCTTTTTAATGACAACCGTTTGAGTATTGATCTGCTAGTGCCTAATAGCTTAGAAACACTGTGAATGCAATATGAGGATTAGAAAACTATGCCCCTAAACCCAAAAGCACTGAATATATATATTCTTTTCCCTGT
>JAOXNG010000052.1:12794699-12805023 GCA_028566535.1 Scolopax minor | reverse complement strand
CCCCCCCCCATTAATCAATAACTATGTGAAGACTCACTCAATGCCTGGCATTTATCCATAATTCCAATATATCACCCATTACTTACTCTAATTCCTTTGGGTCCAATAGGCCCTGGAAGTCCATCATCACCCTAAAAAAGCCAATGAATAAACACACACACTGAAGTTTGCAGTCTCCTTTCTATCAAATTAAACTGTAAGCATGATAAAATTTCTCCTACATTTATACTAAGTAGACTAAAAGTTATATTAGTTGTCATTTCCTGAGTAAAAGGGTTGAAAATGATTTTATTTTGGGTGTTGGATTGGAATTGAAAAGTATTTGTTACAGCTGATAAACCATGACTTAGAGAAAACATTTAAAAAAAAAAAAATCAAAGCTATTTAAGATCTCTTATAAGCAGATACCTGTCGTGTTTTCATCAAATATCCTACAGTGACCTCTTGTGGGCAAAACAAGATACAGAAGATTAAATGTGAACAGTACTGTACCATTATTATTTTGTATTACGATAACGCAGATTCATACCCAAATATTGAGAAGAAAAAGCATTTATGGAATAAAAATACAATCAAAGTTTTTAGTCCAAGACCCCTCTATTCTTTCACTCTTGTTATATCCAATCGATCCTTTCTTTTAGTACAGACTTTCATTTTTTTCTTATCACCTACCTATTTTTTTCTTTGCTTCTTTTGATGTGCTTCTGTTAGTTTATACTGTGAACATTTTTAAAAGTGGCAGATACTGCATTATCTTGTGTATATTAAATACAAATGCATTCAGAGGAAGGCTTTTCAACATTTTAATATTGCATTACACCATCTGAGCATAATGATGCAATTCAGTAGCAAATAAAAATAAACTGAAACCCTCCAGGGAAAGCAAGGAGCATTCCTCAGTTGTTTCTGTATAGGTTCAATGAGGCCTTCATTTGCATTGCCCCACCCCAAACCAGCCCAGGAATGCCACCAGGTGCACACATCTGTTTACACATGTGGTGGGACCCCTCCGGGCAGCTGAACGCCCAATACCACTCTTATCAGTAAACTAAGTGATAGAGTGCCTTATTGCAAGGACTAACAAAACTACGTGATAGCACCTTGCCAAACCTGTTCTTTGACCTTAATCTGCAGTACCTGGCAAAAGGATACAAGCCTGCCTGCAGTGTTTGCAAGCACATGTGCAGGTGAAGAACAGGAAATTTAGAGCAATCTTTTTCCTCTGGTTGACTATTGAAAACCAACCAAACAAAAACCCCTATGTCATATCCCAGCATCTGAAGATTTTGACTATTAAACCAAAGATAATGAAGAGTTCTGGATTGATTTAGGACCACAGTAATGCTACCTAGCATTTTTGTACTATTCAAGTGAGTTGGGTCTTACCTTTGAGCCTTTTGGACCAGGTGGTCCTTCTGGGCCTGGAAATCCAGGCAAACCCGGCTGTCCTTCCAAGCCTGGGAATCCCCTTTCACCCTACAAAAAGAATAGGTGGTGGTGGAAATGTAACATGACAAAAGCACAAATTATGATAGAAAAATTCAGAAAACATAATATATTTATAGTTTTCTGTAGGAAATCATCATACAGAGAAAATAACGCTGTCATTAATCATCTCACCTGGTTAGCTACAGAAATTGCTGAACATGCATTGCCTTTAATTGCATCACTTAGGTTTCATAGGATGTTTATCCAGTATTTAAACCACTTATTTACCAAAAAAATTCAACCAGCCATTTCACCTGTGCTGATTAAATAGATAGAACTCTCTCCTCTTCCAATAATAATTTGTTTTATTAATTACTAAATCTCTCCCAAAACCTCACCTCTGCTGAAATACCTATAAAAACCATCAAAAGGGTGTAGATTGCTGCTATGCCATAACTGTCAGTATTTCACAATTGCAAGATTGTTATTTGTAATACAAAAGCAACTAAGATCCTGGCTGTCCATAGGCTTAATACTGTATAAATAGAGAACATAAGCAGGGGTCCAACCCACAGCGCTTACAAACCAAACCAAGTGAGACAGACACAAGACAGTAAAGAAATAAGGTTTCTTATTCTTTTTATCTGTCACCTCCTGCTAAAATTCTAAGAATTCAAGCAGCAACCATATTTTGCTATGCAACGATTAGCCATGATAGCCCATCAGTAGTGTAACAAATACCATATACCATCATACAAAGCCTCTAACTTGTTAGTGTAAGTTAACAATATCACTTACCTGCAGTTTCAGAATATGTATAGCTGCAAATTCATAAAATATTTACTTTTATTCCTTCCGTGTCATGAATTTACAAAAATCAGTAAACATTAAGGTTTCAATCGGTACAGAAAAGTTAGGAAATAGAATTAATAATCTTTTTTTGCATATATATATTATGGCATACTTTTTAACCACATAAACAGATTTTTCCTACAGCTTTGTTACATCAACCAGCAACAAGCAGTTACGAAACAGGCAGTTGTTCAGCATTATTTGTTATTGCTCTACAGATAGGTTTGGTTGGTAGGTTTGGTTGGTAGGTTTGGTTCCTACCTGCAAAAAACCCTCTGTTTGTTTACCCTATTTTTCATGACACATACAGGAGCTGCCAAATAAACATCCCATCCTAACAAGCACCTTAATCATTAGTTTATAGTTCTGCAGGCTTTTACACATTCTCTTTAAAGCAATTATGCCTGCATTTTTATTTTCTTGAATTTTTATTTTCTTGCACCACTGCAACAAGAGCAGGGAGTAGCAGCTCCCTCAACTATTATCTGGCAGTCTACCGGGTCGGGCGCTCTCTAGGAACTCGGGAAGTCCTGCCTGGCGCTCCTCAGTCAGGTGAAAGAACCAAACCAGCTATCTCCCATCTTCAAGAAGACAGCAGTAGAGACTTGAAGACTGGGATTGCAAGCAAACAGAAGCACCTTACTGCAGCCTTGAGCGCAATGTGCAAACAGCAATATTAATGCATTGCTTGTCTCCCCTGTATTTGTCATAAGCAGCTGTATGCTGAGCAGGACAGCAGCGTTAAGGCTTATTCTTAAATCCTAATTTTCTTATTGCACTGCTTGGGTAGGTGTTCTGTAGTCCACTGAGGGGGGCAGGAGTTTAGAAGTTGCATTCAAAACATTTACAAGCTGCTGAAACCTCAGAAAAAAAATTTCAGATAAAGTAACAGGGTTTCCCTTCCAGTACTTGCTATACTGCTTCCTTGGAAACACAGAAGGAAATTTTTCAGACGAGAGATTAAAGGCTGTGTGCAAGCAAGAGCTGCAACCTTGCAGAGGAAATAACTAAGCTGTACTTTGTCCTACCTATACAGTGACACTCAGAAGATTCCCTGGATGGGAATGAACAGCTCATTAACTGGTCTGCAAAAGTTGGGTTCCTATCAATGAAAATGTAAACATGTTCCTCTTTAACTGTAGGTCACATATTGCACTCTTACACAGAATAGACATCTTTTTTTTCCTCCCCTGTGGAAATGCCGAAATTGCATTAATAAATTGAGGCAAGCTTAAGTTTGACAGCCAGGGTCCAGACTGTCTTCTTACACGCACTGTAATTTTGCACAGAGCTATCTGTCTGGTGTGCTACTTCATCAGCAAAGCAAGACTGGAGGAGTGTTATTATCTCAGGCCAGGATATGAAAGAGTTAGTGTGTCCCTGAAGGGGAGAGGATGAGGAATTTGGGAGTGCCCAAGAAGGAAAACATTAGACAGACCCAGACTTTGAAGCAAGCTCTGGCAAGAACTGTGCTTACACACTAAGGAAACACACCTGTGTACAAGAAGGATGTCAGATATGTCAGGTACGAGCTAGGCTACACAATGCCTACTAACCTCAGCTTGGTCACACTTCTTCACATATTTGTTAGAGAAAGTAATATCTGCAAATGGTTACTGGAACAGACCTTTAGCAGAGGGTTGGCCTTGTGTGTCATCTAAGGCTGAAGAACTACTCTCTAAAATATAACTACTCTGAGGTCTTCACTCCAAGCAGTCACACAACTGGGAAGCCAAGGCCTTTAAAGTGAAAGAGAAACATATGAAGCCAAACAGTAAAGCCAAAGAAATACAGGGGGTAACAGATGCTGCTAGTAAACTGCACTATTGAAACTATGAAATGAGTATTTTTCTAAGCTTTGAAAGCGAGCAGCAACAATGAGGGCCTTGCATGAGGAAACTGTTACCAGAGCAACTCCTGGGGAGTTTACCAGCAAATTACCCCCAAGAGCAAACAGAGAATTTGAAGGACCATGCTTGGGGAGAGCTGTGGGATTACACCAGACACTTCACAAGGGAACTGCATCAAACTAATTACCGAAATAAGTGCACTATAATAACTATTTTTGATCAAAACTTTCATTGGAGAAAGAAAGAAACCCCTACCTAAAGAGAAACATAGTTAGTTCAACTCGGATCTTTTCTTCCAGTCCTGAAAGTACAGGATTGTTTTTACAGCAGAATAAAAATGCATCAGGTATAAACCATAATTTCCTTTGGGAATGGGTGAGGAGTCAGATTCTGATCTCATTTAGTGATAAATCCAGAGTAGCTGGCAACGCACTTGCCCTCCAGCAGCTACACAGATGTGACAAAACTGTCAGCTTATAAACTTCAACATGACTGCTGTGCTGAGGGGATAGGAAATACAAGAGTTGAGAAACACAATAGAATTATGCTCTAAGCTGCAGCAAGATATACTCAGTGAAACAGACACATGGAAAAATATGGCGTAGTCCTACATACTCTAATAATAGTTCACAAATATTTAAGAAATCAGGGACAGATGAACTTCTAAAGCATACACAAGTAATTTACGTTTCTAGATTTTTTTCCTGCAACCTAAATATTTATAAATAGAAATTACGGGAAGAGAAGCCATGATATATATTTACATAGATGTGGTATACTTGTGGAAAAACAACAACAGTTAAAAAAAAAAAAACAAAAATATATTCAGGAAAGTAGTAGTTGGACAGCCCACGTTGATGCCTAAATACATGTAAGAGCCTGTCTGTAATATTTGGCACTAGAGGCACGTATTTGCTTCCTGCCCTTGCTAAGAAAACAGTGAACATCAGAGAATCTAAAGAGAGTTAACTATGGGTGGCTACTTAAAACTAGATTCACATATACAAATGTCTACAGTAACGTTAAAAGATGTACAGCATGAAAGAAGTGATGCAACAGCCAGCCAGATTATTATCTCGCTTTCTAAACAATAGGGTGAAAATAACAGCTGCCTCAGATTCTAATACTAGTCAACATAAATTCTTCATTAACTTGAAAAAGACTAACTTAACAGAATTAGAACACTAATCTCTAATCAAGAGCTCATTCAAAACAAACACACCAACCAGCCAAACAGTAGCCTTAAAGATGTAGTTTAATGCAATAAAGAAATCTCCTCTGACATGACCTGTGTTCTTCAAAAAACAAATTTATTCAGAATATCTTCTGTGACTTCTTTTGAAAGATAAAACAGTCAAGGTTTAATGGTCAGTGGTCATTTGCTGGGGTTGTAAATCTTTCAGACTACAAGGCCATATTAGTGCAGTTAAGGCCAACATCTATGAAGTACAGACAGCAATCATACACTTATCGTTGACAAAGTGGTTAAAATGATTTAATGACAGGTTATTAATAAATGTAACTTAATTTGAATGGGTAGAACCCAATAGCCCTGGGTGCTAGCATCCCGGGTGCTGAGAAAAACATGGTCCCTCCCACTTAAGCCATATATTTCCATCACAGCTACACAAATAGTTATGGTGCAGCATAACTTGTGTGAAGGAACTGATCAGGCTAAAAATGAACCTAGCTTACAAAGAAAATTGTTTTCAGTGAAATCACTTCACTGACAGCTCTAAACATGGCCACACAAGCCCCAGAAGAGAAACAGAAATACCTAAGCTAGTGGAATATATGAAAGCCTATTTCAGCAGCACCATGTACTATAATTTTAAAGCAAAACCACAGTACTCTTGGTGTACATGCCCTCCTAATGACTAAGATGCATGCAGATTGCTCGCTGTAGCCCTTGGCTCTTGGTCTTCAGCAGCTGAAGCAACTGAGGTTTAGTACCACCTGCTTCCTCCTCCCCAGCCTCTGTACAGCTGATCTTATCAGCATCTTCAGATCTTGGTTTCAGCTGAGGCAAAAGCATCCCAATAATCTACAACCTTACTGGCTTGTCTTCAAATTGCTACATGTGCAGTGTTTATTGTGTTTATTTCTTTAGCTAGCTTTTACTCATGAACTAGCTTTTAAGCATTAAAGCAGGTGAATCTTGTAAGTGCCTTGCAATATTTATTTAAAACCCAATCATCACCCAGTTCCTTAAGTGAAAAGCAATTATATACTTCTCTTCCAGTTGAAAAGTGAGAGCAATTCCTATAAACACCTGCATGTACTTCCAATCCAGTTCACTACTGAGAAGCTTCCTGTGAGTTAACAGCAAACTGGCTCCCAGCTGCAGTCAATTTTTATGACTTATCCAGTAAGTTCCTTTCTTTTCTCCATTATACCATTTTAGACACATTTGAATTCTACACTATTCCATTTTATATTGAAGGTTAATAAGATGGGACTGAGAGAAGGAAGAAAACTTTAGCACACCCATTTTCACCAGTTATTGTACTATGGGCTGTTAAACCTGACCTGTTCAAATTTGGATATCCTGAGGGGAATGCTAGGATGCTTAGGAAGAAGGTTACTTTATTGTCACAAAAGGAATACATTAGGCTCTGTTAAGCTGAACAAAATAGCCCTTCTTAGTTCACTTAATGAAACAGACAGGGACTTGGCTGTGGACACTGGTTGTGGGCCTGAAGCGAAACACAGGTGAAGAGAGGAGGGGGGCTCAGCTCAGCGCAACTGACAAGGCTTCTCCTGTCTTCCCAGTACAGGACCAGGTTCCCTACGCCCAACTTCCAGTACTTCTACAATTAGATTGCAATACTCTCAACAGGAGAATCAGAGAGGGGAGATTATTTAAATAGCTCCTTGTCTAATACTCTTCATATACGAATTAGAGAGGGAGCTATAGAGTTTGACTCCTGTTTCAGAGATCATTTGAGAAAGTAGCAGAAACCCCAAATGCCAAGCAAAAGCCTGAAACTTGTGTTTGTAGCAGCAGTTTACACTCAACTGGAACAAAGATAATATTTGCAAGAAAGCTGGATTGGAGGTAGCATCAGGTTTGGAAACTTACATCAAGTGTGTAAGTGGTAAATTGTGATGGACCAACCTAATGATCTTAAGATAGGCCTCAGTGCCTTACAGTACAAGAATCTAGATAAAGTTTAAGCTTGCAAAAGAAAAGAAACTGGAGAATTTATAAGAGAAAGCATTATGTATGTCAGTGGCAGAGAGTCTTGTGGTTCATCAGAGCTGAACTGCTGAATCCATCAATGCATCAAATACTGAGGGTTTTGTAATTATAGGGCAACTAACATAATGGAGTGTGTGCACACATGATCAAACAAACCAGTTCCACAAGCAGCACATCATGCCAAAGAAATATGAGCTTTGCTTTTCATTATTCCTTTATGTAAAGTGTACATGATGGTCTGCAAGCTTAAAAAAAAAAAAAATCCCTCTGGCACACCTCCAGATTATGCTGTGTTTACCTTGATTTAGGTGAAAAAATTAATGACAGTTCCCAGATTTCAAAGTGAATCTTCCATTCCAACGATACTAGGCAAGCTTCCATCCATCAGTTTGGTAACTGTGAGTCTCAGACACACACACCCCTTCCCTAAGAGGACTCAGACATACAAAAAAGTGTGCAGGTTTTTTTATTATTTTATTAAAAGATCACACTTTGATAAATTCTCAGCCCTCTGAGAATTTTCCAGAAAGATACAGAAACATATATAAATTGTTGGCCTGATTTTACGCTTTTTTTATTGAAGGATTTTTTTTTTTTCCTTCCTTGCTCTTCTGCTCAGGATTGGCTATAATCCACTCCAGAACAAGCCAACAGAAGTTGGAAATTAGATGTGGAAGAATTTCTCCTGTGCAGTTCTCCGTAAGAATTGACTAGGACACTCATGAGGCATAGAAATAAAACCCACCACACATAATGACACTAGGTAGGCAAGTTGGAAATATACTTCTTTAACTAAAAGCAAGTAAATGCCAAAGAACGACCTTACCTATCTGGATGGCAGCTGTGGCATCAAGAATTACCTTGAATTTTGGACATCTGCCTTGTTTAACCTCAGCCAACAGTAAAATTCTGAATCAGCATACTATAGTGCCAATGAGCAACTGATTATTTTGCATTAATTTTGTTCATTTGAGGTTCTATGTGTTTACACAATGTCAAAAATCACCTTTGAAATGTGTCAGAAAAATCAGAGCACTGTAGCCCTTCTAGGACCTTGCTAAGATAGAGTAAGTGATTTGATAAGACAGGCTTATCAAACTCTTATCGGTTCACATCTTTAAGAAGACTACGTTGTATCTCAAGCAAACTGTTTAGACTAAGAATGGAAATGTTTCTGCCCATCTCTCCCCCTTGCAGTGATCACATCACATTCATTCTGTGTGACAACAGCAATTACATGGGAACCATTTACTCACATGGAAAGTAGGCTCCCAAGCTTGAGAAAAGGCACAATTCAGGCAAGGTACTGCATGTACCTTGCATTGTAACTAAAAGAAATGCTGGGCACCTGCTGTTTCCTCAAAGGAAAAAACTGCAGAACAGTAGGAAATCATGGTGATAAAACACACAAATTACTGCACAAATACACTGAGCTCAGGCAGTAAGACTGGAAGTCAAAGCTGCATGGAAGCAGGAAAGCTCTGAGATGTCAATATACCATCTCTTGGCCTCAGGACACTGGTGGGGCAGCCCAATGCAGTGAATAAACCACACAGGGTTGTTTCATGGGTCAGGGATGGTTTTATTCTACTTGATCAGCAAATGCATGTTTGGCCACTAACAAGCTGCTTACTTGGATAGCAGGTATGTATGTTGGGAAAGATGTATCTGAATTGTGTCACTTCCACAGCGCAGCTGAGCACCTCGATAGCAACAGCAATCATCTCAGTATACAGATGTATACCTCAGCTATACAAGTCATGAGGTAAGAAACTGCAAGTTCAGAGCACATCAGTGAGTGTCAAGTACCTCTGAGCAGGCAACGCAAGGAAAGTGTGAAAGCAATCCTCACTCACTCTGGTTTTAAACTCCCACTAAAGCATTTCTAGCATAGTCATTATTGTACAATCCACACCTTAGCTTGTCCACACTAAGTAGTAGTTAGTGTAGGCAGGCCTTGTCAGTAAATAGGATTTATTTCTCTTTTATTGGAATTTGTGTCTTTTCTATTTTTACTCTCAAGTAGCTGGAGAAATTTGTGTCATCATCCCCGATTCTTGAGAAAATAATTATATGAAATTCTGTACACCAGAGGGACCAGCTGGTCTGATTCTATGTCTGAAGTCGTTATACCATGCTCTTTGATGTATGTCCATAGAATGCATGCCCTATAGTCAAAGAAAATAATACATGAGCAAAAAATAGAAGTTATCAACCATAAGCTTCAGTTATCTGAAATTGGCATATGGCTCAGTGGCTTTTGTGTTGGCCTGCCACTAGAAAAAGAAAATAAAAAATAAAAACATAAAAAGATACTTACCTTTTCACCTTTTACTCCACTGCAATCACATTTGGATAAAGATGTACATCCATGGCAAGCCTTTAAAGACATAAGAAAAAGTGAGATGTTTTTAATCAGCATAAGACTACATGAAGTCATCAACACTATTACAAAAGTTAGACAAACTTTGTGGGCTTACATTTTAGACATATAGCCATTATACATGTGTTCAAAGCAGATAGTTAATTGAAAGTTCAATCACCTTTACTAATACCTATGCTTGTAAGTAAGTGTATTACAGTTTCCCTGGAAATTTTAGGCTTTTAAACTTATGCTTAAACACAATTTACTCTAGGGCAAGGTACAATCCAACACCTATGGCCAAAGGAGCCAGAACTTCAACAAAACAGGCTTTTCGGTACGTCTCAATACAACAATTATGGTTCCCACCAGTAGATGTCAGGTTTTGCACAAGAGTTTATTACAAATATGCTCATAAGCTTCAGGCTTGGCTAGTTATGGAAAAATACTTACTACACAATTCTGTTCTTGATAACCAAGCTGTGGAGGAAAGTTTTTTGTTTGGTTTTTTTTTTTTTTTAAAAAAAAAAACAAACCCACAAACTAGATTTCATCTAGCTGCATTCACACTTCATTACTAGTACAGGTTGGGGGCTGACCTGCTTGAAAGCAGCTCTGAGGAGAAAGACC
>JAOXNG010000052.1:12753512-12765238 GCA_028566535.1 Scolopax minor | reverse complement strand
GACACACAGAATTTGGGTTTCCTGTGACTGGGTATCACAGGTCAACTTATCACTGCAGTGAAGGAACAGGATGTGACGGGAACAAAAGCATTGTTAATTTTATAAAAGTCTTTTTATTATATATTATTGAACATATTCTGTGGGTAAATTACACCAAATAAGTTAAAAATTAAAATGAAGGTGTGACCTCAATTAACAGTGGCATTTCAACTCCCTTCCTAATTGTGTTCAGGAGTAAGGCAACAGGTCTGTGGTGAAGGGTGTTTGTGTTTAAGGCACTGTAGAGCTTGGTTGCAAAGGCTTTTTTTCTTGCTCTGGGCAAGTTATTACTTCTCTTTTTGCTCCAGTTTTCTATCTGTAGAAGGCAAAGACACCTTCCCTAGGAAGAGTGGAGGATATATGCACACTGAAGTGACTGAGGATAGTCATAAGATCCTATAAAAAGGATATGACTTCCTATGGCATATTATATTTAATAGCTCTTGCTTATCATGCTGCATTCCTTCAAGAAACATCTGGACCCTCTGAAAGGTGGGAAGATATTTCCCCTTTCTTGGGACAATAGGTTTGAGAGATGACAGTTTGAGGCAGGTACAGGAGTCGCCCCAGGGAGCTGTGTGCCTGCAACTGAAGTAAAGAGGCAACAGTGAGGAGCCAGTGATCCCAGAGGAGACTGTGAATCAAAAGGGACTGGGCAGAGTTTTTTGCAACTTAATCACGGAGTTAATTGCAGCCATGCCTAGAGGAAAGGGTCCAATGGGAAAAAAAGTTTTATGCTACCTTCTCTAGTTGCTTTAATATTTCACTATTTAAAATATTAAATGAATTAAGTTGTAATTCTCTTAGTAAACTCTTTTTTCTTTTTTTTTTTTGCTTGTATTTCTTTTAAGATTTAAAAGTGTTGTAGGATTGTTTGTATGCGTGCTGTGTGAGAAAGGTCTACATGAAGGCTCTGGCTGACTTAATGCCTTCCCATCATAAATTTCTTCTTGGGAATCTGATGAACTTCTTAACTCCAAGAGTAGCCAAATAAAACAATTCTAGAAAAGATAATGGTAGTCCTAAAGAGTTATGTTTTGTAACCAAACAACTTTTAATGCAGACAGTGCAGATAGGCAGATATTCCACAGGGATCTCAATAATTTTAGACCCTAAAAAATAGATTTATTTTTCAGAAGATTCTATGTTGTAAAAGTCTACATTATTCACCAGTTTAGCAGTTGGTACAGTATCGAATCGTATGGTGGTGAACTAAGCATATGCATTTGAAATTCATTTAAATGATGTTGTCAGGAAAAAAGGTTATATTGTTGATACTTTGGTAAATTGTAATTTCTGTGATGATTTTTTAAAAAAATTTCTTTCCTGGCAACTACTAGTGTTCTAGCATGCCCCTGCATTGGTGACTAAGCTCAGATTGTTTTTTATCTAATTGAAAAAATATTCTAATGAGGCACACAGAGGACTTATCCATGGTGTCATTATGGCATGGGCATGAGTCATGAATCATTAGTACTAGATGATAATAGTCTTCTGAGTTTTCCTTGTCAATTTCTGTCTTGAAGGAGGCAATAACATGTATTATTCATATAGCAAACTTATTAAATAGAGAGTTTAGATTAATTTCATTTTTAATTAGACTGTTTTAGCATGGAGGATAATGTTGATGTCATGTACTTAACTGAAAAGATAGTGATTCTTCTTGATAGCGATTGGAAAATGTGTAATCCTCGTATTGCTATCCAGTCATGTGAAATTGGGGCACAATTTTATTCTAACATGCTGTGAAGTTGTAGAGGATATCTGGCTAATTTCCAAGTCAAGCATGATTACAATGCTGTGCCTTCAACAAATTTCACAGAACTAATTTAGCCTTCAAAGGCATGAGAGGTTAAAGCTAGGTCAACTGTCACCCTTCTTGTGCAACAGCATGTCTTCACTTAATTACGTTGCATCTAAATGTGTGTTCTGTGTAGTCATACTGACTAAACTAAGCCTAAAAATACTATAAAAGAAAAAATGTAATTGATGAAGATGAACGCACAGGCTGCCAACATGGCTTATTTAATAGCTTCTTCAGATGTATTAGTGAGGAGTTTCAGCTCAGAGCCCATCGGCCAATGCTGCAGCAGATCTGTCCTGCAAGGAAAATCTTAGCAAGTGTTAATGAAGATAATGTTTTTCAGGCTAAGCTCTACTGACACATGTATGAGACCATTAGAATATATCAATTCAGCTTGAGTCAGACTTCTAACAATAACAAGTGTCTGCAGAATTACATATTCATTATTTTACCACATCAAATAGATTATAGTGGGAATCATATAGCTATGTGTTAGTAATTAATACAGGCATAGACAGTTCTAAACTATAGCAATGCCACGTCATTTAAATGACACTGTTGAGACTTCCAGAATAGAAAGTAATGTAATAAATTACATCTAGGTGACATAAGAAAGGATGTAGGGAAATAACAATACTATACAGATGTATACACAGGATACATATAAAAACTTGCACTCCAGACAAATCTTGTGGCACTATTGGGTTCTTCTTTCTATGGATCCTGTTCGTGCTCATACTAATCTGAATGTGCATAAACGCAGCAGTATCTGCTCCAGAGCAACAGATTGACTGATCTCTCTACTCCTGGATGTTGTTTGGGAAATATGCTTACAGCTGCTATTAAGTACTTATTCAGATTTGCACATTAGATCCTTTCATACCAATAAACACTGCATGGGCCTATAAACCCTGCACAATTTCTGGCTGTGTAATTGTGTCACTCATCATCTGCTTTTCTATCTGATCAGTATGCAACCTCATTGCAGCATAGTTGCATGTTGTGGGACATGACTCCGAACTCCTGCACAGCTAATCCCCTAATTCCACCTTTCTGTGTTTGCCATCCTGTCTGTAGCTCTATCCTACCTACTTCATTGCCAGCAGTGGTGCTGCTAAGGATGTCATCCATCTTTGCTTTTCAGTTCTGCACTATCATCCCAATGGCAGCCAGGTGAGCACAGATGCATCCTGGAGAAGTTCCTGGAACAAGCACTGCAAGGCATATGATTCAGCAACTGAATTTTTCTCACCTGCAGACATACTGGACTATATTGCATTGATAAGATGAGATGGGAAAAGAGTTCCCAAAGGTTAGGGAATTTTTTAGCTATGCTATGGAGTTCTTGATGTTTCTTCTCAGAGCTTCTGATACTCTTGGTTAGAGCCCCAAACACAGAGCCACCTGCCTGCCACAACCCTGTTTATCAAGACATTGAATTTTTCAATGCAAGGAAGTGGAAAACAATACCAAAGTAGAGGAATCCTACAATATGACTGTGGTGATGACCCTTGCAAAAACTGGCTTGTCAGAAAACTGCGTAGGATGCTGTTCCTCCAGGAATTCTGGGAATGAAATGCAGAAGACGTTTAGCAGTGGGTCCAGTGTTGCCTTCATAACACAGGACTTCAAGTAGCTGGAACATCAGTTCAGTAAGTATTGCTTAACATTTCTGTTGTTTTGTGGGACATTTCTGTGTTAAGAACTCTTCTGGTGAGTAACCGTAATTAAAGGAGAAATTCTGGATTCTCAGGGAAAAAGTGGGTCTGATTTAGAGCAGAAACCATGAGGAGTTTGTTCAGAGATTTCTAGCTACGCCCCTGCCATGTGCTTGTGCAGACAGCTGCTCTGGCCTAGTGATGTGCAAAGGAGCAAGGATGGCACACCTGAGTGACAGGAACTAGTGGCCTTGTAACACAGGCAGTGGGTGTGGAGGGAAATGAGTTCTAACACTTTGAAAGAGTAATAAAAGTAAGTCTACTCAAAAAAAAAAAAAAAACAAACCCACGGTGGGCCTCTTGCAAACTTCATAATTTGTTTTTCAAACTTTGAAAAATGTCTTTTGTATGTGTAAAAGCTTTACAGGGCTAATTTTAATGCACAAGAGCAAATTAATGTGCAAATATTTCAAGGTAAGTTAATCTCAGGCTGTAATCTCCAAAACATCAATGTGAGTGCACTTAATTGAAAATAGGTGCAGACACTGCAAATGAGGGGGCCTTTATGTTGCCTCCTGTGTCCCATTTTTCTGTGTTTTGTCATATTATTGAATGAGACAGTTATGATATCCTGACAGAAACAAATGCCTATTTTAGCAAGTGCATAGTCTGTAAATAACAGCTCTTGCAAGTTACTCCCAGACAATTGAGTAACTGAGCAGTTTCCTAACCATGTAACTGCATTACAGCATGTAACCATTGCACCAGTATAATTGGTTGGGGGCTTACCTGCTGGAGAGCAGCTCTGAGGAGAAAGACCTAGGAGTTCTTGTGGACAACAGGATGACCATGAGCCAGCAACGTGCCCTTGTGGCGAAGAAGGCCAATGGCATCCTGGGGTGCATCAAGAAGAGCGTGGCCAGCAGGTCGAGGGAGGTCATCCTGCCCCTCTACTCTGCCCTGGTGAGGCCCCATCTGGAGTACTGTGTTCAGTTCTGGGCTTCCCAGTTCAAGGACAGGGAACTGCTGGAGAGGGTACAACAAGGGGCCACAAAGATGATTAAGGACCTGGAGCATCTCTCCTATGAGGAAAGGCTGAGGAACTTGGGTCTTTTTACTCTTGAGAAGAGAAGAATTAGGGGGAACCTGATCAATGCTTTGGTTGTGTCAGCCTCATTGGGCCACTAAACCAGCACCATCCAGTTTGCCTGGTCTCTGCATACTTGGTTGCTTTCATATTGAGAGAATCAACACTGAACCAAACTGGGCTGATTTTCTTCAGTCCACTGAGGTGCCAGTAGCTACTGTATTCTGAGTCTGCCTTAGTCCCTGGTCTGTTCTCTCCTATTTGGCTGGAACTTACTGTACTTTGTACAGCCTCCAGCCCTTGCCTCAACGTGCTCTTCAACTCATCTGCCTTTCTAGCTCTCCTTTGTACCTCCGTAGTCTAGGGAGGCTGCCAGTATGACTCCTGGCAGTTAAACCTATAGTGCTGCTTCTGATGCCTTGCTCTTTGCAGCAGTGAGGACATGTCAGTGCCTGTTACCTAGGAATTGCTGTTGCTTAAATCTGTTTAAGAGGGTTGCACCTAATGCTCATTGCTTTTCCCATTACTAGTAGGAACAAACGATTCCATCCTTGACGCAAGCATTTGGCAAGACCTCAGTGTGATATAGAACATGGGTAAAATCTAGGTGTTGTATCTGGACTAATTGGGAACTAGCTAGAAAAGGCAATACCTGAAGGTTTCTATAAGAAACCTTTGGTTTTGCGTATTTGTCATTTTCCCATTGAAGGGAAAAGAGGTTGAAAACAAGGTAGCGACAGCAACATTATTTTTTTGGCTGGCAAAGCGATCAAGACCTGCCACTTCCTAGACATAGGAATAAAATGTTTGTACAGAGTAAGCTGAAAGCCAACTGCAGAAATGAGTTCATAGCACTGTTAGGAGGGTTGATTTTGATCTAGAAAGCAGAGGAGAGGAAAATGAACATGCAGTTAAACAAGAAATGGACTTATAAATGCTCACGTGCTTCTTAAAATATCAGAAACCCTGAAAATAATCCCCCTACTTTTTTTTTTTTTTTTTTTTTTGGCTAGCACCATTATTGCAAAGCTCTAAATAGTGGCAAGTCAGTGCTTTTTTTTTCCCCAACTATTTTTAATTATTGCATGTAGTTTACCTGTTCACATTGCATCCAGAGACATTTCAAATCAGCTCCTTATGTTCCTTATCCTTTTGTTTGAATCACTGAAGATTATTTTCTATTAATGAATGTCATGTCCTCACAAGTAGTAAGGCTATCTCTCTGTGGACATGAAATAATATCTAGCTCTAAGAAAGGAGTCTTAAATTTAAAAGTGTTTTCTTAAAAAATGATACAGTTATAAAAGGAGTGACGAATTTATTACTGTTAATACTTTAAGTTGAAATCTGCTTAGAATTCATAAGTTGGCAAGTCAATTTTCCAGAAATACATATATAAATGCATCTCATTACTGCAACAAAGTTAAATAGATTAACTGACACAATGATAGTTGCTTCACTTTCCCAAAGAGGAGCAGGACCATTTTAAAGTTATAATAGTTCTACTTATATCAGTCAAACTTCTGCTGTGAAGGACTGTGCAGAAATCACTTGCTCTGTAGAATATACATAAAGCAGTTTGGAATTATTATTGCTGTAGTGGAAACACATGAAAACAATAGGAAGGTGAATCATCGTATTGTGCTTTGATGATTAAAGCTATCCGCAGAGCAGGGTGTAACTGAACTGAAAGAACATAGCCTGCAGGAGCAAAAACATTTGGCAAAAAGCAAGCATGGAAAATCAAGAATTTATAGTAGTCTTCAGACTTTTCCATAAAAGGAGCCTGGAGCCTCTCAGCCTCAGCCCTCCTTGTGAGGTTTTAGACTATCATCAAAGTGTGTGTGAAGGGGTTGTAAAATTGGAGCATTATCTGTAAAATTAATGTATCTTTGTAAATGCCTTCTACATGAACTGCAGCACATGTGAGGTGGGTGTTTGGCTGGAAGGTGAGGTTGGCAGGTCCTGTATTGCACTGATTACTGTACAGCATTTTGCATAGAACATGCTGACTCTTTATTACTGGAAAGGATCAAACTGTGTTGAGTCTTGGTCTTGTGGGCATGACTGAGGTGGTCTGCAATAGGTGCCAGAAGTAAGGTGCTTTATTTCCAGCATACTTTTGAAATGCTCATGCTTTTTACTTTATGATTCACTGGGGTAATAAGTGTAACAAAAATACATTGATTGCTATTTGGCAAAAGTTTTTTATCTGTTTTCATCTGAAACAGCTTTTAACGGCTCTATCTTCTTGTAAGCTTTATATGATCATTTTTAAAAAGGAGGAGTAGTGCATTTTTAACCTAATAAAGTAGTTTGGGTTTATACTGGAAACCACCTGTGAAATCTCCTCCTACAGATGGTACTTTGCCTTTTGCTGTGGCTTGAAAATGTATAATGTATAAACTTAAGAAAAATGTAGAGAAAAGATGTTAATAGGGTGGTGAAGGGAAAAAGCTTTCAAACCATTCCTTTAAAAAAGGTGAAGTATTGTAGTGGCTAAAGTAAATGTCAGATCCTTACCCTACTTTTACCACAAACCGATAAAGGAAATACTCTTTAAACTCCACAGAGATTTTAAAGTTAAACGAGTTGGTGGCCATAAACAGAATACTTCAGATGGTCTCTTCAAGGCAGTGTTTATATGGTTTACTCTGTGGTACTTTTAACAACCTTAATCTCTGTGAATCTATAATCTTGTTAAGATTAAACTGTAATCTGACTAGATAATTAGAGTGAGCTCCAAACTGTGGTTTGACCTAATATCTTTTAGTGGCAGAATTCCCATGTGAATGGATTGGCCCTGGAGCTTGTGGAGTGTTGGGTCCCCTCAGCAGATGCTTTGGGAGCTGAGGGCCTCCTGTACCTCAAGTCATGTGCAGAAAATCACCTCAGAGGTTTTACAAATACTGCTCTTCCAAGACTGGAACTGGGGTCTGGGTCAGAACATCTTTTAGTGTCACAGAGCATGTTCTCCATTGGAAGTAAAATGTTTGCAGACCTTCCAGAGTGCTGAGAGTTGTAGGATAGACTGAATCTTGAAATGAACGTGCCTGTTAAAGTTAGAGCAGCACTACTTGGTCTGTTTTGTCGCTTTTCTGTGGTTCAATTATCATGGACATACATTTCACACTGTTTCTCTTACTTAAATACAAAGTGATGTGTTGCAGTTTTAACTTTAAAATGTATAATCACTGGTTGAGTTACTGTATTGTCTTTCACCTCTGGGTCTGAATGATTTGCAGATGTCCTTCAGCTGTGCCTGGCCACATTATTTTGTGGCAGACTAAATAATAGTATTAATGTCATGCACATGTGAAGAAAGCTTTGCCCCGAGTCATATGGCAAGCCACGGGTAGGATTGGATTGTGATTCCTGGTCCTCTGCTCTAGCCACTGGATGAAAACAGACATTACAGCCAGGAAATGCAAAGTATCACTTTGCATAATGATCATAGGTCTATTATGTAGCTTTGCTTCTTTGAACTGGTGCACCATAATTGGTAGTGCTTTCTATGCCCTAAGGCTCCTCTATAAATGAGAAGACTCGTACAGTCTGCTTTTGGAGATCTGGAAGGGTTGAACCTCTAACTGGTAAGGCACAAAACTGTAAAAAGTTGATTATAGCTATTTAAAGAATCTGCATTCAGTTGGATCTTCTATGTGCTAGCATGATAGTGTGAAGTTCTCAAAGAGTCTGGTTGGTCTTTATCTTTCAGCTTCACACTATCCAGCCAAGTTCTGCATGTGTTTCAGAAAGGAGTGGCAAAGATTAAAAACTAGCTAGTTAGTCTCAACTGCAGTCTGACAGTGGTGGAGTAGAATTAATTAATGTTTATATTGGACCTCTAGTACTACTATGACTTTTCAACTGTATTCAAAGATACTTTATGAACCACAAATCAAAATATTTACCAAATATTTTGGATAGAAGTAAACTAATGTGACATTAAAAAAAAAAAAAAAGCTGTGATTTTGAATGACTGGTGGTTTGTTTGGGTTTTTTTCCAAACATAAATCTGATTCATAAAACAGTAAATATTGAGCAAATTTCAGCAAACAGTAATAGGAATTTAGTAGCTTTCATTCTAAGCTGCCATTAACAGAAGTGTTTTGCAGCTGGTTGTAGCTCTCCAGATCCATTTCCCCTTTCTTTCTTACCTCTCAACTTGTGAAACAAAGGAAAAGGGAGCTTTGGGATTTGTTTGGGTTTTTTTAAATTGTTTGTATTAATTTACTGCCCAGATCTGGAATGATTGTTTTACAGTTTTCCCTGCATGGAAAACTGTCAGCCCAGGCGTCTTTATGCAGCGATGCTGGTTACAGATTTTCTTTGGGTTGTATGTTACCCTTGAATTTACCAGAAATTAATTTTGCTGAGGTAGTTATATGTTTTCTGTATGTAATAATGTGTTCTCTGTGTATAAGAATAACCAAGCAAAATACTTCCAGCATCTGTTTCATTAAGAAGTAAGCTTATAATTTGCGTTAAAGAAATTCCATTGAGAAGGTTATTTCCCTCCTCTTCATTCCGGTGCTGTGAGCGCTCTCAGAGGGGGGCAGAGGGGTACCAGGTTTCGGGCCTAAATTCCTTTGCCAGAGGAATGTGCAGTGAGACACAGGTACAGGCTAGCTCCACGACATACTTGTTTAGAGGGGCCCTTCTACAACCTGGCAGCTTTCAGATCTCAGATTTACAACACTTCTTTATTTTCATGTCTTGTTAAAATAAAAAAGAAGAGACAGCAGGATTAATCTTTGTAAAGAATGTTGTAAGTTTTCTTTAATTTTCAAATAACGGACATGATTTCTTTTTTCGTCCCCCTTTTCTAGATAGGCAGTAAAAATTAAAGAGAGTAAGAAAGGAAGAGACAATTAAAACCCACTCTGCTGTCAGATGGAGTCTATGCTTTTGTGTTTAAACTGAGATCATTTGAGGCCTCTTTGAACTGATTATACTCATTTTCTTTGTTTTTTGTTTAGTGTCTGACATGAGTAATCCCTATTGTCCTTATGTATTGAATGTCAGCAGCATCCTATGCCTGGTTATTTAGATATTACCTCTAACAGACGTTAGTGTATCAAAGTAACACTAGTATCAAGTTGTATCTTGAAGATGTTGCAGAATAGAACTAAAATGCTTTCATTAAGTAAGTTAATCACAAACTACTGTGGGAAAGTAATTCAGATTCCTCTTGAAACCAAATTCTCTCTGTAAGATGAAATCACTACAGTTCATTCAATTTCTTGGCAGACTTGTGAAATTTACTGTACTTGTTCAGTTTCTATCCACTGCAGCCTCTGCTTTTGATAAGCCTGAAATCACTAATTCCCCTCTGATGATATTGAAAAACTGTAGCAGGATGCTGACTTTTATCAGGTATTTTATCCTTAGGGCAGGAAGCTAGCATTTTGCAGACAAACATGATGAATTGGTTGGTGCATAAGGAATAAAGAAACATAGAGTCTATTCTCAACATAGCTTCATGAATGATGTCATGTAACTTTCTGAAGTGCTCCATATCATGTGTGTAGCTATTTGTAAGATAATCATGCTCATGCTGATCCTAGTTCTCTGTATGTCTATTTATCAAGGAAACGAAAAATAGATTTAATTTTTCTTTGAAGTCATTGTAGTGGAGAGAGCTGCCCTCAGAGGGGAAGGGATACTTTAAGACCAGTAGCTGTTGGTAACTCTGAAAGAAATTTAGGGGAGGAGTTTATATGTGTGCTTATTTGTGTTTTCTCCCAGGTTTCCTAAGGTGATATGAATATTTTGCATTCTTGATTTTCATGAGTAATCTACAAACTCCATGAAGAGAGAATCACAATAATAACATACAAAACATGTATTTTGTAAAAATCGATCTGAATTTGAGTTTTAATTTCACAAAATTAAAAAAAGTTCCTAAATCTTGTACTTTTCTTTACATATATTCCACTGAAGTCCCATGGGGCTGGTTAGAAATTATGATTACATAGAAGCCTAGACTGTACCTAATAAATAACAACTCAGCAAAGCAACAAAGAACAAAGTTGGTGTTAATTTGCTTTACTCGAGTTATAAAGGCATAATGTAAATAAAAACCTAAGTAATATCGTGTATTGCTTAGGGATAAAAGTGAGGCCCTTTTTTCTTAAGGGATTACAAGAAGGTTTGGTTTAAAAGCACTAAGGACTTCATGAGACTTACTTGTACTAGCTTTATAATGCTATTGTTGTAACAGTATTATTTTTTTTTTTTTTATTTAAAAAAATCATGCCAGTCTTTAGCAGTCCTGCAGGATTTCCAGCATCCATTTTTATTGCAAAGAATTTTTTAAAAATAATTTTAGAGTTGTTGGAATTATGCGAAGATGAGAACATCCACTCTTATTTAAAATAAAATCTCAGTTTCTATCCCTCAATATTAGACAAAATTGAGGAAATCAGGAGAAAAAAAAATGATCCTAAAAGTATCAGTTTTAATTCCCTACCTTTTAAGTCAGGTGCTTGATTGTAAGGGCTTGGATGTTTGACTTCAGGAGTATTGAGAAAATTAAGAGAGAGTTTCCCTGAAGACTGGGTTGTCTCAGACCTGTCAGCAGTGGGGTTTCTTGCATCTTTGTATGAAACAATTGGCGCCCAGTGCTGTGGGAGGCAGGATCTCTGACAAGCTGGATGGAGGTCTGTTTAGATAGAGCTGGATTAAAGAGAAGGAAAAAAAAAATCATACTTTTCTGGCCTGCAGGTTCTGCTGTGTTGGTTATGTCATGCTTGATGCACACTGAACAAAGTTCAGCTTTTAGAAGACATTGTTTGTGCTCTCTCTAAGTATTTTTTGAAGTTTCTCTGTTTTTGGATGAGCTGGTGTCTGTGGGAGGAAAAAGGCTGCGAAATGGAGGAAGAGCACCTGCAGTGTAGGTGCCAGGAGTCCTGTTTGCTGTTGCCATTACCTGGCAGGAGGTCCTGCCCATACGTCCTGCGTATGGGCACACATGTATATTGGGGAGGAAAGAGGGAAGGTTTTATTTCCTCAGCAAGCCTCTGTCATTTCCCTTACTGCAGTTTAATATATTATTTGGTGCGAACTTTTACACCTCCAGCACAGTAAATGCAAGGTGTTTTCTTCAATGTGAGGCAGGGAATATTTCTGTAGC
>JAOXNG010000052.1:12708037-12732634 GCA_028566535.1 Scolopax minor | reverse complement strand
TAGAATAAGACATTGAACAATAGAATTTGTAGGAGGAGAGGGTGAATACTAGCATTTGTAGGAGGAGGGGTAAATGAGAAGTATTACCTGTCAGGAAACATATGCCTGTGCTATGAATCACACCAGAGGCATTGTATGGACATGATAAAACATTAAGTATAGGCTTGTAAAAACAGCAACATTGTAAGAAATATTTTTACCTTATTTTCATTTTTAAATACCTTCACCAGAATAGGATTTTTCTTTGATTGCCATGCTTCTCATACAGCTGAGCTTTAGAAATTTAAACAAACTTTATTAACAGAACCTTACGTATCAAGCCATTACACCAGTGAATCTTCGTTAGGAATACAGCTGGAAATAACTTATAAAATATGTACAAACTACTTGGAAGCCCAAGGCAAATGGGAGAAAACACTAAGTAAGGCCTAAACTACAGAGGTTATGCTGACACAACACAAAGGGTTCTGCTGTAACTCATGCAATTTATTTTTATGGCCACTCTGTGCATAGGATGACTTAGGATCTGTTAAACTTACCTGGAGACAAAAGGTTTGGTAATGTTCTGAGCAGAATTTCCCTTTTATTAACCATTATTAAAACCTTCAGCACATTCTGCTGAGCATGTAGATAAGCAGTTTGTATGGCTGCATAATTGTTTGAAAACTCCAGCAAGGCAGAAATGCTACTTTTTGTTGAAATTACTTTTTGTAATGCTGCACAGTATCTAGAAGGCTTTCAGCCACACTCACTAGAAAAAATTAACCATGATTGGAGGAAAACTGCCACCCAGTCACCCCTTGTTTCCAACAATGCATAATGGATCTGAGGACATTCAGATTATATGTGGGGTGATAAACAGGAATTTATTTTAGCCGCTGTAATACGAGTGACCATTTTGCTGTTGTGTTTCAATTACATCTAAATTACTCTAGTTAATTTTTCTTAACTCTTGTATTCCTTTAAAAACAAAACCTGATGGCTAATAAAATGCACATTTGGCCTATTTTATTTTTCACCACACAAAAAAAAAATTCCACAAACTTGTCTTGAAAACACACACGGTTTTGTAAAGACTGAAATACTTTCACATCATCCAACAGGTGACATTTCAGAAGGAAAGGTACTTTTCCTTCAATATCCAGTGCAGAATCTTATTCATTTATTGAGCTACTTCTGAAACTTTCTGATCTTTGAGTTGTTTTCACATATGTACCAAAATAAATGTTAGGAAGGCATTAATTTACAAGCAAAATGGTTACCTATACAGTGCTACTTTGACAGATTTACCAATTCCCACCACCTTTATCTTCAAGTCAGCTACTTCCTTTCCCTTTATATTTCCCCTCTCACTTTCCATATCCATACAGTTACACCAGTGTGCATGAGATGATGGGGTGTTTTTAGTTGGGTGGGGTTTTTTTTGTTTGGTTGGTTTTGTTTGTTTGTTTTTTTAAAATACTGCCTGCAACATTTCACAGCAGCAAATAAAAAATCCCACAACCAACCAATCTTAAAGATGGTTATTTAGAACTATGTAAAACCACTCAAAAAAAAAAAAAAAAAAAAAAAAGTTTGCCTTGTGAAGTATCTCAAGTCTGATTATCTGCCCTTAGCTTAAATATTAAGAAGTATCAAACTCAAGTTATAACAAAGTAATCTAGGGGTATGACAGCAGATACATTTTGCAAAAAGTTAATAAACTAGAGTAAGATCACAGTGAAAAGAGTAGCTGAAGAAGAATAGGTTTTATAGACTTTCAGGAGCACAAACTACTAAACATTTCAGAAAGATAAAAAGCTAATTTGTTTATGAGTGGGAAGTACCTCTAAGGGAACAGAAGTTTGGCAGCAGAGAGTTGGTACAAAAGTGTTGTATTAAGACCCAACAGTTGAAAAGTTAATCTAGACAAGCCCATTTAATCAAAAATGCAAAGCAGATATTTTCATATTGAAGAGGATCAGGTATATTTGAACATCAGCTAATAATTTTACTCACATGGAGGATCAGCAGATCATTTTTAGTAACGATTAGACTCTTGAGGCTTATCTCTGGTAAATCCTCAAATGCAAAAAGAGTAAACCAAGATAAATGTTCATCTGTTGCTGTGTTCTACAGCTATATTGCTCTCTAGCTTTATACATCATAGTAATGACATATGGAGGACCATCTCACTGCACATTTGGGAATAGTGTAGTTGATATGCATTAGAATGCATTTGGTTAATACCAGGCTACACAGCACTATATAAACAACACAGTCAATTAAAGGATAGCTACACAAGCAAGAAGTGTTACTTCCATGGAGAAGTAAAGGCAACTGGAAGTATTATACAGCATTTATTTGTTGGTTTTATTTATTGTTATACAAGTATATTACTTACTATGCTTAAAATAAATAAAAAAAATAGATAACCAAAATTTTCAGTGATTAGAAAAATGAGCCACTAAGTAAAACTGAAAAGTTAATGGAATATGCCAATGTACATATAAATATGATATGTAGATATACATATACACATACGCACAATTATGTTTATATAAAATACACAATCAGTCAGTTTCACACTTGTGCCTAAAATACCACATGTAACCCCATCTTGCACCAATGCAGAAAACAGATTCTTGGAGCTGGACGAAGAGAAAGGGCAGCTTCCAAAAAGCTGAGCGCTCACCTACTACTCAAAAGTATCCTTTGATGTTGAGACAAACACAAATTCCACATACTGAATTAATTACTTTTGAAATGCAATAGCTTTTGCATTACTAATGAATACCTGAAATTACTAGCTACACTAATTGAATACTATAACAAACTTCACATCACAAAAGCAATCAACTTATATGGCTCAAAACGAACATTTTACTGTAAAAGGTTAAGACATAGCAAAAGCTTTGTTGGCAGCCATGACTACACTTCCATGTACTCTAAAGACTGCCCTCCTTCCCCCAACATCCAAGGATACGCCATCTTAGTGCCCTCCCTTTGGCAGCATGACACAGATGAGCAACGCCCTTAACTCCTCTGACAACAGCTTTTCATGGGCTGACAGGCAGAATATACCACGACCCTTTGCCCTGTCTCACTGATGGATAAACTAGGACTCAAATTTTTAAGTAAAATTATTCATTTGTACTAGGATTGTGTCTGCAGCTGACGTGTGCCATCCTACTTTAGAAATTTAATCTGGGGTAGGTATATTAGTAATCTGAACAGACAAATGCCACTGCTGTAACCATTAATTTGGGGTACAGGTAGAGCTAATTGTTTACATATAACAAGGAAGTGCCCAACCCATCTGTGTATAATTTCCATTATTTATTACAGAATCCCAGCAGCAATTATTTCTTACTGCAGGAACCAATTTTTTTAAAGCAAACTCAGTTTTTAATCATTCACTTTTATTTTCAAAACTGTAGTCATTTGGTAATTAAGGATGGGACATCAGAGTTTCCTAATCAGTGTCTGCTACTAACATAACAAGGAATTTGAGTGCAAGTCATTGTGTGAGACTAGTACAGATTTGAAATCCCTACTGCATCTATTAATAGAAGGGCTTGCATTCTCTCCCCAAGATATGAATTAATTTTTTTTTTTAAATAAGAATTATTTGCCAAAAATAATGTGGTGGTTGAAGTAGTCCCAGGCGTTTTTATGATGTACTATGTCATGGGCAGAGATAGAGATGGTTTTCTGGGTACCTGTTCTAGAAATACTAGTGGCATAAAAGTGGCTATAGCTAAATCAGGATTATTTTTGTCAACTTTGCTGTGGATAAAAATTGCTGTCTAGGTATTTTCAGTGTCTATGGAAATGTGCATTCTTGGGTATTCAATGCTGAGGGCAACCTTTTCCTAATCCTGACAAGGAAGGAATCTGGAATATTCCAAACAGCTTATTTTGTCCTTTGGGCTAATCACACAAATGTGTGCCACATTCCAGCTAAAAGCTACATGGCATATTTATGTAAAATAAGAGTGTCAGATAAAAGAGTGAGTTTCTCACACTTTCCTCCCTGTGTTTTGCAGTAACACTGCTTCCATTACACTAGTAAAGGCATTTTCATCTTTTTCAAGTGAATTATTCCTGAAGAGGGAATAGTGCAATTTGTTTTTTTTTTTTTTCCATGTCCTGTTCAGAGTCATCCCTCACAGGAAGGGCAGGCAGTTGCACTGCTTTGGTCAGAGGGCAACCTGTCTGGGGACTAAGGCAAATCGAGGAGGTTCTCATCTTTTGCACAAGAAGATCAGTAACACAGACTCTTACTTTTTTTGCAGGACTGCTCTATGCTCAAGTCTGTTGCTCTCTCCTAAGGGCTGTTTCTGAGGCCTTCACCAGGGAAAATCAGCATGTGCTGAACTTGATTTCACTTTAACAAGGCATTCAGTTGTGTTCTTTGGTCTTATTGAGGTCATCAGAATTAAACACGAGTCTTAGTGCATTGTGGAATTGAATCTTACAATGTTTTTTTCACTAATGGTATGTGTAACAGTGTACAGCAGTGTGGAGCCTTGCTTTTGGGCAGGTCGTGATTTTATTAGGGAAGTAAAGTAAGATTCAGAATACTGCTGATACGTGTACTGTATGTGTACAAAGTTGAAACAAAGCAGAACTAGGGGAATTTTGGCTATTTCTTTTGCTGCTGGTTGATTTGTTTAGGAGAGAAAATGGGAATTTAATGGAAGAAACTGGCACAAAAATAATTGAAATCAACAACAACATTGGTTTTGCATAGGTTTGGCAATGTATGTAGGAAGGGGTGGTTACACAAGTTGTACTTCTTTGACAGAACCTTCAAAGATACAAACAGGACAGCAAAGGAAAAGGAACCTAATGAGAATCAGTGCAATTGTTTGTTCAAGTAAAGCGATAGTGAACTGTCTGTAGCTCCTATTTTACAACTTCCATCTCAGTTTGAGACAGTGCTGTGATGCTGGCTGAGCCTTCAAACTAAATTGAGTGCAGAAATGGCTCAGAAGCCACTTTTGTTAAGAGGTTTAGCTCATGTTCATAGCTTTGCATTTCCTTCTGCCATCCTACTCTTCGCTGTCTCCCCTGGAGATAGATCAAGCATCCTTATACCAGCTGTCTCCCACAAATAAGACTATATTGACCCCTAGTGTAACTTCATCGGAGCTATCTCTACATTAGAAATGTTTTTTTTTTTTTTATCTGACTCAAATCCAAAAGATTAGTAGTTAGCTTTGGAGTGGAAGGTTAGATGCAGCTCCCTCCCTCGCTTCTTAATCCATCAGCATTTTTCCAAGAGCATCACTAAAAAAGCAGATAGTTTCTACCAATGTTTTCCTTGGGTTTTACCATTTGATTGTCAGCTCTGGAACATTCATTTCAAAGGAAGTTTTTTAACAGATGGTATTAGGGAATGACGCGTTTGAAAATAAGATGCAAATAATGAATTGCTGCCATATTTTCAAAGTTGGTGGTCTGTGTTGTCTATAAAATTGGAGGATGAATCATGATGGACACATTCCAGTTTACCTTCTGGGGTATGTTTTGCTGATAAGTACTGTGAGCATTCCCTTGACTTTTGGTGAAGATTTTCCTTCTCCAGTACTTTTACGTGTTGGAACCGTTTACAAGATGAAGGAGCTGAGTCACTTTCAGGGCTGATGCTTGTCCATTGACCCAGCTTTATCTGGAATGAATGCAAACTGTCAGAAGGTAATAAAATTATAAACAAGGACTTGTATTTACCTCAGTTATATAAGCCTCTGAACAAGCATTTTAGATGAAGTTACTCAAGTTTTCCTGATTTCTGTTGCAATTGAGTGAAAAGCTTTTGTCTTCAAATCCAAGACCTGAAGACTTTTTTTTTTTTTTAATGGCATAAAATTACTGAGTGAGTTCTTATGCAACAGAACTCTGTAGATACTGAGTATAGAAAAGCAGGTTTGAAAATGTTGATGATTACTGGAAAGCAGTGCCCCTACAGAATACACTGAATGCAAGATTCTTTTTCCCCTCCCTTTAAAGAAAGAAAATGCCCAGATTAGGTTTGACAGGGGAATGGTTAGTTTCATAGTGAATTTGCAGAAGACTCCTCTACAGGATTATAATTATCTGGGATTTCTTTTTGAAAGCTCAGCATTATATTGCTTGCAAAAGCTTTACAGTTGTGGAAGTTGAGCTCCCATTTTGGCAACTGGATAGAAAAGATGAGACAGTTTTAAAGATGGCTCTAAAAGATCCATGTTAACATGAGAGGGATATATATATAAAAAATAAGACTTGAAAACTGGCTGCAACACTGGAAACTTCAGCTGTTTGAAGAACAAGAAAATCATGTTTCATCTATTACACAGCTTTTTCCAAGGTACTGTCAGAAGTAGGAGTGTAGCTTGAATCATGTTGTCCTTTCAGTTCATGAATGAATGAATGCAGCTGTTCATGAAAATGTGTTTACCATACCTTTAAGATTGTATGAAATCTTGTATTGTCACAGGGACATTTAAAAATAAAGTGAGAAGCTGTCTAAAAGCAGGTTGTTTTATGAAAGAATGCATGTTGTTGTGAGTTACTTTGGTTTTTTTAAGGTTGAGTTTTAGTTTATTTGCTTGTGGTGTTTATAAAGGCTTGGGTTGGTTCCTGGTGTTAAATATCATATATGTACAATGTGTATGGATCTGGTAGCAAGGCTTTTAGCATCCTAATTATTGATCTGTTCAGCAACTTTTGTACAGAAAATATCTGCACGAGTTGGCAATGTGTGCTAGATTTAGGCAGAGGGTTATGAGAGGTTAATAAAGCCTTTGGGCAGGTACAAACTTGATAAATAGTTGCTCTCTCTCATTTTGGGAATCACTGCTTTACATTCTGTAGCTTGTAGCTTTGTGTGGCTGCAGAACTAGGGCAATGTATTTTCTTCTTCCTTCATCACATACCCAGCTTTGACAGAAAGTAATGAAAAGAAGACTCTGCCTAAATTAATGTGTTTTTTGATGTTACGTGCTGCAACAGTATGTGAACCCTTAAAAGTCACTTTTGTCTAAGTTTCACGTTGACTCTTTCCATACAAATGGATGTATTTTGGGATGCAGAAACATCACCACTGGGCAGTTTCCTTTTAATTTAAAAGAACAAACTGACTTTGCATTTCTTTTTCCCTGAGGTGACGCTGTGCTGCTCTGCAAGCACTTATCCCTACAGCAGGGTGCAATAATTCTACTGTTCCCTGGTTTTGGCACTGCCACATTTACATTATAATGGATCCATGGATATCCCTGTGCTGCCTGTGCACTGGCTTATTGTGAGTTAATGCAGAGAACTCCCTCCCTCTCCACAGGCTGAGGGAATGCAAAACCTCTTTCCCTGGGCACTTCAGCCTCCCACCCAGAGCACAGGCTCTAACAGAGGAGCTCTGGTACCGCTAGAAAGGTTTCATGGCTTCATGAGGGTAGTGCCTACAGCCAGGAAGCATGTTCTTTATGCCTGGCTAAATTTAAAACATTAAGAAATACATTGTGAATTTCAAAAAGTAAAAGAAACAAATCTTAAAAAAAGCTATTACATAAATTTGCAATGTTATGTATTAAAGATTATAAATGGTGTAATATGGCTATGGAGTTGTGGCTTTAGAAGAACAGGAATCTCTGACAGGATCCTAAGGATCAGGAAACTTCCTCAGAGTATATTTTAAAATTAATTGATGCTTATCACTCAAATATAAAGTGGCTGATCCAGTTCACTGGCCACTCGGGTGGTTGCTGGAATAACTGTAGGATACTTAAAGTCTGAGCACTGCCAGGCCTTGCCCAGGGAGACCAGGTTGAAGCGTAGGTGAAGCTGATGCTGATGACTTTCCAGCCAGTAACAGAGACCTCAGAGGATGTGATGAAAGAAACGTTCCTTCTGTGTAGCTACAAAGGTAAAGCTTTTGGTTTTCTAAACCATGTGGAGTTATTTGGAATTTTATTACTTGTATTTTCAAACCAGGTAATCACCTGTTTCCTGCTTGTGAATTTTCTAACCTACTAATGTGTAATGAGGTCTGTGGCCATTTGTATGCCCCAAATTATGATAAATAGTATACTTGGCAGCTGTCATAGGCAAATTTGTACTCTGGAAACGCTTTACTGAGATGATGTTTCCCTTCACAGAAATTGATGACATTTTTTGTACGAGTGAAAATTACTTTGGTGAATAAAAGATCTGCAAAGTCTATCTCTAAATTCCATCCAATGGATAAGAAATGCATGTTTCCTCAAAAAATGAGTGTCACATGACCCTTCTATAGATTGAAACACATAATTTCATTTTTTTTTGTGTGTGTATAAAGTGGAAGAACTGACCTTTAGCATCTATTTTGATTTGTTTCAAATCTGTTCTTCAGTGCAACAGCCCTCATGTCTCACTGTCAGGAATGGCGGAAGGGAGTGGTTATGGGATGGAATTTACTTCAGTCAGAATTTGCCACTCATTTCTTTGGGCCAGGATTTCCTCCAAATTTTGCAACCTCATGTATCATTTGAATTGGGGATTGTTGCTTTCTGTTTGTAACTATTATTTGGTCTCAGCTGCCAGTTAAGATATTTGCCAGCTCTATGAAATGACGGAAAATATTTGGGGACATCAGTTAACCAAAGAAGTCAGTGAACCCTTAAATGAATTAGCATCTTATGTACAAATTCAAGTTTAATAGCTCCATTTCAAAGACCTTTTGTGGAGTAAAAGATAAGCTTGTGGTTTTGTGTTGTGTCCTTGCTCATGTAAGCTGTAAATAAACTGTCTGGTTTTTAACTAAACTATTCAGAAAAGGGTATCCACAGCTTTATGTAATCCTATCAACAAAACTGCAAAATATTGGAAGATGGAACTGTTCTGAGCCAGATTCAAATCTGTTAACATCCAGTAACCAGTATGTGACATTCCTACCACTTAGGTGTTTGGAGGCCAATCATTTCCATGGGACTCTAAGAAGGTGTTACTCAGGATGAGAGAAGGGCTTCAAGTCTGGCTATACGTGTTGTTTGTGAATTAGTATTTAACCTCTGCAGATTCTTACTTTTGAATATATGGGGTTTTTTTACACTAATCCTATTAGAGTCAATGAAAATGCTTTTCCAGGCTTGTCACACTTTTACACCAGATTTTAATGTAGCAAACCATAAAAGAAATTTGTAGGTATAGAAAGTGGAGACCTTGAGGACAGTTTCAACCAATTTGTATTTCACGAGGTCAATTTTTTTTTCACTGCTTTGTGTTCTAGACACTTGTGGTGCTCATGGCTGGGACTGGGCTGGGAGGGAAGGTGAACCTTTGGTATGAAATGCTTTAGCAACAGAGGAGAAGTGGCAGTCGCTGTGACTAGCCACTCTCGTATCAATTTTCATTGAAAGGAATTACCAGTTCATAAAAATTAAGTTTTTTGCCTTTATCACTGAAAGGATGTTTGTCTCTGCTTAAAAACTTAATTTCTCTTGCATATATTTATAGAAGTAAGCATACTTGCTCTTCTAACTAATTAGAACAATACAGCCCAGCATTCTGTTCCTGGCAGTCACCCATATTGCTGGCTTATGTACTCTTACTGCAAAGAGATCTTCCTGTTGAGATACATTCTCAGTTACTGACAATCAGAGGTGTAGAATGGCCCTAGGCTATCCAGAATGTTGTTTAAATGATGTTTGTTCACTTCTCTGGCATTTACCTTTCTGATGCATGTATAGATGGCCATCGTATCACCTCCAAGTCTTTGTTTTGCTGACCCAAATAAATCATGTGCTGTAGCAGGAAGACTTCAATCACACGTTTATAATCAGAGGGATTTTCTAGCTCTCTGCCTGTGCAGAGTTCATTTTTCTTGAAAGTGACAAATCTGTGCACTGTCAGCAAAAATTCTTATTGTTGTACTTATGCTTGCACAAAGTCATTAATATCTCTGCAGTTGCTGTTTCTCTTGGGTGGGTGTACTGCTGCTTGCCATCACTGAGAAGAAAAGGTGAAATGAGTTCAGGCACTTGATATTCTTCATGAGAAAAATGTTTTTGTATTTTAATTTTATCCAATGATTTGCTGACATGATTAATTTTATTCTCACCTGTCTCGCTGCCAACCAAATCCCAGCAACTGTTTTCGTACCATCTAACTGGCAAGACTGTCAGTTTATTTCTGCTTTGTGACACCTCTGTGTTAGGAAGAATTACTGAATCCATTTGCTGCATCATGTTATACTATCTTTGATGGGTCACACTGCCATTTCTGAGTGCAGAGATTGCTGTGGTTCCTGGTTTATCTTTTTTTTCCCCAAGGATTTCTAGCCTTGAAAGTTCTTTCACGTCAGTAAGGCAACCGCATATGAATGCATGCATGGCAAAGTAGAATCTGCTGATTTCAAAGGCAGGAGTTGAATATGTGGATCAGTGTTTTCAGAATTGGGCTCTAAATTCTGTAATACAACAACTGAAAACTAATAGACAAAGAAAGCATTATAATGAATTTAATTCCTAAAGCCATGAAGGCTAAAAAGAGTAAGGTTAATGCAGCAACAGTATGTAGCTCATGAAGTAAACAGAGATACCGTTTCACTAGTTTTTTCACTGTGAGATCTTACAAGGGTTTCTGAATGTCTGATACTGTAAAGGTAATTTCCTTATTAGTTATCAGCAGATAATAGGATCCTGAACTGTATGAAAGATGTTTATTTGAAGATTTTAGAAGTTTTCATTATGTTCCAGTTCTAGCTTTTGATTATGGAGTTTGTTAGGATTTTGCTCTGGATTGGAGCAGTCCTTAAGTGGGGAAGTTATTGAAAATAAGTCTTGGGGAAAAATTTTCATCACTGCCATATCTCTTTATGCAAGTCTTTCACTTTCTGTTTTATTGTCATCATCTGTTTTTTCCTCTTTTATCACAGGTATGCTTTTTTTTGGTGTACTTCACGTCCTGTGTTACATGCTGGCATTCTGTAGAATCCATTATTTTCTAAAAGTTTCCAATTTACTTTCCCATTACTGGCACTGCTAACTTAACTTCCTTGTGTTGAAGGTGATGTTTCTGCTGTCCTTTTACCTAAATATGCCATCGTTACATCCTCTGTTGGCTTGTGGACTCACCCTTCTGGCTGAATGAAATCATTGTCTTCAGCCAATAGTTTTCAAGTCCTCTGCAGTTAACCCTTTGATAGAGAACAGAGGTTTTTGAGGTAAAATTGGGTGTCTGAGCTGTGCTGAAATCTCCCACTGAAGTCGATTTACTCCTGCGTGTGCTGCAGATACAATTTTCTTTGGATTTGGAGGCAAGGCAGCTTTTCACTTGTAGCTGTTCTGTGGTCTCCCGTGTGTTGCTCTAGAGAAGCTGGAATGAATGTGAGTGTGGGTCACCTCTTAGGGGATCACAGCTGTTAGGTTCCTTTACTCTCTTTGGCTCCATCCCAGAACAAGCTGAAGTCAATGGAAGGGTTTGAATGACACTCCATCAGAATGAATCAACTGTGCATAAATGCCTGATGGAGGTACACCAGAAGCAGAAGAGGAAAATTGCTCTTACGCTGACTCATGTTTCTGAATACCTTTTAAAAATAGTTTCTCACTCATTGATACTTTCTAAATAAAGAGTTTTTCCTACATTGAAATGCTAGTGGTTCTTATGTAAGCCTGAAATAACTCAATTAAAATCGGTATGTATGTTACTCAGTTTATATCACAGCTATTTAAATCTCAGAGAATATTTTTTCATCAATGCTACTATTTTACATTTAGGTTTTCTGTTTTGAAAATCTTGGTCATCTTCTAGACAATGAAATTAAAATAGTTTCATAAATTTTTGTTATAATGGTGGTGCTTACCACTATAACTAGTACCCTTATTTCTTTAATTCTTATTGTTTCTGAGGAGCTATATTTGCTGATCCGAAATGTATCTCGGAGCAGTTGGAAAGAACTCTTCCCTGAAATACATACACAGAAGAAGTATGAATGGCCCATGCTTACATGTTCAGATTACAATCTATAAATGTTTGAATGACCTATGCATTCCTACATTTGAATGGAAAAATATATTAAATCTTTTCAGAAGAGAAGCCTGTGCTCTAAAATCTTATATGCAGCCTTTAAATTTGTATTCATAAATATTATGCACATGGCTGCTTGCTATTTATGTAGCCTTGGAGTGTCTGATGGCAGCTACTTCCCCTAAATAAAATACTTTGGACATATAACACCTGGTTTGGAGCCAACTGGCTTTGGTTTGCTTCCTTTCCAAATGCTTTCATTTACCAGTGAGCAAAATGACTCCTCACGCTATGGAAAGGAACCTAGAAATAAGTTGTGAATGCAATTTTACACCAAATGGGGATGTGTTTTCAGCTTTTAATAAACCTTGGTAAGAGTTTGATCCAGCTCCTTTAACTTCAATGTAAAGATGTCTTTTGACTAGAACCATATTTGCTAACAACAGTACTGTGGGGAGCAGCATGAGCCAGCAGGGATGGAAAGAATCATTGCTGGGAAGGACCCAGTTGCCACCAGAGGTGGGGGATTTCTAACAAGGTGAGCTTCAGTGCTCTGAGACAGCAGCTCTTGCAAGGTGGTGACCTTAGAGACATCCAGACCTGCTAGCAGATAAAGTTCCTTTGCCATTATTCACTCTTAGGAGGCAAGCAGAATTCACAGAACCACGGGACCCAAAGGCTCATGCCAAATGGCTGTTGGAACAAAGAATAGTCTGGAGAAAAAATGAATTGCAAGTTGAAATCTTTGAAAAATTTAAAGCTGAATAAAGGTCTGGGGAGGCATAATGAGATTCTTTCGTGGCATAAAGCTCTCTGCTAAGAGTGTAGATGTAAGGTTAAGTGTCAGGAATAGAGGTATACATAGGCTAGCAACGAGTCCAAATTTCCACTGTAAAATATGTGTATAATCATGGCAAAAGGTGTGTTGGTGCAGTTCACTCTGAAGTCTTCTTAGAACCAGATCTTAAAGTCTTAATAATGCTTGTGGTCAGAAATGGCTTCTCAGCGGTGTGTCTCTTAAGTTAGGGACCAGTTTTGATGGACTGAGCCCTTGCTCAGTTGCCCTTTTGCCCTTTAGTACATTGCAGACTTAAATTTGTGCTGGTCATTCCTTGGAGCTTGGAGAAGCTCTTGCAGTCAGTTATAGAACCTCTTGATACTTTTTTTTGGGTTTTTTTTTTTTTGTTGGTTTGGGTTTTTTGTGTTTGTTTTTACTTTTACTGCAAAAAAGTTTACTTTTATTTCCTTTTGCCTGGGATCAGAATTGCCTGCGTTGTGTTTCCTGTTCTGGTGCCTCTCTTGCAACGTATCACTCTTTCCCTGTTCTGTTCAAGTATTGTATTAGGTCTTAATCTGAACAAAACTGCCAGAAAGCCTGCAAAAGTACTGGTTGCATGGGGTTATGTATACTTGATGCCTCTTAGAATGGCTTGAAGGTTGTTATGACTATTTTGCAGCAAGAGATAATGCTCCCTTCAGGCTAGGGATGTATGGGAGATTGGATTTAAGGCGTTTTGTTAACATCTCTTCATTCTATGCTGCCTTAAAAGAGGTGTTTAATTTAGCAAAACACTGCAAACATAAAGGTGTGTAGAGCTTTTTTATTTATCTTTAGCAGAAAACTTATCAAGTGATGTCAGACTAGTTACTTTCTTTGAGAAAGCTGATGCAAAGAAGTTCAAAAGTACACAAGAAACTTGCATGAACTGCCTTCCATTTTTCACGTTCCTCACCGACAGATGTCAGGAAAATTTAAAGGCTTTAAAAATATTTTCTGTGAATGCTTTTAGTAAGGAATTGTTCCGTTCCAGCCTAAACTTGTTTCAGCACTTAGTTTGGTCACCTTGATGTGAGGAGTTTAAATGTTTATTCCACTCAGAGATCCAAAACCTAGGGACTGTGCCTGAGCATACTTGATGGTGAAGGACAGTTTCCTTAGAGAGGGATGTTCTTAGTGAGTGGCTAAATTACAACACTAAATTGACCTTTTTTCCAGGAGTGTTACAGTGTTGTCAGCGGTGTTGCAGGGCTTTTGGCAGACCAGTATTTTGAGCCTGTTGAGTGTGGGAGGGGAATGGGTTAAACTCTCTAAACTAAACTCTTGTAATTGGCTGTCACAATCTGTGTTAGCTGGAATTAAGTTTGTGATATAGGAATTAAAGATTTACATAAATATTGTAATTATCCTTGAAATTACTAATGCTAGTGCAGTAAATTCAGAATGTATTTTCAGATTAAATCCAAATCCACAGTTGTTTTCTACTGTCTTCCTTGCACATATATTCTTAGTTAAAAATGCCACCATCTCTCATCCAGGAGTTTCTCTGTTCTTGTGGTTCAAAGGATACAGCTTCTTACTCTTAGGATCACAAAATTAAATTTGTCTTGGTTGTTCTCATTGTTAGAGATACTTGTTGCAGAGTGCTGAGGCACAAGTTCCGATTATTGTGATCCTAGTCTAATAGTGTACTGACTATCTCAAAACATCATCTAGTTTTATGGGTTTTGGTAGCTCTAGAAAGCACTCATCACCTTGTAGAATAGCACCAACTTGGGTAAATTCATCAAAGGATTTCTAAACCAACTTTTTTTGTCTATTTGGTGATTCTAAAAATGTCTCAATTATGGAGAAGTTAAAATGTAACTATATTTTGCCACTTATTTCCTGGCAAATTCACACAATGAATGTAATAGGTAAAAAGTGACAAAACAAAATGTTTTATTTAAAGAAAATCGTCAGCTGATGAACAATTATGACATTCAATATTCAATTTTCTTCTTTCTTTTTTTTTTTTTGTTTTCCATAGGGTGGAAAGAAGTCTTACAGTGGGCCATGTGGGGGCCGTGACTGCAGCGCTGGATGCAAATGTTTTCCAGAGAAGGGGGCACGGGTAAGTTTGTTTTGACAAGTACAACTAGTCCTTGTGTCTCTTATCAATCTTTTTATAAATAAATAAATAATCAGCCCCCAAGTTAATATGTGTAATTCTCAATCTAATGACCTCATGAAACAAGAGAAATGATGAAGACCAGCTGCAGTTCAAATGCCCTGGCCAAGTTCTCAGAAACTGTTCTAAAGCTTTACAAATTGCCAGCTTTGCAATGAGTCTTCAATGGAATCTCATTTCTTTGTGATCTGAGCCCTACTTCCAAAAAGTCAGATGTTTTTTAAGTAGATTACAACAATTAAAAGGAAAATCAAAGAAGTGTGGCCTTTCAGTACAGATTTTGACCAGTCCTTACTGTAATAGCTTCTATTTGCTTATGGGGGTGTTTTTTACTTTGGTATTTGTTTGTGAAGGAATAAAACTCTGAATGAATCTAAACATTTCTCTTCATTTCTCTTCTCTTATTTGTTTTGATAAAGCCCTTCTCTCTGAAGCCTGCATTTGAAATAACTGAATGTTTATCAAGTTTTCTGTAAAAATCTTTAATTTCTTTTGATTGTATGAAGGGGGTATAACTTTTATCTTAATGCAGTTGGTTATTTCCTATCATAGGTTAATGCAGAGCTGATGAATTCACTCTGCTTTCAATTACAATGTTAATTTTTGTCCAGACCCCACTTACCAAAATGAATCTTGCAGATTTTGCCTATGGAGATGAACAGAGGAAAGAGCTGCATTATTAGGTACTTGAAGAATTAACTTGAAAGAGCTTAAGGAGAAGGGAAATAATACTAGTTGTCTTGCTTAATAAAGCACTTACTCTTGCTGAAATCATATTGAAAAATCATCCTCTGAGGGAAAATGAAATAAAGACTTATTTAATCACTAGCAATTCTGATATTTTTTTTTTCCCCTGTGTATTTCAGGGAGATGGTGTGGTTAAATTCAAGGCATTGCTTTTTAGGACTGAACTTAGGAAAATGTTGCTATTTAGAAATAATCATCAGCGTGGGCTTAATGTTTTCCTAATTGCAGACAGACTCAAGCATAAATTTGTAATTGATAACTGATGATATTTTTGCTCTGGAAGTATAAAAATTCTTTTAAATTATCACGTGGCAGGGTGAAGATGTGTCTAAATGGATAAGCATAAGAACTTTGCAAAGAAGTTCTCAACATAACCTAGAATATGAGCTTAAGCCAATTGCTCAACACCTTTTGTGATTACATACAGTAAGGGACAGACCTAGTTTGGTTCTGGAACACAATATCCTGTAAATACTTTGGCCTTTAGATAGCAATGAGCATCATTCTTCTGTCTCTTTACATTCCTGGGGTTCAACTTGATTGTTTGAACTGGCCTCAGGACTGTTGACCTTCCAGTATGAGCTCTTGGCATCTCTTTTGTTAAGATGTCACAAAGATTTTAGGCTGTTTTCATTGCTGACCTGAGAACTCAGTTTGGCTTTTAGCTTGTTTCTTATGTGAAACCGATGTGTGTATCGGTAGGCATTTTCAGTCCTTTAAACACATGTTCCATCCTACTGAGACCTCTCCATGGAGTAAACTGTGTACTAGAAGTGGTAATCTTTCCCTTTTACAACACTGCTTCCATCAAGACGTACTGAGCCCTGCTGACACCTTCTTGGATATCTGCAGGCAGCTACTGGAGTCCTGCCATGCCAGAGGATGAGGAGGTGACTGGCTGAACTGGGAAAGGGGATGGTGTGATTATGTATCCTATAGCACAGCTTGTTTCTTGAAGGAGACTGTACAGCCTGAGGCTAATTCCTTGGCTTCCTGCCCAGCTGCTTCTCCGTTGCTGCAACACCTTTAAGTTCAGAACAGGCAAATGGGAGATGGGACTTTGCCAATGCCCTGAATCCATATTTTGTTTAAAAAAATGTTTCAGCTGTCAATTTTGCACAATTAAGCAGCTCAGAATAAAGCTAAGCTTTCTTTTTAAAAAAATGAAATAGCTAAAAAGCACAAGAGAAATGACAATAAGCTGACAGCTCAATGGAAATAATATAGGCAGTGTCCTTAAATGCCCTCCTCTGTGGGTGCACTCAGATCAGGCTGTGATGAACTTACTTCTGACCAGATACTTTTCAAAATTTGTTTAAACAATAAAAATGTCGAAAGTGTCTAAGACGCAGTGCCTGATTAGTGAAAGGTATTTCTAGAAATGGGATGTAAACATGTAGAAACCCCATGTCCCCAAGTTCTTGTTTTTGCTATAGACTGTTAGGGCATGTGCAAGATATTAATAATCAAACCAACACCAGAAAAAAACCACAAACAAGTATAACCCCCTTATCTTTAAGACAGAGCTTGGTAGAAGACTTATGTCTTTGAAGTGACTCAGATCTTTGTGGAATAGATGGGATTCTATTTAGAAGGAAGGGTGGTACAGTGTTTGTCTAGCAGCTGCTTAGGGAGTTCTTCTTGTAGAGTGGCAAGGCACATTTCCTACAAGACC
The DNA here is from genome assembly GCA_028566535.1 of Scolopax minor. Classification (NCBI taxonomy): domain Eukaryota; kingdom Metazoa; phylum Chordata; class Aves; order Charadriiformes; family Scolopacidae; genus Scolopax; species Scolopax minor. Next base: position 12,715,297 of record JAOXNG010000052.1, on the reverse strand, counting down.
AAAATTTCACTTCTGTTAGTTGTCCCAATGGCTTGCATTAATTTTGAGAAGCCATGATGCTAGCTGGTACCCATTTTAGGCTGTTCAGTGAAATTTAATATGATTCAATTCACTGTGAAGCCTATAATATGAAATCTAACATAATATGCAAAAAAAATGTCAGGCAGCATCACAGAGAATTTGAGAGCCACTACCTACAGCTGAAGTCTCTAGGTGAATGTGTGGGACTTCTAAATCTGTGTCCCTACTTGCTTTCTTCTGGCCAGCTGAGATACCAGTATCAAACCAATGCAACAAGGCAATTTTAGAAGGAAACTGATAGTGGAGGTATCCAAACGTTCTTCTTGCATTGCATTGAGGCATGCAATGTTTTGGGGAAGGGAGACAGTCTGAACACAAACTTACATTTATTGAACCCACTTCTGCATGGAAGTCTTACATACAGTCCACTTTCAGAACAGCAACTGATGGGTAGAAAAAGCACTTTATATTAAACTATGAAGCACAAGAGAGAAGCTGGAAAAAGCAACCATCTTAAATTATAATGTGTCATTCCTGTGCAGGTGAGTGATCTAGAGCTAGAACATTTTTGGGACTGTCAGAAGAAATTACTGCGTGTACTTTCTCTCTGTTTGATTCATCATTTATGGACATGGATAAATGCCCTTTGAAAATTTCATGTTGTATTGATAGCTGTCTTGTGAAGAAATCCACTGCAGATAAGTCAGCAGTAACCAGGAGGGCATTTTCCCTGTTTGCAGAGTTTCAAGAAGCACTTAACAGGAGATGGCCTGCACCATTTCATCTCTGCAGCTCATTTTGCATTTGTTTATGATAGTGTTGGCTTTTTTGTTTTTATATACCGTCATCTACTTTCAAACACTCACAAAGATAAACTAGCAGACACAGTCCTTGTTGCATGTATACCTTCTCCTGATGCCTGTTCACTTATCTTGGAATTTATAACAACATTAGGGTTTGTTCTAAACTTTGTTCAACATGTGCTAGAGCTCTTCAGCTCATACTAATCTTTCATTTTTTCATTCTGTCCTCACCTCCCCCACCAAAAAGGAATTTCAAGGGGAAAAAAAAATTAGAAATTGTTTCCAAGGTTCTACTAATTACTCAGTGGCTTTTACAGCTTAGAATTGCGTTAAATTGGGAGAACTTAATATTACCAATTTTATTTCATTTTTTTTCCCTGTGATATGTGATGACGTCAAATAACGTATCTATTTCCTGTGCATCATGTGTTCTTTAAAGCCCATTAAAATATGATTATACGATCAATTAGAAAACTATTAATGGCATTATAGAACCTCCTTCCCATCTCAGAAGAAGTCTACATAGAAGCTATTTCTGGCAACGGGTATGGTTGGAAAGGAATGTATCTGTAGAATGAGCCACTTGGTTCTGGGGAGAATGGTGGACACTTTACACTAAATCAAGTCTGGTACCATGAAGTGAAGGACCATTGGAGTGCATCAGGTGTGCCATGGAGCTCATCTTCTGACCAAGCCGCACTCAAAAGAAATCCTGTTTATATACTTCGAGACTACACTGCAATGTGAAGGAAAGCACAATAAGTAGAAGAGATGGAGTAATACTGAGACATTGTAAAAAAATGCAGCCACTATCTGAATTAAAGGCTAGTGTACTCAGAGATGTATGGGATTCCACAGGTTTTCTCTGAAGTCAAAATTATGATAGTAAATGTAGTGTAAATTATCTGTGGGCAATCAAAGAGTTTTTGATAGAATTACTGCAGATCAAACAAGCTAGAAAAGATAGACATATCCCCAACATCCATGCACTGAACAGCGTAACCTGAGGTCAGAATTTTGGGTGATTTAATCTAATTGTTATCTAGCATAAACTAATGCCTCATTGGCAAGAGATCTTAGATTAATTTTTGTCTGGAACTAATCCTTTCAACTCAATACTGAGTGTACAAAGTGCCTCTCTTGTGATAATTAGTTGAAGATTGGTTGACAATTCTTTGCTATGAAATTGTAATAATTGCAACTTGTATTTTTTAGTAATGTTTGCTGAATTCTGCTTTGGCTGGTTAAACACTCTAATTGGAACAGTCTAGGGATTTCCTGATGAAACACAATTCCTTTGGAAGTGTCGACTTAACAAAATGGATTTTTTTTGCAATAATGTTTTACACGAATGTATTATGCAAACAGACAAAAATCTGTTAAATCATTGATTCAGACTTCTCTGTTTCTATATGGCTTCCTACTGCCTGGCTTGACAAGCAGTGTAGGACGTAGTGATACCATTTTGATATCCATGGCCTGCAGGTTGGCCTGCCATGCCAATTAAAACCAAACCAGACTATGAGATGTTGACATTTCCTTCAAACTGACAGTGCCAAAATATGAGCAGTTTTAAGTTTTTTCTTAGTCCACTAACTGTGGATAATCAGCCTGTAGTGGTAATATTGGGATCATTATATAGGTGTTTTTTTAAAGGCCTTTTCACATCTAAGAGGAGGAGGGATTACTGCATTATAGTAGTTCTTGAAAAGTGTTGGCCGTTTAACAGCAGTCCCAATTGCTGCTTCTTATAATATGCTTAATCTTGGTCAAGTAAGACAGTACACAACAGCAAATACCAGAATTCATGCACAGGAACATGGAATCAGTTCTCTAGTTAATGTGAACTCAGAAAAGAAGGTTGGATAATTCAAATGGGAACAAAATATTGCTTAATTCTAGAGTGAGGAGTTCATTGTCCAGTTTAATGGATGATGAACACAATCTGTGAAGCCATGCTTCCTGGCATTCTCTCCTTGTTACTTACGCCCAAAGATTTCTCTCCGGGATCCTTCCTTTTAGAATAAGGACAGCCAATTATAGTTTTTTCCTGTTGCAAAAGAATCCAAAAGTTTGAATTAAACTACATGTAGGTTTTGCCATAATTTCTGATCTCACCTCTAGGCTTCTTCTATGTTCTTCCTTTCCACTTGCATTGTAAGGAACCTCCAGTCCAACCACTGTGCTCTGGTTCCTGAAAATACTTTGTTAAAATCCTCTATCCAAACCTCAGGGGCTCAAATCTGGTAGATGTGCTAGACCTCAGTACTTTTCAGTCCTTTGAATTTCCAATTCCTCTTTTCTGTTTTTCTATTTTATTCACTGTCTCAATATAGTGAGTCTTTTCTCTCCTGCCATCACCTGTATGTCCCACCAGACCTGTACAAATGTCCTTGCAAATGTCTCAATGACACGATGCAGTGATGCAACAGTGCCAGAAGCCAATGTCCTGTTTTTAACTCAGTCCTCTTCCTCCTCTTCTCTTTGCTGTTGTCAACACCTGTGCTTTTTCCAGTCAATCAGCTGTCTTAAATGATATCCTTGACTTGTCTTTTCCACACAGGTTATAACTGATTTCTGACATTCTCTACAGTATCTCAAACTCTGTTTCCTTCCTGTCCACACATCAACAATTTGTGTTGCTTTCTTCTGGCTACAGCAGAAGCACCCGGAGTCTCCTTTTTGACTGGTCTGGAAATACTACTTAGAAACTATTGTCCTGACCTGCTCTTCTGTGTTTCATCTCTTTGTGTCTTTTTATTGTCTTTCAGTCATATCTGAAGATGAAAGATCTTGGACTTTTGCATATATCTGCCTCATGTAAGAGACTTTGTCAGCCTGTGCAACTTCTCTCCTTTCCTCATCCTCCTTCCAGTACCAGCTGATTGTGTTACCTCAGGTTGAACTTTAAGGTGGTGAGAGTGCAGTGTAGCTGAATGCACAGAGCAGCATAGGCAGGCTGCTGCCTACCAAGGCTCCTGAGCACTAGCAGTCAGCCAGCAGCCAGACTCTTTTCCTTTGTTTTAAATTATTTTGGTTTGTTGCAGTTTTGACAGTACTGCAGTACTTTAATCCTTAGTAAATACTGGTCATGGACTATATGTAAATGACATCTAATTCTTATTCAAATCCTCTTCTGCTAAGTAAATAAAATGCCATCATTTGATTTGGAAAGAGGATTATCTATAACGGTGAAAAATGTTGACCATCTGTTCGCTGTCATTAAGAAGTTTTGGCAATATTTTGAGAGAAAATGAGGTAATAGTTAACTCAAACAACTTGCGTGCCAGCTGCTTTTTTAACAACTGCCAAGTTGGGTTTTTTTCAGTAATGAAACTAACTTTGCCAAGTGCGGCATTAAGCAATTACTGTACGTGTCCTCCTGACCCAACCTAAATACATGGAGCCTAGCTCTCTAATGAGAACCACACTATACACTAACTAAACCAACATAAATAAACCAGATCTCGTTGCATTTGAATGTATTCCTTATGCAATGAGTATCAAGGCTAAACCTGTTCATGTGTATGGTTTTACATCATCTCTCATAATCTTGAGTACATTTGTGAAGACTTGAGGGAACAGGCACCCGTCTTATCTCACTTAACAGACGTCGTAGAATTCAGTAATGATGAACAACTGTATTTAAGCAGCTAACTAAAGAGGCCCTGGTAGCAAATCGTGTTTCCATGATTTGTTTTGTAGTTTGGCCAAAAGGATGCATGCACTAAATGAGGCTAAATATATTGTAGGAAACGTACCCCATTAAGATGATTTCCACAGCTTTGGAAACTAACGAGCGTTGCTGTATCACCAGGGTGGCTGAGGTGACTCTCTGACCTGAAACTGTTTCTAAATCTGCCTGCAAGGGCAGCATATTTTGTAATTGCAGTGGGGGCCTGTGTTTACTTTTTAAATCAACCAGAACATGGGTCCTCAAACTATGCTCCACAGAGCACTTCCAGATGGCTTGGAAAAGCCCAGCAAAGAAGTATTTGTCACCGTTCAAGTAATTGTGCTTCATGTGAGTTGTAACGCAAGATTTTAAAGTCTTTCCAGTGTTTTTGGAGCAAATGGAGCATTTTAAAAGTTGCTTGCTGCATCCTATGATGCTGTGAGTTGTCTTAGCTTGAGAAGAAGTTATATAGTTCCTCCAAACCAAGTGGATATATTTGATATTTCTCCTTGCTAGGAGGTTGTATGAGTTAAGCTGAGATGACTACTGAAAGTCATGTGGTCAGCTGGTGGCACGGTCAGGTTGCTCTGCCTTGTGTGCTGTGGTAAGTCCTCCTCATCCAAAGACACAGAAAACCAGGATTTTTGTCAGTTCTAATGCTGACATTGTGAGCTGAGGGTGCAGACATGTTTACCTGGCAATAGATACTTTATAATTTCTTACTTATACAAGCTGCCACAACTACCATTGGTAATTTGGGTGAGTCAAGTATACTGTTCCCCTGGAAGCCAATGCCGTCGCTCCCACCGATTTCATTTTATGTATGTGGACAGATGTGAAGAGAGAACCAGATGAGTCTTCTCCCTCCCTATTTGGAGCCTTGCCTTGGCCTTCTGTTCTAGCTTTGTATTTGCTTTCTCCAAGACCAAAAATGAGAAGTTGTGCTACAGATTTAATCCATATGGACAAACTAGAGAATTCAACAACAGTTTCCTAGTAACGCCCCCTGCTTTCTAAACACTGGAGAGTAAAAATAACCCCATATCCAAATTTTTTCTTTATAAAAATGGAAGTCTTTTTGGCTATAGAATGGAATGTTTGTTGAAATCTGGGGTGATTTACTTGCCATATAATTCCTTAGACTAACTGACCCTTCAGTTTCTTTTGTTCACTTGTTTATTCACAGTAGATGAAGTTGTAAATGTTCTTAAAATTGTTTTCTGTCAGTCACTTCACATTGCAGTCGGAAAGAGAACTAAGAATTCCTGTAGGAAGAGAAACTGTCTGGTGTCCTGTCCAGGACAGGAAAAGCAAATGTTAATGTGAGTCTTTGGAAGATATGAATGTCTGCTTGGGCTTTGGCTTAACAAAAGCTCTTAGGATTTTGTCTGACGATTCCTACAACATCTCAGTTGAAAAGAGATCCCTTCTTACATCTGAGAAATGGCACAAGACATTGCCATTCCTCTCCAAGCAGTTAACAGACAAGCAGGAGTAATTGATATCCTCCATTGAAATTACCTGATTAGCATTTTCTCCTGGCACATTATATATCATTTGGGTATGGGATTTGCTACCTAGACTGTGTCTTTTTCTCCAGGTTAAGTTCTCTTTAATACCTCATTTTCTTTGTACTTCTTTCCTCTTACCCCATCCCATAACTTGCCCATCACCTAATTAGGTGTGACTGTTTCAGAATATTCCTTGTACTAATTATTTTTTTAAGCTTCTTAAAATGAGAAGAGGTGCCCTTTGCAGAAACAAGAGTCTTTTTTAAAAGAGTTTCCATTGGCAGTAAGTGAAAGGTGTGACAGATTTTCAGTGTGATCTCTTAAGTCAGACTTTCAGAAACAGAAGGAATCACAGAACCAATCTATGAGTAAGACCCAGTTATAAGAGATTTGGCCGACAGTCAGGTTAGGAGCCAATTCATGAGCCAGGAAAACAGCCGACAGCAGGGATTACTACAAAGCAAACTTAATTAGGCAACAGATAGGCAGGAAGTACACCAGTCATGGAGCCTGCAGCCATGGTTAACAATGAAGATGGTTAACCAGGCAAAACTGTGTTTGTAGTGGTAAAAAAGACTGTAGTGCCAATTAGTTGGAAGCCAATGCTTGGGTCCCCCAGGCTAGCTGTTGATCCCTGTTTTCTGGGAAAAACGTGCAGTATTTTTGGTATGAAGCTCAGCTTTTCCTGATAGGAAATCAGAGATTTCAGAAGATAGAACAGCCTGACATTTCTTAACTTTCCATGAGGAATGAGGTTGAGAAGCTGTTTTAGAGATAGTTTCCCTGCTTCATAACAGAAAAGGACATTTGTATCTACAGCAAAAAAGAATAGGAGCTGTGAAATAATTGTAGGTTAATGCATCTTTTTGACTCTGTGCCGCTTGTGCCTTCCTTGGAAATAACCAGGTTATGTTGGAAAAGGTAACACAAGAAGAAAAAAAAAAAACCAAGAAAGGAAGTCTGAGTCACAATGCCATGTATGCATTATTAGTGCAAAAAAGTTTACTTCAAAACTAGTTTTTATTTCTTAGAATCATCTGGAGGATTCTGAAGGGTGAGACCTTCTCGCTCTCTACAACTCCCTGAAGGGAGGCTGTAGAGAAGGGGGGGGGGGTTGGTCTCTTCTCCCAAGTCACAGATGATATGACAAGGGATAATGGCTTCAAGTTGTGCCAGGGAAGGTTCAGGTTAGATATTAGGAAATATTTCTTTCCTGAAAGGGTTGTCAGGCCTTGGAATGGGCTGCCCA